>JAXQQM020060417.1:0-467866 GCA_034641835.2 Pinus albicaulis
TCCCATTAAGGAAGTGGGGATGACTACCGAAGAAAAAATTACATCTGTCAACATCATATAGGAATATAACACACTCAAAGGATGAGAAACAATCCCAGGTGTCGAAACACTGAGTTAGACCCCTTCTTTTCTTCCCTCGGTCCTCAACTACACCCAGAAGCCTACATCCATGTAGTTGCAAACCAATATTTTCCGTTAGGAGCATGTAGTCACCATATATGAGCCTAGATTCTAGGTCATCCTATAGAACACTTCCCAAAACTTCTTATAACTTCTTAGAATAATTAATGACATGGAAACAATGCCAGACATACAAATTTGAAGGGAGAACTTGACCTAAACTTCCTAGAGCATAACATACATTTCGTTAAACAAATGGAAAACATGTAAACTATAGGTCATGAATACATATATGGTCATAAATGTATCAGAATCATATAATAATCATTTATAAGCCCATATTGCCTCTCGATATAGCTACAATAATAGTTATTAGTCCATACATTCATCAACCATTCAATAGCTAAACAATTCATGACATGATCCATACAAGATACACATCACATAAACAACATATAACGATAAAATAACAATCATATAATCCATGAAATCCCAACCATAATATCACCAACACATCGCCAATAAATATACATGAATCATAATAGAATAATAGTTCTTATTAACATATGAAATTGGCAACTAAGTCAGGGACTTCGACATACCACACCACCATAAATTGGGCTTAACCAAAACTCTCTTTCATCCAGTCACCCCTGCGCCATATTCATAACATGAATGTGGGATGTCATGGAATAAACCAACAAAAACAAACAAGGGCTTACCTTGGCCACACCACCTAAACCCTCAACCGGTAATTCCACCTCACGGTCAGAGATCATTAGCACCAATGATATTGGTCTCTACCCAGGTTTCAAGGGATCTGGGAAGTAATAGCTCAACCCAAATCTTTTTAGAGCTTTAGAAAAATTTTCCAACCTGACTCAAGGACTAGTAACTCAACTCACCAACGGATCATGAGAATTTATTCTAACTACTCTCTAGTATTAGTCAATCAAACCTATCTTTTCTAGACCTTTCATAGAATTTTTTCAAAGCCACAACCATAAGGAATTAAAAGCACCAATCAGAAAGAAAAAACTAGAAAAACCCACAACACCATGGCTATCTAGGAAATGACAATAATAGGAAAAACCCCTACAAATTGAGGAAATACTCCATGTCAATGAGAGATCATAACCAAATACTGACATGTATATACCATGCATCCGTAAATCAATAATTAAATCATACATGTAACTTATTATATGCAAATCTATAATATCCCAAAATGGGAATACACATTGAAGACTACAGAAATAATGCATTCCTTAGAAATATGTGCACTAAAGTGAGTTTGCAGCTCCTAGATCCTTTAGATCAGTAGATCTAGTGTCTATATCCAAAAGGATAGCAAAAACAAATCAAACTAGGTGAGGCAAACAAACCTCCCACCACCTAGTATAGCTGGGAAAACCCCCAAAGACAAGGGCTGCAGCTATGTGCAAAAAAATGCTTCAGAAATAACACAATTTTAAGAGCATGAGCAGGATATCAGTAATAGGGATCAAATTTTATATAAACAGCAACAAATCAAATCCATAATGATGCCCTTACAAACATAATGTAGAATAAAAAATAGAAGAAACTCCTCAAGAAAGAGGGTTGCAATGCATGTATTGATTACAAAATAGCTTAACTGCATTTTTATAAGAGCTGCAGAAGCTATATATTACACTCCATATCTAGAGCAGATATGTGTACAAAATATCTGATCCATTTCAGATATGTACACTAGAAAGGCTCATTTATAAGATCCCCTTGGGGTTTTGATCAAATCATGCAATACAGAGAGTAGATCTGAGATTAAAGTAGTAGATCTACAATATTATTTAGAAATTTCTCAAGATGTTTACAATAGAAACAAATCAGATCTGTACATAACATGGATCAGCAAGCTAATCCATGGATCACCAAAGTGAAGGGTAAAGCCCTAGCACCAGAGATCTCTCCTCAAAAAGTGGGTCAAAAAACCGTGCAATTCCCTCCTTGAAAATAATGCAGTCTTGGAAGGGAAACTGCACTGTATCTTGAAGAACTGAGTTGGCCTGATGCCAAGATCTGAAATATCAGCTCCAAAGGTTTAGAACTCTCTTTCCCATGGGATAGAAGACTTTCCCAGTGAAAAGAGGCCCTGAAATGGCGTAGATCTGAGCAGATCTAGCCTCCACTTGCTGCAGCTTGCAAGGACAACCAAACCCTCAACAAGATCTACATTGTAGTTGGAAGATGAGTTTGGTAAAATTCCTGGTAATGGATAAGATCAGCAAGACCCTTCCAAGAAATCCTCAATGGAAGAGGTGGGGTTCCTGCATAGGAACACCAAGTGCTAAGCAGCACTATTCTCAGCTAAACAATAGAGAATGATATATGTCTGAACATACAATATATTCAGAAATATGCACAATCAAAAAACTTCTTCTGCTGTCCTCATCTTCCTCTTATAGGATGAAAGTCTTGTAAAACCCTAAACCATCTCAATGATTTAGCTGCATTCACATGAGAAGCCTCCAACTAAAATTTCTCTGTACCTCTAGGAGATTCACTATATCTAGACAGTGTTGTTGATTTGGTCCTGGTTGACTTGGTCAAATGCTCCAGTCTCTTTCACACCTAAGTGTGCTTATGTAAATATCCTAGATTTGTCCATGTTCACATGTGGCATTGATTTATTTTGCTGATTAGGGGTTTTATTGATCCTCCTTTACAGTTTTATTCATGAAAAAAAATATTGAGACAAAATTGTATATTCCCATTAGCTTGGGCTAATTGGGAATATTACAGTCCTCCCCTCCAAAATGTTGCTTGTCCTCAAGAAACTGATCGGGTGAGTGCTGCAACACTTCTCCTTCTTCATTGATGACACCATCAAATATCAAGATTTCATCATGAGCCAAGTGTTCACCAATCGAAGCCTCCATGAACTATTCCTCTAAAATCATCATGAGATGTAAAAAATCCATCCCACAAGTAGTCAAAAACTCAATAGAAACAAACATGATTGGTCCAATACTCTCTCTAAAACATGTAGCATAAGGTGCATAGAGAGTTTCCATCCCATGTGGTACATACAAACTACCCATCCTTGCTCCATACAATCCCGTGAAAACTACAACTATATCATCCAAGTATGGAAGCATAATTACATACATACAAACAAAAATTTGAGCATGAGGAGGTGGGTCAAAGTCCCACATAGGGTGCCAACGCAGTGTATCTCCTGCCTGCATCAGAACAAGGTATGGTAAGTGGTTTCCCCACCACTTACTTGTTGCACAAGTTATCTCACCATGGCTGAATCTGTGAGATATGTTTGGTGCCTTTGGGAAGCATCCATCATGAAAAGGAATGTCCTTTTGCATAGCAAGGGAGTGGCCAAGTTCAGAAATTGCAGTGGCCCAAATTTTTCCATGAGATTCATATGATACAACACTCCTATTGGGAGCCATGGCCTGCAACAACATTGTGAAAGAATACATCAAATCATAAAATTAAGCTTGCATTACATGGTCAGATTTTTCACCATCAATGTTTCTTTTATACATGGAATTGTGCACAAATTTATCTCCCTTTTCAAGAGAAGGAAGAAATAACTGAGATGACTCTTACATAGAGTCCTTTGGCTGCCCCAACTCCACATAGATTTTTCATTCTATAAAATTTTGATGTAGCTCTCATCCCAAGCCTTCGCATTTAAAACATCTCATTATAGTGTTGTAAATATTCATAGAATAGGTAGGGCTGAAACAGAACTCCTTAAGGACCCTTTGTAGCATCCTCTCCTTGAGCTTGAGGGCTCTAGGAAAGAAGATCCTATCATGATGATAGATGACTCCCTCATGGATTATATAGCCCTCTTCCTGCACCTGGTCATCAAGCATAATAAAAGTGTAGGGATCCTTGGAATAATCCACCAACAGCTGGGATTTCCAATATAGATCTACACTCCCCAACAAAGACAACATTGATGATGCATCAATACAATTTCCTGCCATGTTGTTGATCTCTTCTTTGACATATTATGCCCAAGGTACAAGTAGGAAGGACATACCTCCCCTTTTCCTCCTCCAACAATGCAGAATCAGAAATGAAGGATGGTAAGGATGATGAGAGAGGAAAATATCCCTCCTTCTGGTGCTTGCTTAAGCCTCCCAACACTATATTTGTGTCTCCTAATGCTCCCTTCCCTCCTAGATATGATTTTGGAGCATCAATTAGTGAGAAATATCCCACTAAAACTGAATCTAGTGGCCTCCCTGATGGTTTTCCACTAGATGAGAGTGTCCCTTGCAATAATTTCATGAACATGAGAGAAGGGACAGTAAGGTCCTTGCTTTGATTGCGCAAATCCATCTCTATTTTCTATGTGGAACTATTAGGTAAGTGGTAAGAATCCATGCCTCTGATTATTTGAGGTGTACCACTCTTCTTGTCCACCCATTTCATTTGCAAAGCCTCCCAATCAGTGGTCACTTTCCCCAATGTTATCAGCCATTGAACACCCAAAATAACATTGGTGTCTGGTATGTCAACTACAAAGAAGTGATCCACCAAAGTGTAGGAACCCATGGTCTTTGAAATTGATGGGACATAATGCATGCATTGCATTGTTCTATCTCCTGGGACTAGAACAAAAAATCCCTCAAAGGTATCAGTCAGTATGGCCCTCCTTTGCACAAGATGAGCATCAAGAAAGTTGTGGGTGGCCCCACTGTCAATAAGAACAGATACCTTGTGATTCATTATTGAACCATGAACTCTTAGGGTCAAGTACTTATGTACTCCCCTCAAATATGCAAGAGTTCCTCCAATAGGAAAAAAATCTCCACTCCCATCTCTCGATGGTGATGGATCTCCCTCAACATTGTCAGCACTGTGACCTCACCTTGGCTCATCATCTTCTTCTTCCTCCTCAACATCTGAGAAGACTTCTATGTAGTGTTCTTTCCCTGTATCACATCTATGTCTAGGTGCCCATGATTCTTGGCAGGTGAAACATAGCCTCTTCTTCCTTAGCTCCCTTCGGACTTTAATATCAAGAGGCTTCTTGAATGAGCTCTCCATGGAAGGAGCAGATTTCTCTTCCTTCCATTTATAAAGGTAAAAGGGCTTGTTCTGAAAGGTTTCATTTGCTTTTTCCAATGAATCTTGAAGGTATCTAGCCCTCTCAATGCCATCATGCAATTTAATGGGCTTGGTAGATTTAACCAACCCATGCAAAGGTTCATCCAAGCCATCGATGAACATGTACACCCTCCTTGTTGTAGATAGATCAGGAACCATAACAGATAATCTCAGAAACTCAGAGATATAAGATTCTGCATTACCTGACTGCTTCAACTTTGCAAGGCTCATGAAAGGTGCTTCTCGATCCTTTCTGTCAAACCTCTCCACTAGTCTTCTAGTAAATTCAGAATAGGCAGTCACATTGGCATGGCCCAATGTAGACAACCCATGGAACCACCAATTGTGTGCTTCACCTTCAAAGTGAAACACTGCAATCTTGATGGCTTCCTTCTCAGGGACTTTGTTCAACTGAAAATAGATATCCATATTTTCTACCCATGCCTTGGAAGAACTAGTGGATGACCCATCAAACTTGGGTAAAAATAATTTTCCCATAGAGTGATGTCAATCATTATTATGAGTGAATCCATCATCTCTATACTAATACCTTGGTCTTCTTTTGTCCTTAAGGTGAAAAAACTCTTGAAAACTCAGGTGGTCCTTGAATCTTTGATTCTGGGACTGATACTCTTCAAAATAGTATTTAAGGGATTCTTTATCGTAAGGCCCTTCATTCTCCACATCCAGGAAAGTAAGCATAGTAGAACGTTTTCAAGCTTGTGGCTGGTTCACCGGTTGATCATTCCAGTGGTGAGACATGCCAAAGCTTTCATCAGGATGAAATCTCCTAGGAGACTCCTTAAGCCTGTCTAGTCTCATCTCTTTGATCTCTCTAGCAAGATCTTGCATGGCTACCAAAAGAGTTCTTGCAAAATCTTCTCCTTCTTTATCACTTCCAGTTTGAAGGGCTGTACCCTTGTCTTGATCATCATTGGTGTAATAAAATTTGTTCTGGCTTATATTCTGATACCTGTTCTCCCTCTTAGTAAGAGGCTCATCTTCTTATGAGTTCATGTTGGCTTTGGATCTTCAATGAAAGCACAGGCTGTGCCAAGAAAGGAGCTCTGATACCACTGTAATATCCCAAAATGGGAATACACAGCAAAGCCTACAGAAATAATGTACTCCTTAGAAATTTGTGCACTGAAATGAGTTTGTAGCTCCTGGATCCCTTAGATCATTGTATCTAGTGTTTAGATCCAAAAGGAGAGAAAAAAAAAATCAAACTAGGTGAGGTAAATAGACCTCCCACCACCTATTATAGCAGGGAAAACCCTCAAAGAGAAGGGATGCAGCTATGTGCGACAAACTGCTTTAGAAATAACGCAGTTTTAAGAGCATGAGCAGGAGATCAGTAATAGGGATCAAATTTTATATAAACATTATCAAATCAAATCCATAATGATTCCATTACAGTATACAACAGAATGTAGAAGAAAAAATAGAAGAAACTCCTCAGGAAAGAGGGCTGCAACACATGTATTGACTGCAAAATATCTTAACAGTGTTTTTATAAGAGTTACAGCAGTTGTATATTACAATCCAGATCTAGAGAAGATCTGTGTACAAAATATCATATCCATTTCAAATATTTACACTAGAAAGGCTCCTTTACAAGATCCCCTTGAGGTTTTGATCAAATCATGCAATACAGAGAGTAGATCTGAGATTAAAGTAGCAGATCTAAAAAATTAATTTAGAAATTTCTGAAGATGTTTACAATTGAAACAGATCATATCTGTATAGAACATGGATCAGCAAGCTAATCCATGGATTACCAAAGTGAAGGGTAAAGCCCCAACACCAGAGATCTCTCCCCAAAAAGTGGGTCAAAACACCCTACAATTCCCTCCTTGAAAATAATGTAGTCTTGGAGGGAAAACTACACTGTATCTTGAAGCACTGAGTTGGCCTGATGCCAAGATCTGATATATCAGCTCCAAAGGTTTAGAACTCTCTTGCCCATGGGATAGAAGACTTTCCTAGTGAAAAGAGGCCCTAAAATGCCCTAGATCTAAGCAGATCTAGCCTCCACTTGCTGCAGCTTGCAAGGACAACCAATCCCTCAACAAGATCTGCATTGTAGTTGGAAAATGAGCTTGGTCAAATCCCTGATAGTTGATGAGATCAGCAAGACCCTTCCAACAAATTATCAATCGAAGAGGTGTGATTCCTGCATAGGAAGATCAAGTGCGAAGAAACACTATTCTCAGCTAAACAACAGAGAATGATATATGTCTGAACAGAAAATATATTCAGAAATATGCACAATCAAAAACCTTCTTCTGATGTCCTCCTCTTCCTCTTATAGGATGAAAGTCTTGTAAAACCCTAAACCATCTCAATGATTTAGCTCCATTCACATGATAAGGCTCCAACTAAAACTACGCTATACCTCTAGAAGATTCACTGTATCTAGACAATGCTATTGATTTGGTCCTGGTAGACTTGGTCAAACACTCTAGTCTCTTTCACACCTAAGTGTGCTTATGTAAATGACCCAGATTTTTCCATGTTCATATGTGGCATTGATTTATTTTTCTGATTACGGGTTTTATTGATCCTCCTTTACAGTTTTATTCATGAAAAAAAACATCGAGACAAAATTGTATATTCCCATTAGCTTGGACTAATTGGGAATATTACAAAAGCAATCATGTTTTACTTGTTGATCCCACTGTCCCCTTATGAGTTCCTTCTTTTTGTTTCTTTCTAGATCCAAATCCAATGTATGTTCAAGTGCTCCATGTTTTCTCCATGACAAATCTAAGTGTGCAAAAGTATGGGAGAGTGATAGAACAGAAGATAAACCAAGCTAAAATTGACCAAAAATTGTGAACTAGTCCTCATAAGCCTTTTTATCATTGAGTCCTATATTTTCTCCATTTTCCTTAATTTTCTTCAATCTTCCTCACATGCAATCCTGTGACCTTTGATCTCCCTTTCCTCATATTTTCCTTTATTTTCATATATAAAATGCCAATTATTTTCACTTTTTCTTTGCCAGTGCCTTTTCCAATTTCCCAATGTTCAGCTTGGAATACATGTCCCATCACCTTTGGTTATTAATTTTTTCACATAGGAAATCAACGAGGGGATGCTAGGGGTACTTTAAGGATTCCACTACTATTTTTACAGAAGTAGCTTTCCATTCTTACAGTCCTAGAGTTACAGAACCAAATAAAGGACAAAATTTTTTCGCTGATAAGAGACCATTAGCTAGACCCCATTTTCTTGAGTATCTTTGCAACCTATTATAATGTGGTTTCATCTATTCATAAATATTTTGAATGATGACAAACTCTCTAATCAATTGTAGAAGGAGTTGAAGGGAATAATGAGAGATGAATGGTTGTTTGGGTGACCTATGTCTAGAAATCTAACATAATGTAATAGTCAAAGTGTCGAGCATAATAAAAGAACTAGGAATTAATTTAGGATAGATGCTTAGAATTTAGGATATCGTATTAAGGACACCAAGTTGTGACTATAATAGCCTTGGTCAAAAATCCATGTAATAAAGTTAAGAAATGGAAAATAATAACTAAGGTCATGGGACATGCATTCCAAGCTGAATTTTGGGAAAAAACATAGTGATGAGGATCAATGGTGATAAATAAATGGATATGGAAATTGACAAAAGAAACGACAAAGGAAAAGTGGCATTTCTTGTCATTTTTTTTATGAAAAATAGAAAATAGGATAAAATGAAGGTGAAAGGTCACATGTTGCATGTGAGCGAGAATTTGAAGGAAAAATAATGGAAAATGAAGAAAATAGAGGTCTCACTAATAAAAAGGATTCTAAGCATCAATTTGTAGCTTTTTGTGATTTCAATTTTGGAGTTGTCATTCTATTCTTTATCTCTGCCATACTCTTGTATACCTAGTGTTTACTTGGAGCACTCTTGGAGGAATGTGCATACATGGGATTTGGAACAAGAAGGGAAGGAAAAGTAGGAAAGTACAAGGGGACATTGAGATCAATAACTACAATGGGTTTTTCTTGCAGGTACTGATTTGCATGTATGATTTACTTTCTAGTTTTTTCATTCATGGCATATGGACATGGTTTCTTGGTTATGATATGTCATTGGCATGGAGGATTTCCTGGGTTGAAATTGTTTTTTCCCAACCTTGTCATTTCCTAGATAACCATGGTGTTGTGAGTTTTACTTTTATTTTCTGATTGGCGCTCATGTTCTTTATCATTTCATGTTGGGTTATTATTTCTTTCAGCCTTGATTGGAAAAATGCTCTAGAAGCCCTATAAAAACTTGGGTTGAGTTAATAGTCCTAGAAGCCTTGGTAGGAAAAACTCTCTGGATCCCTTTCTTGGTTGAGTTCCTAGTCCTAGAAGCCTTGGTTGGATAAACACTCGGGAGCCCATAAGAAGTTGTGGGTTGAATAATTAGTCCTGGAAGCCTTAGTTAGAACGAACGCTCTTGAGCCCTCGACAACTTGGCTAGAGCCTAATATGGTGATGGTTAGTGATGTATCACTGTGAGGTAGAATCGTTGGTTTAGGTTTGATGTGATTTGGCCTCTATAATCCCTAATTTGGTTTTATTTTTTTATTCCATGAGATATCACATTCATTATTTGAATATGGTCCGGGTGTGATTGGTTGAAAGAGAGATTTGGTTCAACTCAATGTATGGTCAGGTTTTATGTGAAAGTCCCTCTCATGGTTAGATTGCATATGTTAATAAGAGCTCTTTTCCTTTGATATTTGATGAGTAAATGTGCTTGTCATTATGCGGCTTTAATGGTTATCTCATCATTGATATATATCTGGTTATTTTCTAGTGATAATTTTGTTTTATGACAATATTGATGTATGGCTCTATTCATGTTTTGATTTGTATATGAAATGTTGTTATGACATGTAGATTACATTTTCATGATATGTTTGATTGAATGATTGTCATGGATGGTAGTGGTGTGGTCAAGTCCTTATTCAATATTTTGCATTAGTAGCCTTGTTTCAATGTTATTCATTAGAGGAAAATTTTAACCTTATAGTTTCCTCTTAAGGAAAAATAATTAAATAATAGTGAAAATAATAAAATAATATTTATGAATTTTTGAGCAAAAATAAGAAAAATACCTTTTTAATTCTATTTTAGGTTGATCTCCTCGTAAGTCGCTACAAGAAAAAAGGACATTAGTGAGGTTCATGCTTGTGACAGACCTTTAACATCCGTCACCAATGTCACATATGGTGATGGTCCTTAAAAAAACATCGTTGTAATTTTATATAGTGATGGTCCTTTAAGGTTCGTCACGAAAGCCATTTTCAATTACACTTTTCGTGAGGGTCGTTAAAGACCCATCACTAATTCTCTGTTTGGTTACACTTATAGTGATGAACTTTTAATGACCCTCACTGATGCTCTTTTTGTTACTTTTGGTGATGGTCAAAAAATTTTCGTCACCATTGATCATTCCAATGAGTTTTTTATGACGTTATGTGCTTATTAATATATTTTTGTCAAAAGATAATGATTTAATACCATTATTGTGGAGTATTTTTTATAATATGTCCAAGGGCATAGTGGTTAGAGTCAGTGAATATTTTAAGATGTAATTAGTGTATATCATTTCCCTCAAGTAATGACTACTGGAATAGTATTTTCCTATGAGTCAACACATGGTTCATATCCATTAATTTTATTATTTAGAAAATTCCCTTTAGATAAATTCCCACTAGTGTGTGTAGGAAATGTATTATTTAATACATAACCAAACTCTGTCGATTTTATTAATGAGAAAGACCTAACACTCCTCAAAAATCTAGGCACACCTTAAATTAATGCTTTGGAACACAATAACATTTCTTAGCACTTTGCATGTCTTGGAACATTTTTGTAACTAGAACATCTTGTCATAACAATGACGCCCAAGAACATGGTGGCATGCGCTAGGACAACGTATAACTCTCCTAACACGTTTTGGCATGCATGTATTCCCTAGCATTCCCTGGAACATCTTGGTTGAATACATTGAGATACATTAGCACATGGCAGACAATGCGACTTGGCATGTATTGGGACCTATTATTAGTGCGGCTAGCATGCCCTTTTTCAGAAGTCTTGACTTATTAACACTCTTATTGGTTATTACTTTTGTTTCCTTGAAACTTCTTGACACATATTGACATACCTTCAAATCCTGCACATCCTTAGCACCTGGCATGTATTGGCATATCTTGGCTCTATTTGGCATACATAATTAGCACACCTTAGAACTCCTAAGCATAATTTGAGACTTCCTGGCATGCCTTGATATTCCCTAGCATACCTTACCAATACTTAGCATATCTTGTCACTCCATCCTTGACATGACAACTAGCACTCATTAACACTAGTGCATGGTAGACGTTCCTCATGTTCATTAAATTCCATGAATTTTGACCTAGTGGTCCCTTAATGTTTTGTCCTAGTACTCCTTAACACTTGTCAATATGAATTAGCACTTTGTAGCACACCTTAGAACTATTCAACATTCCCTTCCACTTCATAACATGCATAACACTTTGTGACACATATTAGCACTTGGCACATGTTGGTTGTTGGAAAGTATTAGCATGTATGGAATACACTGACATGCCATAGTGTGATTTGGCATGGTTTAATATTAAATTTATCTCAGATCAATTGTTGGAAAGTAGATGAGAAGCAAAAAAGTAATACTTTGGCACTTATAATGCATTAATACTTTGCACTTGGCACCTATTGGCACCTAGTGTTGGTGTGACCAGCATGCCCCTCTTGGAAAAGGTAAATTGATGACTTATTAACCCTCTTAACTGGCACAAATTGGCACACCCTTGCACATCTTGGCATGCCTGATCACTTGGCACATATTAGCATGTTTGACATGCCATTGCACTATCTGACACATCTTGGCATTCCCTAGCACGCCTTGGCACTCATATCCTCACAGCCATCCTTTAAAAATTTTCACAACTTGGGAGCCCAATAAATTCCTTCGCTAATGTAGTTGATGTGACAATATTGGCTTGCTTCAACCGAATCAACTTGACCAATTGCACCTACTACAAGCAGATTATGCCTTGTTCACCTAAGGACTCCCTATAACTCACCTTCTGCCACTCATGTCCAAGCTCAACTTGTCCAACTTAACTAGTTACCAAGACAACGATCACATGATCTACCCATGGCCATAAAACAACTAAGAAACATATATTACATAGGAAATATTTCACACGTATGTTAATTTCATATAAATAGTATAACATTAACTAAGAGTTTTCAAGAACCATAAGATGCACAAGGCACACAAGATATAAGCCAACACAAGTCGAGTGTTCCATAAATTATACACAACAATGTACAATATGAGATTATATATAGTTTAAAGACTCTGATGACAAATCTATTATATTGATTCAGTTGTTCATAGGATATTCAGCTTTAATATTTGTAGGTGCAAACAACACTAGAGAAGTGTTGCATGAAGAATTCCAAAGGTACCAGATTGGGATAGATTAAATTCCTTTCTTGTTGAGAGGGAGTATTTAAATTTGAAACAAGAAACAGTGAAGTTGGAAACCAGAAAGGACAAAAAAATAATGCACCCACAATGGTGAGGAATTTTGATGTACCAGGAGTGAGGAATGTGAGGCGTCTAATTTATTTTTCCCTTAAATAAATTGGACAATAAATTGTAAGTTCATCTCATAACAACACGGGTCAGTTATCTAAGTCATGATGAATGCATTAGCTCAATAAATTTGAGTTGAGGTGATCAATGTGGATATTGGTGGCCACCTGCCTATTCCACTTGAGCCCTCACCATTGTCTCAATTCATTTGTTTATTTTCCTTAATTATTGCACAATTTACTATTTTTGTCATCCTTTTGGGTCTTGAAATTTCAGATCTATTTTCAGAGAGATATTTCTAACAAGATATCATGTGTGTCAAAAAAATATCATATGACCAAGTTACGACCCCTAAAAGTTGTAATATTCCCAAATGGGAAAAGAAGGAATATAGTGCATAAACATGGAAATAACAGTGTAGATCAATGCATAAATGTGAGAGACCAATATGGAGCTTCTTTATTCATCATATCAGTAGAAAACATGTACAAAATGATGGGCCACAAACCATACAACATGAATTAATAAGCCTCCAATAGATATATCCCTCAAGAATGAGGTGTTGCTACTATATCAAAATGTCGGAAGAATGCTAAAACTTAGTCATATGAGAACTTCTAAAACAAATGAATAAAAAAAACATAAAATGTATGATATATGCCTTAAAGATAATTTACAATGAAGATCAAGGCTCTATACAACCTCCAATAAAGAGCCCAAGAGGGTTTTCAAAAATACACCAATATAGATGAAATGAATCAAAGCCCTAGGGTTGAAGATTCACTGCAACAATAAAGATGGAAATATGTAGCTGATATAATATGACAAATAATTTAGCCTCGTCCAATATAATTTCTAGATGAAAGGTTGATCCCTTCACTACAAAACCTCCTCCCGAGATGGTGTACTGAAACTACCCCTGCAACTCCTCCCTAAAATAACGTAGTCCAAAATAGAAACTACATTGTATGGGAAAATGATAGTGTGGCTTGGTGCCAAATGCTACAATAAGGCTCAAGTACCTTCCTCAGTAGCCTCCAAATGGAAGGAAACCTTCCTCCACTCAAAAATAGCTCAGAAATCACCCAAATCAACTCTCCACAACTTCTACCCTGCAACACAAGACAACCTCAACAAGAACTACCTTGTACCATAATACTGAAGCTTTGTCCTGATGCCAGAAGGTGGACATGAAGTTTAATCACTTCTCCTAAGTAGGAACTCTAAGTCCCCTGAGGATGAAGGGGGGATTCTTGCTCGAGAACACCCTGTGCTAATTAACACTGCAATCTTAGTCAAACAACTAAAGAGAGAAAACAAGTCTTAGCAGACCATATCAGAATAATAATCGATGACATACCCCCTATGGATTCCATCCCCTTATATAAGTTGTGAGCTTCCTCAACATTGGCCCCACTCATTAAAGCCACTACTTAAATGCATGGAGTCTCCCTCCAAAACCGCGTTGTCCCATAATGAATGTCACTACTCCATGACCGTGTTGTTGATTTGGTCAAAGTTCACCTAGTCTATGTGCTCCAGCCCCTTTTCACACATATGGGTGCTTTATCAAGCCACTAAAGTGATCTCCTTCCACATTAGCAGTGATTTTATTCCTACTAAGGAGATTTATCAGTCTCCATACCATATTATTCATCAAACAAGGAAGAAAAAAAAAAATTTTAATATTCCAACTAGCTCATCTCTAATTGGGAATATAACAGAAGTTGGTTGCCCAACTACCCTCAACGGGGCCCATAAGCTCTTGGTGTTACATCTCTTTGGGTTAGGGTTTCTCTTATTTTTCAATAATGAAAACTCCCTAGAGCCTTATTGTAACAAAGTTCAGAGGCATGTTGCTACCACATCTCTTCTCAAAGATAAGCTACCATCACCCAAGCTAGTTTGTTTTCCATTATGTCCGGAAGCATTTTTTTTTAGTATTTGATATTAATGAAATGAAGTGTTATTCCTATTGCATATCTTTTTTTATGTTTATTTATGTATTTTATTGTGTTCCTCCATATGTTCGGATCACGAGGGTCTAATATGAGGCATGTAGAGGGATTCTAATATTTTGGGGGTCCAGTTGTAGTTCATGCATTAGTGGGGTGTAGGTGTGAATTATTTAACTGAATTTTAATTAAGTTAAAATCAATTTAACTGGTTCAGCTTCAGTGGTGAGCTAGTGATAGGTCCAATGAATCAAATTAGGCTTAATTCAGAATGAGTTATCAATCAGATAATCAATAATTCGCTACTAATAGTTGCATGCATGTCAGTTCCAAGGAAGACCCAGTGAGACAAAGGTTAAAGGGAACATAACTATCAGTTGTATTTATACAAAATTTCCCATGTGCAATTATAAAGTTATTGGGATTCCATGGTGGATTGCACAATCAAGGAAGGCTAATTTTCCTAATTAATAGGGAGCTAATTCCATAGAAATTGTGTGAGGAAGACAGGCTGAAGGAAGGTTGAGAATTCGCCAAGTACTAGACCGATTTTGCCTAGATTAGTAGGATACGTTTGACAGAGTACCAGAGAATCTCATGAGAGATTAAGAATTGTATTGTTTCATGATTCCTTGACTTAATACACAATAGATATAGAGGGGTTTTGAGTAGTTTCTTTCCCCAGATACATCTTGTGTTGTGTGATTGATAATTTCTTTCTTTTACTTATATGTGATTGTGTGACCATGTTTTGTTTCCGCAAATTGTAGGAAGGATTCAGTGTCTCGCTTTAGTACATTACAAGATCATATTTAATCCAGTTGGTTAGATTTTATAAATGAAGTAGAAGAGATGGTTGATATGATCTTGTCTTGTGGTTGTTAGTAGCACGCAAGGTCTATGATGAATACCAACATAAATGGAGGAGGGATTTCACTCTAAGTTAGAGCAAGAAAAAAAGTAGACACATGTGTAATATTGACTAAGGTAACCCTAGTTTGAGGGTTGACAGGGAGATCTGAAGTCCATGTCAAGATTCATTCAAAGAAATGCCCAGAATCTATGGATCCATATGAATTAGGTCAAGTCTCTTATGAAGGCAAGAGTTGTGGTTTTTTCTATGGGTGGATAGGGTTTGTTCTACAAAAATTAGAAGTACATAAGTATAGTTCCCTAGTTAGGAAAATTTCCTAGCATTTTTAGTTCATAAGGTATGCCCTTAAGTCTGTGACAAATTTTCATAGAAGAAGAGCAGTTGTGACCCTTAGGGCGAGGTTTATTTCAGACCGCAGATCTAGAAGATGGTTTGCAGATTTAGTATGTGTGGAGATAGAAAATCCAAAGGAGGGTGGAACCTGAGGAGAAGATTCAACATGCAGAAGAAATGTGCCATATGAATAATGGATTGACAGTACATGAGTTGATTTTGGTGGAGTATCCATAGAGCTTTATACAAATATCTGAATCAAACTATAAAAAATTAGTCAATGGACTATTAGTGGTTGATTTGTGACCCTAGTTGAGTCATCTACAGATTTTTAGAAGGATAATAAGAGGAGTAGTTCATATTTTTTCATAGATTCGACAAAAAATACTAAATTGTTGATAGACAAGATAAAATATTTTGAGATGACTCAAACCATTGTTAGGTGGAAGATTTGAAGAGCCCTGGATGAAGACAATATTATGGGCCCTATATGAGTAAAAATAATTGACTGTTACTAGGAATATTGATGGTAGTCCAAGTATAGTTGAAGGGTTGTTAGGCGACTATCAAAGAATATCCCTAACTCTTGTACTTGTGAAGGGCAACAAGATTGGCAGAAGGGCAGGTGTATAGGGCGTAAGTATGTGCAACCTTTGAAGGATTAAAGTAGCAATCAAGTGGGCCAGCCAACTAGAACTAGTTCCCTATATTGTAGAGGATTAATTCAGTGAGAAGAAGGGAAACCTCCATAGCCCTAGACTTCTCATCTTGGAGCCATAGTATGAAAAAGTGGGCATACCAAATATTTGTTCGCAAATGGATTTGTGAATAATTTAATACCACTTAAACTAGTAGTGGACATAAAAGGAGTTCCTAAGAGGGAAACTGCTAGGATAAGGGAAATGGTGGAGACTTAGCACATTGTCACCTCAACTAAGAATCCTTGATCTTCATGGAATTTCACCGATGGGAGGAGTCTCAGTAGTTTAGGAAGTCACTTGTAGAGTAGAGTATAGGTCAATGAATACGGGGGAAGTGACCCTAGAAACTATTTTCTTAAGAAAGAATAAAGAGTTGGACTTGCTTTCCTTTTAAGAAAGGGACTTGATCTTCTAGGGATAGAGGAGGGGGATTGAAGGGTTGGGGGAGAAGAATAAGAATTATGAAGGAAGTTCTCAATCCCTAAAATCCTTTGGGAACTTCATTTCCTAAATGTTCTAGGTGTATAGGGCCTTTGACACCAAATGGGAACACCTAGGACCAAGTGGACCCATCCCAGGTTAGGGGATGGTATTTAGCAACCAATGATGTTCTTATCCTGGAAAATGTGAGGGGAAAGGATCAGGTAATATTTTTTACTTTGATGGGTCAAATTTATCCTACTAGGTTTTAGCCTTGCGAACACCTAGGAAAAACTTGATCTTAGAGCCAGGGCTTCAGGTATTCGGAGATTCCACTGTCATAATTGGCCCAAATTCTAAGGAGAGTGAGGGGACCCATCAACACAGTTTCCTCCAGGAGATCGAAGTTTCCATATGGTTATAT
Organism: Pinus albicaulis; assembly: GCA_034641835.2. Classification (NCBI taxonomy): domain Eukaryota; kingdom Viridiplantae; phylum Streptophyta; class Pinopsida; order Pinales; family Pinaceae; genus Pinus; species Pinus albicaulis. Next base: position 17,579 of record JAXQQM020060417.1, read on the forward strand.
TCCTGTGAAATTGATGCCTTAGGTGACCTAATTGGGCTAGATCTAGGGAAAAATGGAAAATTGTGAAAAATTTGGGGGAAATCATCACCCTTTTTGAGGTAATAGTGCCTAATTCACATAGGGATATGGATTCGGGGATGATAAAGAACGATAATTCGATTTCTTGATCAAGGAGGCCCAGAATGTCAACTTCGTCCAATGTTAGAGGAAAACGAAAAGTGACCTTCAAGAAATTATACTTCATACGAATGATGCAAGGTTATTGTGATAAAATGATCTCTAAGGAATTTCATTCATCTAACAATTTCCCATACTTTAAATAAGCTAAATAGACACATAATTCCACATTTCCATCATGCAACAATTAGCCGTAATTATAGCAAAATTTGATAGTATAAAACAACAAGAAGAATAGTAGTAAATTTTCATTGACAATGTTAGAGATTATATCCAACCAAATTCACATTTGAAAAAACAAATCTCCAAGATAAAAATAGCCCAAATCCATACATCAAAATGCATTCATCATCCAAAATAGTCCTCCAAGGAAAAATGTGAATTTCTCTAAAGATAGAGAGATCCCAAGTCAAGTGATGATACAAATGAATCCAACTAACTCCTATTTATACATTTATTAGGATTTTATCGAATTAGCTTATGGGCCTATATTATCCCCTAAAAATAAAATAATATGCAAGTAACCCTAAATTTTGGTGACAATCCCACCAAACTATCTCATACATGGAATAATAAGTCTCATAAGAGGTCAAATGATGTCCTAGGGACTTCTAGGAGGCATAATAGGGTCCATGAGTGCCATAATGATGCATAGGACACATCAAAAGTGTTGGAAAAATGGGTGGACCCTTGTTCTCCAAACAGTAAACATGTGGTGCTCTCATTAAACCTATGGACTGAAAGTGTTTTTTGTGGCCACCATCAGCAAGTAGGTCAAGTGTTGTCTTGTTTATGATATATTTGTTGTCTAAGGATTAAAACCAAGCCCTAATATTATTCCTTGTATCAATGTGATTGTAAAGGGTCATGATCCATGTTACAGGAGCTCTATCCTGTTGTATTAAAGTTTGTAATATAATGAAGAAGGGTTTCAAAAAGGTAAAATTATCACGTGGACTAGTTGATTCCTTGATTTGTGTATATTTTATTGTGCATTAAACTAGATGCATTATGGCACTTGAGTGTGTTTTCATCAAATATTCTAAGAAAAAATCCAGATTCACATGTGTCATGGAGATTGAACATATACCTTGTTCACCTAAGAACTACCTATAACTCATCTTATGCTACTCATGTCTAATCTCAACTCATCCAACTTAACAATTTACGAAGATAAGGTTCACATCCAACCATGGTAGTAAAACAACTAAGCAACATAGTTTTCATTTTAACATCTCATATTACCTTGCATGTCTTAGAAATAATTTACATTATCTGGCACATGCTAGCATCCATTGCATTACTTGGAATTCTTTGCAAATCCCTAGCACACACTAACACTCCCTGACATGCCTTGGCACTCTAGCATGCCTTGAAATTTCCTAACATATAACCTTACTACTCCCTCCTTAGCACACCTGAAACTCACTGGCACTCCCTATCTCACACTCATATTAATTCATTTCCATGCATTTTGAACGAGTTCTCCCTTGTGTTTCCATGTCACTCCGTAGCACACATTAAGACACCGTGACACTTCGCACATCCTAACATGTAACCCTGGAACTCTAGCATTCCTTGGCACTACCTAGCATACATTTTCACTCCCTCCTCAGCATACTTAGAACTTATTGATACTCACTGTCACACACTCTTATTCATTCATTTCCATGCATTTGAGACCTGCTGCCTTGTTTTTCCTTGGCACTCCCAAACACTCCGCCCTAGAATGCATTGGCACACCTTGGTGCCTGGCACATCTTAGCTTGTTTCCCTAGCCTATGGCATTCCTTAACACTGATTAGCATGCCTTGACATCACTCCCTCCTTAGCACACCTAAAACTCACTAACACTTCCTGTCACAAACTCTTATTCATTCATTTTTAAATATAGTTTTATCGGGTTTTTCATGATGAACTGTCTAGTGGAATATCCGTGATAGCTTATGAATCGCACCAACATATATCCTTTATGAAAGTCATATAATGATATTTCTTCACACTTATTTATCTTTATTTCACCCAACACAATGCTGTTCGTCACCACCACCCTTGAAAAATTGAACATAATAGGCCTGTGGTCCTATCTAAGCTTAGAAGAAAATTTCAAAACTTGGTTACACAACATGATGGAAGATTAGTATAAAGGTTTCCCATGCATTCTAATCAGCAATAGCTTGTAGTATTGGAAAAAAAAACAATTTTTCATGAGAAATATCCATGATATTTTATGAATCACCCCAAAATCTATCCTTTATGCAAGTCATATGATGATATTTCCTCACGCTTATTTATCTCTTGTCACAACATGGTGCAGGTCATCACCACCACCCTTGAAAATTTGAACATGATAGGCTCGTAGTCCTATCTAAGCTTGGAATATAATTTCAAAACTTAGTTACACAACATCATGGAAGATTATTATAAAGGTTTCCCATGCATTCTAATCAACTATATTTGGTGGGATTGGAACAAAAACATATTTTTTTCATGAGAAATATCCATGATAGTTTATGAATCACCCCAACACCTATCCTTTATGCGAGTCATATGATGATATTTCTTCACACTTATTTATCTCTTGTCCGAAGACAGTGTAGATCATCACCACCACCCTTGAAAAATGAACATGAAAGGCTCGTGGTCCTATCTAAGCTTGGAATAAAATTTCAAAACTTAGTTACTCAACATCATGGAATATTATTATAAAGGTTTCCCATGTATTCTAATAAACAATATTTGGTGGGATTGGAAAAAAAACACATTTTGTTCACGAAAGATATCCATTATAGTTTATGAATAACCCCAACATATATCCTTTATACAATTCATACGATGATATTTCTTCACACTTATTTATATTGTGTCCCAAAATAGTGCGGGTCATCATCACCACCCTTGCAAAATTGAACATGGTAGGCTTGTGGTCCTATCTAAACTTGGAAGAAAATTTGAAAACTTAGTTACACAACATCATGGAATATTATTAAAAATGTTTCCCTTGCATTATAATCAACAATATGTGGTGGGATTGTAATAACAACACATTTTTCTCACGAGAAATATCCATGATAGTTTATGAATCACCCCAACATCTATCCTTTATGCAAGTCATATGATGATATTTATTCACACTTATTTATCTCTGGTCCCAATATAGTTCAGGTCATCATCACCACCTTTGCAAAATTGAACATGATAGGCTCGTGGTCATATCTAAGCTTGGAAGAAAATTTCAAAACTTAGTTACTCAACATCAGGGAAGATTATTAAAAAGGTTTCCCATGCATTCTAATCGGCAATATCTAGTGGGATCGGAAAAACAACACATTTTGTTCACAATAAATATCCATGATAGTTTACGAATCACCCCAACATCTATCCTTTATGAAAGTCTTATGATGATATTTCTTCACACTTATTTATCTCTTGTCCCAACACAATGCAGGTCATCACCACCACCCTTGAAAATTTTAAAATGATAGGCTCGTGGTCCTATCTAATATTGGAAGAAAATTTCAAAAATTAGTTACTCAGCATCATGGAAGATTATTATAAAGGTTTCCCATGCATTCTAACCAGCAATGTCTGGTGGGATTGGAACAAAAATAAATTTTGTTCACGAGAAATTCTAATAAAGATCACAATTGAATTGGTATTAAACAGTGTTTGGAAGACAAGATTCATCCCAAACCACAAAAATAATGGATTCTAGTAATTCCTCGACTCCCTCTTGGATGGCCTTGTGACTTCTTTGATGGTGCTACACAAGTTATCCCACCTAGGTACAAATTGGGTGTGGTCCTCTTCCTCTCCCAGTATTATAGCGAGAAAGTAAGATATACCCAAAGTTAAGGCTCCAACAACTGATTTGATTCCACTGATCCTTGTACTCTTTTGTAAATTCCATCCATAAAAAGATTCAAAACCCTATAGATCATGTGGGATTAAAAAATCATGATCAATTGGGTTAATAATTAATCATAGAAAACATCTACCTACATCCCATCCTACAAGATATCATAGATTCCCCCAACTCTTTGGACTAGCTATCTTTCAGACACATTCTCAAGGAACTAAATACCAAAACACACAAGCTTTCAAAAGAATCTCTCAAATTGCCCATCGATACTTTTGTGATATCTGACTCCATAGATAGGATGGAGTATGAACAAATGATTATTCATGTCTAAGCTCGAAAAACAAGCCAATGGATATTGATTCATGCACATTCCAACCATGACAATCAATTTCTACATCTTCTCAATAGAAAAACAAGTACTATTATTTTTGTGTTCACTACACAACATGAACACCAATTTTACCCATAATGTTAGGATAAGTTTAATGGTATGAATGAAAAGGTGGGAGGAGTATTTTGTGGTGTATTGAATAGGACTAGGGGACACACATGTAGCATGGATGGGCAGAAGTGGGATGTCCAAGCATGGATTACTAAGATCTATAATCCTCACATTAGAGAGTGAGAAGGGGGATTGAGATCTAATGTCATAGGGGCTAGGGGGGCTAGAGGGAAGGCAACAAGAGAAATTGAAAGGGGAACCTTCGATAGTGGCGATAAGGGGATTAGGGCCCCCATTATCACAACCAATAAGACATTAACCCATAACCGCTAAATTCCCTATCCCTTAATCCCAAATCCATAATCCCTTAACCCCTACACTCATAAATCATAAACCATAAACCCCTTAACGCATTAAACCTTAAGCCAATAAATCCTAACCTAGAATCCATGAACCACCTAAGCACTAACCCCTTATTCTCTTAACTTTTGACCCTTAAAATTTAATCCATCACCCCTAAACACCTTAAAACCCTACTCCTTAACCCCTAACACCTAAATCCCTTAATTATTAAGCCCTTAACCCGTAAATCCCTTCCCCAAAATCCCTTGGCTCTTAACTCTTAACTCTTCAAGCCCTTAACCACTTAGTATCCAAGGGAAGAAACAACACTTCAAACCAAAAAAATTACTTGTTAGGAGAATCCTTCACCTCTAACTAAGAATATTGGTACCATTTGATTTTTAGAGAAATAGGTATTGGTCTCAAGGGTGTGTGTTTGTGGGTAATGCCCTTATTAACATGTATACCAAATGTAGAACAATTGGATAATTTGCAAAACCTCAATAAGAATTGCTCATAATTTCTACACTTCATGTTGACATGGAGCTTGTAGTGCTCTCCCACATAAGGAGCTAGAAATGAATAGATCACTCATAATGATGCAACCTCTTTAACCCTAATAAACAAGGAGCTAACCCTTGATACAATTATTTTGTTTTCTAAAAAAATGAAATTGTGTCAATGTAGAATACCATACATGAGAGAAAGTAAAATCATATTATCCTCATCAATGCTTGAAATTGGCTCACATTTTCTATGAGTGGTGATCTAAGGGGTTAATGTAGGGAACTATTAAAGTTACATCATGTTTAAATTCCTTTTACATCATGATAGTGTTCGCCATTAGGGTTGATGCATCATCAGAAGGGAGCATGACACCTTTTTGTGGGGGAGAAACTAAATTTGTAACATGATTCAAGTGACATACACCTCCAATGTAAATCAAATCATTATATTTTTGTGTCAATTTGTTAAAGAGGTTATTTATAAAAAAATAAATTTAGTACTTTCAATTCATTTGTTCATGGCTTTGACTCTAAGATGGATTTGTACTAGGAACACTTCATACAAATAAGAGAGGGGCTTATTTTTTAACCCGCATACACACAAGAGCACTAGATGTTTCCCTTCAGATCGCCCTTGGTGGTTTCAAAGTGGGTTTACATTAGTGTCTAGTTGAAACTAATGACATCATGATATTCCTCTTCTTAATAACATCTTCTAGCTTTGCCATATACACAACATTCAGTTAGAGGATCACCTCATCTGTAGATGCTCCATTTATTATTGGATTCAAGGGATGTTATATTTTCTTTTATCAATATTTAGATGGTCGTTATCTACTTTCTTTCAATTCATGTCTAACTATTTTTATGAGGGAGGTCATTGGATTTAGATATTTATATAAGACCATATGTGGCCTTCCCCTTTTGAAATTTCCCAAGGGGACCACCTCCTTCCATGTTGCCTTTCCTACTGTAATGTTCCAAAATTTTCATTAAGTTGATTGGAAAATTAATTTTTCTTTCCTTTTTAATAAAAAGAATAAAATGGGTAAGGGGGCCCATGAAGAGTCATAATAAACACTCATAATGTGCAAAGGGGTCACTTAAGTGGCTTATTGGATGAGGGGAAAATACAATAAGGCTAGGTCAAGTTTGACCAATTCAAACAATGCTTCCTAAGGAGGAGTAGCTTGCATGAGAAGACAACGCAGTTTTGATAGGAGGGATATTATTGGATGAGAGAAACCCTAATGGGTGGGGTCCGTGGCAAGGAAGCCTCCTATTGGCATAAAAGAAGGAAGGAGAGCCATTGCTCATTATGTTGAAGATTTCGATTTTGATCTACTCTCTCCAGTTGTTCAACTGGGATAGCTTGTGCTGCTTAGCAGAAGGGAAATTTCTATTTAGAAGTTTCTTCTCCTTCATTAGGAAGATTTGGAGGACCTATTCTTCATTCTCCTCACATCTAGGCTTGAGGCCAAGGTAAACATCTTCAGCTATAGCATTTTCCAGCTTGGCAGAAACGTTGAGTTGCTGGGGGTTGCAGTGAGGATTCATTACCACCCACTTCTGGAGCTAGTTTTGTAGAGGAAGAGCTCATTCTTTCTTTGGGAGATCAGTGAGGAAGATCTCAGAGCTTCATTGCAGATTTTGGCTTTGGGCCATATGTTTAATCTCATTCACAACATAGTCTCTTCTTCATATTGCGTTATTTTCAGTGGGCACTTGCAGGAGGGGTTCACACTGTGGATTGGAGGGTGTAATATTTAGTGAAGGGAGCAACCTTTCACTTTGAAGATCAGTGGAGGAGGTTTCTACATCATTTACAAAATTTCCATCCTTCTCCATTTTTGAATTGTTATTGAGTTGCTGCTGCTACCCAACAACTCTCACATTTTTCCATTTAGTGTATTTTGGCCAATCCGTTGGAGAATTATTGTAGTATTGTTTTTTTGGGGTTGAGATATTGCTCCCCCACTTTATTTCAGCCTATTATTGCTATATCATTGTATCTATATCAGTTTGCGGTCATTTCTCACTATAGACTGCGCAGTCATATCTTGTTGCTGGGTTGTGTAGCTGTGTACTTTCACTTTGTATGTACATTTGTCTTGGGGCTGATTTGGCCTAGCTTGAGAGGTATTTCCTCACGTTCTTGTATATATATTGATATCTGCACATAATATAATAGCTATGCACTCTTATTGCTCCATATTTATTGATGTTTCACTACTACTACTTGTTGGATTTCATCTATTGTTGTAGCTCTGTCTTTTGAGCATTGTTTGAGATACATAGGATTGGAGGATCTGAATAACCCTCCTAGGGTTATTTCTTTGAGCTAATATCCTGGGAGAGAAATTTCTGAAGGGTAAAAAAAGGGATCCAAGTCCCGGTTCATCTTATTCTTGCATTTTCTTCCTTATACAGTGTCCTTCTGGACCCTATTCTAGAAAATCTTGAAAAAGGGATATTACACCTACTTAGGGCCAAAATTGACAAGACAATATTCAAACTTCTTCAACTATCAAATTGGTGGGGCCTCATACCTCTTATTGAACCCCTTAATGGGACATTATTTCTCGAAAGAGACTATTGAGGATTTCCCATTGCAAATCACACGTTCCATGTCATAGGACCTGTTACCCCACTTTCTATATGAGTTTTTAGTGGATAATTTTAAATTTTGGTTGACATATCAACCCTTGTGATTCTTGTGACATTAATCATTTTCCAACTGAGATATACAAATGGTTGTATAATTGGTTTGATGACACATTTCGTTGCCCGTCTAGGACACTAGGTGTAGTAAGATGTTGCTTTAGCAATCAATTTAGCTTGATATATATGATCGATGCATATATCTCTAACTTGTATTACTTTTATTGTGATCACTTAAAGACTCTATTCTAACTCTTAAATGTTTGTCCATAAATTATATGATTAATTGTTCCATGGTGTTTCATAATTTTACTCATAAACATGTGTCATCTTGATAGTTTAAATATATAAATGGTGGTTTGTTTCATAATTATACCAAGCCAATGTAAATTAATGTGTGCACATTCCAATAATGACAATCAATTTCTATTTCTATATCTTGGGTTTTTTCTCTTTACAATATAAACACCAATTTAACCCATATTGTTAGGATATGTTTAATGATAAATATCAAAAATACTTTTAATTTGAAAAAATAAACTAAAATGATTTTTAATTGATTAAATTTTTTTATTTTTTTAATATAAAAAATAAATTAATTATTCAAAATATAAATATTTAAAAAAATGAAAATTAAATTCCCGCCCAACAGCTTTTAACTAGACCCAACCCAAAACAAATAAAAAAAAATTACCAAACTAGATTTTGGTGGAACTTAACAAATATTTAAGACTCCGTGAGGAGATTATAAAAACCCTTTTTTATTTATGTTTAGGGCTTTGGATGTTTAGTTCTTTTGGGACAGTTCGGAGGAGGACCATCTTTACCTCAGGGGATTGGATCTTTAAAATATTTTGAAGTGTGTTTTTGGATATACTTAGATAAGAAAAATTGGGAAAACAACACTAACATTTCCAAGTCTTCAATGTCAGTACATGATTGTGGTTTCTTCGCTGTAGTACGTGCCAATTACAGTCTATTAAGATGTGAGCTGAATTAGTTTATCCATATTGTAATTTTAGTAGGTTCTAGTAGCTAGTTATGTTATACTGAAATCTAGATGTTTAACTTTGTTTAATTCAGATAGAGATTTAAGGCCACTCATGTTTCCATAAATCGGCCAGATGGTGGAGGCAAGAGAGTCGTTGGGCCATTCAAACTTTATGCCAATCATTTTTGTTTTAACATTAATCTGAGAGCGAAAATTTTCCACTATGACTTCTATATACAGAGAGCCAATAATGGATCTGGGACATAAAATGGGTCGTTCAAATCGTCATTGTCTATAATGAACTGCACCATGTTGTTCACAGCTTCCTGCAACCTTGGCCGCAGGACCGTCAACTTTCGGCTCTTTAGCTCAAGGCTCGTTAACACCGTCTCTAGTGCCCATGACAAGCTCTTCCCGTCTCTAGGTTTATTTAAACATGGCGATGTAATTACTAGCTTCTCGGTGGCCTATCCATAGACACACGATAAAACAGAACAAATAAATAAAATGCAATACAGGATTTTAGCGCTGAAATTTGTACATCAACACCAAGGCATTGCATTCATTATAGTGGGCAATTGCGATGTCCATCACATTGATAACGACCAGAATTTTCACAAGCCTAATATTTTCATTTGGATTTTGTTTATCGCTCATTTATTACTACCAATGAAGTGATTTTATGATTAGTTCACTTTTCCCATTTTCCCTAGTAGAGAAAGGTAAATTTTGGAATCTCATGAAGTAAGTTAATTTTAACATATTTTTAAATCTGCAAAGAAAGTAGAGGGCAAGAAATATTTATGGTAATATACGTTATTTATTAAGCTCCTGTACCCAATATACTTAAGCAATATTTACCTTTTATAACTTTATAATTGATTTAGTACACCTTAAGGAGAAGGATTCTCACAACTAGTTTAATGGTCAATTATGTGCATAATTTTTCTAGAAAACACTTTCCTTTTAAATGGTAATGGATTTACATTCATTATCTATGAAAATTTTCCACTATGACTTAGATATACAAAGAGTCAGTAATGGGTCAGGGAAGAAGGAAAAGGAGAAGAAATTTGGGCAAGCAGAAAAGGAAGTGAAACTAGGTAGGGTATCCAAAGAAGATACAATGAAAGTTAAAAATAAGTTGATGACAAAAAATTGCGTTTCCATTGGTAATTCTAAAATTGTTTTTGATGGGAAAAAAAACATATAGAGTATGCAGTGTTTTCCTAAAGGAAAATATAGTGTTAAACTAATGAAATATGAAAAGGTCATAACCAAAGAGTTTTCTGTGGCACTGACGTATAGTGGGCATGAGCTTAGTGGAGTGTCTTTGGCCCAGTTTCTAAACACCAATGATAAGAAACATGTAGAATTAAGTGTGTGCTTGGATTTGGTCATGAGGAAGAATCTAAATGAGACTTAAATTCTAGTGGGAAGAAGTCTTTATCCGAAGAAATTTGAACAAGATGGAGATATTGGTAGTGCAATGGCGGCTTCGAGAGGATTTTATCAAAGTCCGATGCCCACCACTAAGGGATTGGTGTTGGACATGGACCTATCTGCAATAGTCTTTCACAAGAGAATTCTTGTGCTTGAGTATTTATGGGAAAGTAGTAAAATTGACTGCAAGGAAAACCAAGCTCCCTCTGTGTGAGAGCTACGAGAAGCAAAGAAATATCTAAAGGAGTTGAAAATTAAAGTTATCCGCACACGATGTTCTCTTCTTATTTTTTTTTTGTGGTTTATGCAGTGAGGGCTTTGTTCACTTATCTTATTTTTTGGGTGGCATTGAGAGACGTTAGATCAGTGAAGAGTTGTTAATTGTTTTCTATACCACACTCTCCAATAGCTAGTAATTACAATCAGAATGATGCCTTACCCGCAAGAGATAAGTGCTTTCTCAGACCCTTGCATGGAAGGGAGGATCTGGGTAATGAATGAAATGACTGCCATAACAATATTGTTTGGAAACCTTGCCTCTCAAGTGATTCAACCCTGAAATATGACTGATGGATAAGCTTTCCCAAGTGAATAAGCAGATTCGATAGTAACGAACTTGAGGTTGATGAAGAGAAATAAGTTGGGCTGAGAGTTTAATATATCTCCTACTACCTTGGCATCACCATCGTCCCAAAATTATCCCACTACTTTGACAAGATCAATCTCTCTTCACAAGAATCGAATGTGTGTCTTCTCTCTCTCTTGAAAAAATTAAGACATTACGTCTCTATTTCGAGTGGTTTAGAGAGAACAGACCCACATTCAATTTTTCTAGGAGATGTTGATATGCTCATAGCTATGGGACCATTTTGGGACAGTGGTGATATGAAGGAAGAAAGTGATGGAAGAGATAATGCAGAGTAGAAAAATTTTCCGACATAAGAAAATACTAGTTGCATACCTTTAGTTTCTTGTTTCCTAAATGCACTCGATTTTTCTCTCAAATGTATAAGAATTCAGAGTGACGGAGTAAATGTTGATGGAATTCTTGAAATATTTTTCTTATGAAGGATTCTAACACTGGCATTCGAGCGAAATAGCTACATTGTTTTTCAACACTGTGAATACTTTCACATATCTCTTATTCTCCTCTTATTTTTTAATCTATGCTCATTTGGAGAAAAAAAATTCACTTTAAAATGTCTTTTAATCTATTGCAAAGAACTACATAAATTTGTACGACAATAAATGAGAGGTCAAACTTCCTCTTACTAGTTGAGGGATGGGGCCACCTATGTCACATGTTAACAATAAAACTATTCCTTATGGAACCAGTCTTGTTCAAACGGAAATTATTTTTAAGAAATCTTCCATAGGAGATACATGTACTCAAGTTACAGGGTACAGTGGAATACATATCGATCTGATCATAAACCTTCACTACCAACTACTCCTTTAAGTGATTTATCTAGATTTTCTGCTTCAGTAAAGACATATTCAAATGACAATATATCTCCCGTGTGTCTAGATTCATATGGGGTAGTCACGTCATATTTGGAGCTTCAAGATAAGGAATAAAGATATTTAGATCTGGAAAATGGTTTCACTATTGTTTTTTCATCCAAGGTTAATCTTAATTATGAAATAACAATGGAGGATCTATCTGGGAAGGTGGACTAGGAGAGTCAAGGAGTAGCAAAAAAGGAAATGAAGTCCATGGTTTTTCTAGATGAGCAACTTTTAGGGTACAGAAAGCAAGAACAAGTTTTCTCTAAAGAATAAATTCCACCTTCTCTTTGTGATCAACCATTAATTTTTACTTAACAAATGTATGTTCTATGCTTAGAGACATTTACTTCAATATTTTTTATTATACCAATTTAATTCTTGTTTAACAATAACATTAACATTGACATTTAGTGTTGATAGAACATAAACAAAAAACCAAAAGATAAGCCAAGACAAGAGAACAAAATATTTTGGCTAATTCTAGGGAAAAACCTAATGTGGGGAAAACCATTTGATCAAATATTTGTATTATTCTTCAAATTCAACAAAGAGATAAAGTAAAATTTATAGCGATCAATATCCTGCCCTAGCCAGAAAAGTCAACATTGGTCAAACAAGCAATATTCCTTCTCGAATGAAGCTCGGTCAAACCGATCGAAACTCGGCCTCCAAAATCAGTCAAATTCAGTGCAAAATAGTCTGCAAATAACTCGATCAAACTTGGTCAATGCTGCAGTCAAACCTATGGTCAAATCTGCGGTCGACCTGCCCATCAATCTTATATTTCATGCCACCATATGCAGCCTAGAAAGATCTGATACCAACCCAAAAACCGAAGTTAGAAAGTGAAGTTTGACGCTTGTTCAATGCTAATGTAGAAGCCCTAGAGACAGTCTGAAAATGACAGCAAGAATCTGACCCTCCTTTCACATGTGTGGATGAGAGATAGATATTTCTATGAGTTTGTACGAACCAATGAGAGAGGAGAGAGATGTGTGATGAGATGATGTCCAAATGAGGATTGAGTCTCTCCTTTTTTTATCCATCAGTGAGTGGTGGAGACAAATCTTTTGGGGCTTATGAGCCTACATAACAATTATGGCTGACCTTGAAAATTTACAAATGTGTGAGAGAATAAATTCAAAATCCAACTTCTTCTCATTTAAAAAATATGATCTTTAGATAAATCTTGCACCTCTCGGGAAAATGAGTCGAACAAAAACATCATCTCCATCATATGGGCAATCCAAAGTGGAGTTTGGTTCCGGTTTCCAAATTTAACATCATCAAAGTATATTGGTTTTGTTATCAAGTCACTATGTATTGAAGGGGACATTCCGTGGGTGTTCACAACTCTTTTGCGTCAAGTATTATGGTAGTTTTGACAAGCCACTAGGAACCTCCCTCCAGGATGATTTGTTTGACGAGGTAGGTTTTTTTTCGTGTTTTTTTCTTCTTTTATAGTTTTCAAGAAGTTTTTTTATTCGTGTCTATTTCTTTTTACGCAGTTTTATCTTTCTATCTTGTAGAGTTTTCATTTACAAAGTAATAATTGGAAAATTTTGATGTAAAAAAATACCGAAAACGTGTAAAATTTCTGTTGACGTTTCTATAATGAACCCCTAGAAGAACATGTTCTTTGCCACACACACCGTCAGGGCAGCTTCATAATATTGGTAAGATAGTTACCTTTATTGTTGGCCTTACTTGACGAACGTGAAGGAAAAATATGGATGTGGTGTAGGTGATTAAAATGTGCACAGAAATATGGAATTCCAGAAGCAACCTGATAAATCCAACCTTGCTTCTCTAATGCTGCATGGGTTTTATCCTTTGGAAAATTACTAGAGCTTAGTTTTTCTAGTGATGTTGTAGCAAGTAGATTTTTTAGTTTTGGTCATTCATTACATTGAGGTTGCATGCTACCATAACAACCAAGGTGCCAACCCAACAACTATGATGCTCTAGGGCTCTAGACACCCTCGAGGCCATAACCAATTCAATTTGTCAGTTATTCCAAAACCAAAGTGAAACACCCTTCTCTGAGATGGAAAATACCTCTACAATGCCCACCTTCCAGGGTTCACCAACCGGTTGCAAGCATTGTAGTCGATTATAGAGTATGAGCACAAGACTCACCAATAATAATCCCCTATCATTCTAGAACCAAAGTACAAGGTACACCGACTGGTTTCCATAACCATGAATCACAAAATATTCCACTTACCTTCCAGACTAGGTAACCAACTCCCCCCTTTTAGAAACATATCTCTCCTTTATTTAATATTATAATATAATATCATAAAATTACTTTTTCAACAAGACACCTTTACTAGTTGCGGGGTCATCAGCCCCACAGATTGTTTTTCTAGGTCTTCTTATAGCCATTATGTTTTTATTAATATGCATAAACTAAACGTATTTACCATATCAAGCTTTCTAGTCACATAGAATTAAAAGCACATACACACATTGGCCCCAACACATAAATACACATACACATGGGCATATTTCCCTAGAAGCAACTCCTAACTCACCAAACTAATTAATTATGTCCCGACTCACCAACCTAATAATCTCACATGTACATGATGAATACAACATTGAGGTTGAATAGGGGATGTTACATCCCCCGCCCTTATTTATGCACTGTCCTCAGTGCATTTATTATATACATAATCCAGAACTACTGCAACATAGTGACATTATCCTCCATGCTTTCAACCTCACAATCGGTATGTTGTAGGTCCACTATTCATATTCTACGTCGATGTCTTTATTCAAGTACATCATCAATTCCCTGTGCATGAATACGGTCTAGAGATCTTTATCACACACCGCATTGATTTGTGTGCAACCCAACACAAATTCCATCATACTTCAATACTCAGATAACTTTTTAGTGCACATTTTTTCAAATGGCCATCATAAAGACTTACAACCCATGAATTTCTGTACAAAACTGAAATGCTTCCTGTGCAAAAATATGGGAGCATATAGTACTGGTCCTACTTCTTCAAATTTAATTGAAGTGTTGTAGGATAAGGTCGAGCCTTTGTCATAGGAAGAAATTCATCCTCATAAATTTTGTCTCTGCATTAAAAGATAGTGCTATAATCCTCAATTCCTTGTGCATGAACAAGATCCAAATATATTTGTCACACCCGACATTGATGGGTGTGCAACCCAACACAAATTCCATCATACTTCAATACTGAGATAACTTTTGAGTGCACATTTTTGCAAATGGCCATCATAAATACTTCCATCCCATGAATTTGTCTCCAAAACTGAAATGCTTCCCTTGCAACAATCTAGGAGCATACAATACTAGTCATACTGCTTGAAATTTAATTGAAGTGTTGTAGGATAATGTCGAGCCTTTGTCATAGGAAGAAATTCATCCTCATAACTTTTGTCTCTGCATGAAAACATAGTGTTAAAATCCTCAATTCAAGGACATCCTCAATTACCTGTGCACGAACAGGGTCCAAATATATTTTTCACACCCCACATTGATGGGTGTGCAACCCAACACAAATTCCATCATACTTCAAAAGTGAGATAACTCCTGAGTTCACATTTTTTCTGGTTCCTAAATTCAAGGACATCCTCAATTCCCTATGCGTGAACAGGGTCCATAGATCTTTTTCACACCCCACATTGATGCGTGTGAAACCCAGCACAAATTCCATCATAATTCAAAGCTAAGATAACGTCTGAGTGCACATATTTCTGGAATCCTCAATCCAAGGACATCCTCAATTCCTTTTGCAAGAATAGGGTCTAGAGATCCTTGTCACACCCCACATTGATGGGTGTGCAACCCAGCACAAACTCCATCATACTTCAAAACTAAGATAACTTATGAGTGAAAAAAAATTCAAATGGGCATCATAAAGACTTCCATCCCTTCAATATATCTCCAAAACTGAGATTCCTCCCTTGCAACTATTTGGCAGCATACAATATTGGTTTTTGTTGCATCAAATTTAATTCAATTGTTGTAGGATAAGGTCGAGTCTTTTTCATAGGAATAAACTCATCCTCATAACTTTTGTCTCTACATGAAAACATAGTGCTCGAATGAATATCATCGGCCTCATCATTATCTTCCAGTCCCTCACTAATGATGTCATTTTTTAGCTCCCCACCCTTATTGAAATTAAAAATGAATTTCTTGTCTACTACTCCCTCAAAAAAGTTGAGATGATTTAAGCACAAGAGTTTGGTTCTGTCCTGCCAAAAATTCAACTATATTGCTTCTATCTGACAATTCTCCCTTTTTTCTAACATTCACTTGTCCACATATATTTAGCTTTACAAGAGTAACCTCAAGCTCGAGTGGTGTTTGAATGTGGACTTGGACATAAGGTAGTGACTCATTTTTCAGTGATCAAACTAAATTTCTACCAAAAGATGTCCAGAGCAGGGCCATTCACCATAGTTCTCAACCCTCATTTTTAGTCTACTTTATTTTTCCATGAATTTATTTATCATAGTAGTTGCAGGTGTTATAAATGGGAGAACCATTGAAACACACCACATACAATTTGAGATTTTTTTTCTTGATAAAAGTGTCTATATTTCATTCTACATAAGGGATTTTGTGGTATCTTCCCTCTGGATCTGCAGTACCCTCTCCAAATGTACCAAAAATGTTATCTCTTTCCAATTATATGTTGCCTTCTCTATCTAAGATAGCAACAACTTCTTAAAATTATTGCCTCAAAACTTCCTTTGTGAGCTTGTAAAAAAAATGTTTTTTTTTTCTTTCATTAAATGCACCATGTAGTGTTGACTCCTCTCTCCAGCTACCCTTTTCCACCGCTTTCAACCACCATGCTTCAATAAATATGCTAAACCATGAAGTAAAATTTAAAGCTACACCTAAAACATTGCCGAAATGTTCTCTCTTCTTATGCCATTGAATTCGGCTCCTTTATATTTTGGAAGCAGTTTTCATATTATTTTTTTATTTTGACCTTCTGACATCTTACATAATTTATGTAACTCATGATTTTTCTACAATACCCATAATTGTGTATGAAAACTAATTATGGGTACTCCAGAAAAATCATGAGTTACATCAATTAGTGAAATTATTGAGTGTCATTTTTAGCTCCTCACTCTTATTGAAATTCAAATGGATTTCTTGTCTACTACTCCCTCATAGATGTTGAGATGATTTAACCACAAGATTTTGCTTCTGTCCTGCCAAGAAATTCAACTATATTGTTTCTATATGACCATTCTCCCTTTTTTCTAACATTCACTTGTTCATTGTTGAGTTCACTATTTAACTTTACAAGAGTAACCTCAAGCTAGAGTGGTTTTTGAATGTGGACCTGGACATAATGCAGTTACTCATTTTTCAATGATCAAACTGAATTTCCACCAAAAGATGTCCAGGAAAGGGCCATTCACCACAGTTCTCGACCATCATTTTTAGGCTTCTTTATTTTTCCATGAATTTATTTATCATAATAGTTGTCAGTATTATAAATGGGAGAACCACTCAAATGCACCACATATTATTTGAGACGGTTTTTCTTGAGAAAAGCGTCAAGATCTCATTCTACATAATAGTTGTCATGGTATCTTCCCTCTAGATATGCAATAATCTCTCCAAATGTACTAGCAGTGCTGTCCCTTTCGAATTATATGTTGTATTCTCGATCTAAGGTAGCAACAACTTCTTCAAATTATGACCTCAAAGACTCCTCTGTGAGCTTGTAAAAAAAATTGATATTTTTTTCTTTCATCAAATGTACCATGCATTGTTGAATCCTCTCTCCACTTACCCTTTTCTAGCCCTTTTAACCATCATGTTTTAAGAAATATTCTAAAACATTAAGTAAAATTTAAAGCTACAACTAAAGCATTACCACAATGTTCTCTCTTCTTATTCCACTTAATTCGGCTCCTTTATATTTTGGAAGCGATAATCATATTATTTTCATATTTTGAACTTCTGATATCTTACATAATTTATGTAACTCCTGATTTGTATACAGTACCCATAATTGTGTATGAAACTAATTATGGGTACTCCAAAAAAATCATTAGCTAGATAAATTATTGAAATTATTGATTGTCATTTTTAGCTCCCCACTCTTATTGAAATTCAAAATGGATTTCATATCTACTACTCCCTCATAGATGCTCAGATGATTCAACCACAAGATTTTGCTTCAGTCCTACCATAAAATTAAACTATATTGCTTCTATCTAACCATTCTCCCTTTTTTCTCACATTCACTTGTTCACTGTTGTGTTCACTATTTAACTTTATAAGAGTAACCTCAAGATGGAGTGGTGTCTGAAAGTGGACATGAACACAAGGTAGTGACTCATTTTTCAATGATCAAACTAAATTTGTAACAAAATATATCCAGGATAGGGCCATTCACCATAATACTCAACCCTCATTTTTAGCCTACTTTATTTTTCCTTGAACTTCTTTATCATAATATTTTTAGGTGTTATAAATGGGAGAACCAATGAAACACACCACATGTGATTTGAGACTTTTTTTCTTGGGAAAAGCATTTAGATATCATTCTACATTAGGGTTGTCATGGTATCTTCGTTATGGATCTGCAGTACCCTCCCCAAATGTACCAACAGTGCCATCTCTTTCCAATTATATTTTTCCTTCTCAAACTAAGATAACAACAACTTCTTCAAATTATGGCTTCAAAGCTTCCTCTGTGAGCTTGTAAAAAAAATTGAAGTTTTTTTTCGTTCATCGAATGTACCATGCAATGTTGACTCCTCTCTCCACTTACCCTTTTCCAGCCTTTCAACAACCATGCTTTAAGAAATATGCTAAACTGTGAAGTAAAATTTAAAGCTACACCTAAAACATTGCCACAATGTTCTTCCTTCTTATGCTACTGAATTCGGTTGCTTGATATTTTGGAAGAAATTTTCATATTATTTTTTTTTATTTTGACCTTGTGATATCTTACATTATCTATGTAACTCATGATTTTTTGGGAGTACCCATAATTGTGTATGACAGTTAATGGCTATTCTATACTAATATATTGGACCTGCATTCTTCCCAAATTCAATATGATAGGTTTGGAAGTATGATTGTAGGTTTCTAATACTCATCCTTAAATGTTTTGTCGCTGCATTTTCTACCTTTAAAATTAGAGTTCCAGGATCCACATCAAAAAGATTGGTTCAGTAAGGAAGATTCAAAGGTACTTTATGAAACATATTATACATATGGGTAGATTTTTGCTAATTAACTTATATTATTATCATATATATGGCATATGACCCCCCTAAAGGGCCAAACTAATGTGCATTTTGATGCAAATTTACAAGTTGCAGATAAACTGGAAATGTTGTTTAGAGAGATTTTTAATTTTCTCTGTTAGATAGGACAGGAAATCACCACAT
This sequence comes from Pinus albicaulis, assembly GCA_034641835.2. NCBI lineage: Eukaryota > Viridiplantae > Streptophyta > Pinopsida > Pinales > Pinaceae > Pinus > Pinus albicaulis. The sequence continues at coordinate 36,928 of JAXQQM020060417.1, forward strand.
CTAGATCCTTTTATTTTGGTATTAAGGTTACTGAATCAAGGAGGCAAATTGCATAGCTTGAAAGAATGTTTCTTAAAGATATAGTTGAATTTGAGGTGATATTATAGATGTATATAAAGGATGTTTAGTATACTTTAGGTTGTCTAACATGATATTATGCTAGAATAATCTTTATATTTAATGAATATTTCCTTATTTGTTTATAGAAATCTCTTAGGTGGAAATAATTTCTCTATAGAGTAATTCATTAAATGCAACCTATCAAATTCAAATAGCGTTTGTTGTAAGAGGCCATCATTAGTGACAGGAAAGTTGTAAGACGTATTGTTGATATTTCAAAGCTAAATAGTATAAGGCATCTTCTTATTTATGAATCCTATGTATTGGACCGTCACCTTTGCCATTATTCATAACTGCGTCATATATACTCACATTATTTTACTTTTTGTCATGCAAATGTGCCTTTTAAAGGTAGTTTTTTTATGTTGTAACAACGTATCTACATGATTCACAAGGCAAGAAATCATTATTTAGTGTAATTCCAGATTCTAGGTTTTATAATTATAGGTTGCTTATAGACTATAGTTTTTTTCAAAGTTTCATTTTTAATTGAGTATTCAACCGAACATATTGAGTATCTTATACATGACTATTTGTGATTTAGTATCAACACATTTGGCTCATTATAATTAAGTTCATTTTGTACTGGTAGATAATTAAACACATTGTTTTTTTCCAATTTTTTGCAATCTTAAAGTGAACTAATTACTGTCTTATTGTTTTGTGTCCACTTCTAAAAAGAGATATTCTTACTATGATAAGTTTCAAATTTTTTTATTTGTTGGATTTTGTCATGTTTTGAGTGCAAACTTGTGAAATTCCAAATAACATGTTACTTTATGTGAAGGGGATATATATATATATATATATATATATATATATATATATATATATATATATATATATATAGATAGATAGATAGTTTCCGCTGTGGTTCCTTGAAGATCCATGTTACATTTGCACAAAAATTTAGATATCACTTAGATATATAAAATTTATAATTTTAATTTGAATATTTACGTGATAAAGGAAAGGAAAAGGCCCCACTTATAAAAATTTACCCAACAAGAACAACATTGTGTTCTTATTTCATTCAACCCGTAACATATTACATATGTCTTCATCAATGCTCTTCTTCCATATGTTATCCACTTATGACATTTCCTTTGCAATATTTGGTGGATTTGCGAGTTATAGGTTATTTGTAGCCTAGAAATGTCTTTAGAGTTTCAATTCTAATTGAGTATTCAACTGAACATATTTATTCTCTTATACGTAACTATTTTCTGTCCACCCACTTTTTATAACATCCATAACCATTAGGTAGGAACCTATAACTTCGATGATGTTTTTCATGTTTAGTAAAATATTGTTGAGACTTTAATTTATTTAAACTGGTATAATTCACAATCTATAAAGTTTCAAGGTATAATTTGTAAAATTATATTTCTTTAAAGGGTGCTAGCTCAATGGAAGAGCACCTGCTTTACAAGTAGGAGGTTGGTGGTTCGATTCCATCGTGCCCTGATATTCATATTTAATGGAGGAAATTAGTATTTGGTGACAGAGGATCTTTTGGTCATCACCAATGAGATTATGGTGACATTTTTCAAACCTCACCAAAATATGAAATGGTGACGATCAATAAACGCGACCATATATACGCATCAATAGTGACAACCATGAAAGTTCTTTCACCATAAATCGTTGTTGTTGATATGAAATGATGAGGGTCACTATTTTTCAGAATAATCATTATTCATGATGGACCTTGAAGTCACCAATGAGCTTATTATGACATTTTTTGACCCTCACCAATATAAAATGGTGACTGTCAACGAACGTTGTCATATATATGCACCAATACTGACGACCATGAAAGATCCATCACAATAAATCATTGATGTTAATATGAAATGGTTACGGTCACTATCCATCATTATAATCAATATTCATGACAGACCTTGAATGTCAGCACAACACATAATTTTTGCAACGCCACCTTTGGTGACGTTCATTTTGTTTGGTGACCGAGTCTGTTATCCGTCACCATTGCTCAAATGAAATGGTGATGGCCACTATCCATAATTATAAATCATTATTGGTGAATAACCTTGAATGTCACCACAACACATATACTTTTGGTGATGCCACCTTTGGTGACGTTCAGTTTTTGGTGACAAAGGATTTTTTGACCATCACCAATGAGCTTATGGTGACATTTTTCACCCCTCACTAATGCCATTTTTTCTTATAGTAAGAAAAGAAGTTGAAATTTCTCAGATCAGACAATGGAGGTGAATATTGAAATAAAGAGCTTGATAGGTACTATTAAGAGCATGGAATTCACATAGAGAAGATAGTTCCAAGAACACCAGAAGGAAATGGTGTGTCAAAAAGGATGAACAGAAAAATCATGGAGTGTGCAAGGTGCATGAGATTACATGAAGGATTTCCTTTACAATTTTGGGCAGATGTTGTAGATACTGTTATTTATCTAATAAATAGAGGGCCTTCAAGTTCCTTGGATGGTGTTATTCCAAAGGATTCATGGACAGGTAAAAAGGTAAACTACTCTTTTTTAAAGCCTTTTGGTTGTGAGGCCTTTGTCCATATTAATAAAGAAAATAGAACAAAGCTTGAGGAAAAATCAAAGACATGTACCTTTATTGGATATGGTGTTACTGATTTTTTTTTATTGCTTATATGATTATGAAAATCACAAAATCATTAGGAGCAGAGATGCAATATTCAATGAAAAGGTCTTGTATAAGAATCAGTTGCAGGAAAAGAAACAGGAAAAAGAAAACAAAGAATACACAGTTCTATATGAGATCACAGAAAAGTTAAAGGTGTCTGAAAATAATAATAATCAACAACCACACCAACAAAAACCACCACAATAGCAACAGGCACCTCAAAAACCTAAAAGTGGTGTCAGAAGATATACCAGAATAAGTAGACCCCCTGAACGATACTCTCCTTCATTATATTATTCATTGTTTACTGATTCTCGTGAACCTGAATGTTATGAAGAAACAATGTAGGTTGAAATGGGGAAGAAGTGGGAGCTAGCCATGGAAGTAGACATGGACTCCTTAATACATAACCAGACTTGGGACTTAGTCAGGTTGCCTGTAGGTAAAACAACATTGCATAATAAATGGGTTTACAGGCTCAAGGAAGAAGATGGAGGAAAACATAGGTACAAAGCTATACTTGTGGTGAAGGGATTTGCACAGAAGAAAGGTATTGATTTTGATGTAAATATTTTCTCCTGTTGTTAAGATGACTTTAATGAGAACTATTTTAAGTCTTGTAGCAGCGGAAGATTTTCATCTTGAATAGTTATATGTAAAGACAACATTTCTCCATGGAGATTTGGAGGAAGAGATCTATATTCAGCAACCAGAAGGATATGAGGTCAAAGGGAAGGAAAAATTAGTGTGTAGGCTAAAGAAGAGCTTGTATGGCTTAAAACAAGCTCCAAGGCAGTGGTATCTAAAATTTGACAAGTTTATGTCTCAACAAGGTTATACTAGATGTCACTCTGATCATTGTGTTTATCTGAAAAAGAAAAATGATGGAAGCTATATTATATTGTTATTGTATGTAGATGGCATGCTTGTTGCAGGGTCTAACATGCAGGAAATAAATGTTCTCAAAAGAAATTTGGCAAAATCATTTGCAATGAATGATTTGGGAGCTACAAAAAAATCCTTGGTATGAGAATAACTAGAGATAGGAAAAATCACAAATTAACACTTTATTAGAATGAGTACATACAAAATGTGTTGAAAATATTTAATATTCAGAATGAAAAACCAGTTAGTACACCTTCTGCTAGACATTTCAAACTTAGTAAGGAGATGTGCCCCAAGACCCAAGAAGAAATGGATAATATGTCTATGGTTCCATATGCATCAGCAACTGGAAGCTTAATGTATGCAATGGTCTCCATAAGGCTTGATATTGCACATGCAGTGGGAGTTGTAAGCAGGTACATGAACAATCCAGGAAAAGAACATTCGATGGCAGCGAAATGGATTCTCAGATAATTGAGAAGTACCAGAAATCAATCATTATTATTTGGTGGTTCAAACATTGCTCTACAGGGATATGTTGATGTAGATATGGAAGGTGACAGAGATAACAGGAGGAGCACTACAAGGTATGTATTTAGTGTAGGTGGAACAAATGTTAGTTGGGTTTCAAAAATCCAAAGTGTTGTTGCACTTTCAACAACAGAAGTAGAGCATCTTGTTGATATAGAGGCTAGTAAGGAAATTATTTGGTTATAAAGGTTTATGGATGAATTAGGTAAGAAGCATGATATGGGCACGTTATACAGTGATAGCCAAAGTGCCATTCGTCTTGCAAATAACTCAGCATTTCATTCCAGGACTAAACACATACAGCTCAAGTACCATTTCATATGGTCAGTGTTGGAAGATGGACAGTTGAAGATGGAAAAGATACACACTAGCCAGAATCCTAAAGATATGCTAACAAAATTTGTAACTAGGGAGAAAGTAAGAATATTCTCAATTTCAATTGGTCTTCAAGTATGATGATGAAGATGAGAAACAACCAGGTCCAAAGTGGAGTCATTGTCTAGCAAATGAAGAAGTGGTGGAGTAGCTACAATCAGTCTCCAAATGGGAGATTGTTGGGTGTGGAGTCTGATTATCTTGTTTATTTTGTATCACAACGTTGGACCCCTGTACCTTAATGGGGCATAAACACCGCCCGAAATTAAACCCTGCCTGGGGGGTCTAGGGGTGGGGCGGTTGTGACTTTATGGAGCCCCCCCTGGCGGGGTGTTTCGGGGACAGTGCCCCTGAAGCTAAAAAAATATGTAAATTTTCCTTGTAAAATTATAGTAATTTCTAGTCAATCTGGGTCGCTCATTAGGTAGGTGATCTGATGGTAGAAGTTATGTTTAGTTTAGTGTTTTTTGCACTAGAAGGAAACCCCTTGTTTTGTATTAGGGTATTGTATCGCGGTTTTCTATTGTATGTGTAATTTTAGAGCAATAAACAGATAGGGAGACTGTGAGAGAGAACATAGGATATTATAGCAGATCTGCTATAGGTTGTGTCTCTTAATTTTGTTGGATAATAGAAAGGAAGAATTGGTTGTTCGAGGTGGACATAGCCAAAACTGGGTGAACCACGTATATCTGTGTCTCTCTGGTTTTATGTGCTTTTTGTGCTTGTGTTTTCCGCATATTTATGTGATGCATTTCTATGTAATATATAATTTTCTAACATAAGGATCTCCAATACTTATCTTTTGATATGAGGATTGAAGGGAATTTTTAAAATCCCTCTTGTTCCTTGCCTTCATGTAGAAATTATACAAATCCATCTGCAAAATTATCATTCTAATCATCATCATCAACTACTAATGCATGTTTCTTGCAATTATTTCCTTTAATTAAATGTATGCATTAGAGTTTCCTCAACCATATTGAAGGTTCCAATGAAAACTAAGTCATTCTCATGCTATCAGGAAGATGAACTAGGTACAATTCCACTACTATTTAGCACTCCAATTCATGCTCTAGGATTTTCATCCAGTATGCCCTAGGGATTTCTTATCCAATAAATTTATATATTTTATAACGTCCAAATCTTCTCTAGGGTCTAAAAACCCTAATACTTCCAACTTATTGGCTCTTTTTTTCAACATAAACTAGAAATTTTCTTCACAGTTCAAAAATTATGTCATTAGTACTTTGGTAATTCATAATATCCTCACCATTATTGGGTTAATAATTACTTAATAAAAAATTCATAGTGAGTCATCAAAATTTCATGTAAATCTCCCACCGCTTCTATGAACCAGGACACATATCTCATATCATCAATGATTTAATCATTCAAGTTTTTGTTCTTGTATATGAACTAGATTGAATCAAGATGACATCAATATTTAACTTATCTAAAGTGCTACAAGGAATGCAATTGAAACATTTCATTGTATGCATAATATATTAGAAGAAGTATATTTTTATACTTCGATGAGGGTTTCCTCTGTGTAATGGCATTAGTTATCATTAGCACTAATTCTGAATATGGTTGTTTACAAGGTCACCAAATAGAAGCCAATGTAGAATACTATCATATTGTCCCATATTATATTTAGTGTGTCAAATGAATTTTTATTGCAAGCTATATCACATAGAATGACAAAAAAATTGTGGGATCTCTTCCTAAACTTGGTCAACTTCATACACCAAACCTAACTAACAGCAGGCTTAACTTACCAAGTTAATCAATATTGTTGATGTTTTAACTCCTTTCTTAGAGTCATATTTCTCAAGATCCAACAACAATATTAATGGCTTGTCAAATATATACTCTTAGACTTAACTTGTAACTAGAATATGCCTCCTTTTGGATCTCATACATGGAGCATAAATCTTGGATTGAATCAACTTAGAAGTGTAATTAGTCCAGGCCTATGCAATCATAGAGTCATGAACATGGGTATTTCTTACAACGTTTACTAAACTTAAAGAATTCAACCTCATATCAGGTCACATAACACCAAAAAAAATTATTTCTAAAGTTCTCGGTCTTGTCTAAACTCCCTTTGGACTTCATCAATCTATAGCTAGGGCTTCATATCGAGACCCTTCAAACTTTGTCATGTGCAAGCTAGAATTTCCCTTTTCATATGAGTCCTTGGAGCCTCATCCACGTATGCCAACTTATAAAGATTGATTTGGTTGATATTTATACATTATGTATAACAAGTTGTAGTAATATATATAGTGGAAATCAATAAAATAGAAGACCCACACAATATAGAGGTATATAGCTCATACAAGACTTGGTTCTTGAACCTATGATTTGTTCAATTTATCGCCAACTTTCATTTGTGGATATGATCAATACTAATAATGGAATGTCATGACATCTAGCTGGTACTTCTTCGAAGCTGAACAAGTATCTTTGTTTCATTACAAGAGACAAAATATCATTTAAGTAACTTTCCCAACAACTTCAAATCATGTCCAAGCTTTACCAAAATTTATTGAGTTCAGGTTAGTCTTATAATTCAAAATTTCATACCAACAATCACCTTATAGTAAAGAAACTTCCTCAAATTCACCTTATGGGGCTACTATCATTATTGAAGTCTAAAAATGTTCTATTTCTTACAACCCTTTTTCCCTCTTGTTGTACATGTTAGCCTCATCATTCAAATTTTCGGCCATTAGCCTCTCCTAAACCTTTCAAAAGTTCCTACAGTGGCCCAAGAGACCCATCTTCTACTTATCATTGCCCTCCTCCACACTCAGAATTTCAAAATTGAAGATCGAAAGGCTCGCTTTAAAAGATTTGAACCCGAGCTCTTTCGGGCTTAGCCCCCTACTTCCTGACTTTCACATGACCCAGGTGCATAACCCTGTGCCAGATCAAAAGGAGCTCAGCGTTTAAATGCCATCAGGTGCATTTTGCGCCGTCTGATCATGCCATAGATCGACGGTCCACAGCCCGTCCTTGTTCAGTGGTCCCCGCCGCGTCTTCCCCTAAAACCAGTTGTATTCCCCACACCACTTTTGAAGGGCTGGCGGTTTTCCAAAAAACCCAGCGATTCCATTGATCGCACGACGAGTGGCTTAGTCACTGTTCTGATACCGCCCCCATTTCACGCGTTAACTCCCGGACCGTGACGTGCGGAAAAATTTATGTTGGCCGTCCGATTTGAAAGTCTTCATCCTACGGCTATTGCGCTCCAAAGTTGCTCGAGTTTTAGTCCCATGGTGTAGTTCCCCGGGCCCGCCTTCATCGTTCTCCCATGCATTGTTGGTCGTCGATTCTGTTCGTAGATCCTATGGCCCAGAATTTCCTACATGTTGTTGACCTAGTCCTCCCTCCACGTCACCCCTCCATACCATCTGTCGTACGTTCACCTACTAATAATCCACGAGTATGCCACGTTTCTCCTCCGCCATTCATAATTCTCAATTGTTTGTGGTTTTTTAACATTCTCTGTCTGAAGCCCTCATCAGTCCATCCTCCATTGTTCCACTGTAGCTTTCCACCACCCGGCGGGGATTCATCATTTTGCCACGTCCTCCATCCCCGTGTCTGGTTTTCCCTAACAAAGATTGTGTATTTTGCAGGGTGGGAAAGGAAGAAAATCACCGTTAATCACCGCCTCCATTACAGAAATCGAAGATGCATCAGAATATCAGCCTCCAGAGGTAGAATTTATGAAGAAAAATCCTGGGTAGTTGTTGAGATATGACCATCATTAAATAAAGCAAAAGGGAAATCTGTCAAACCCCTCAGAAAAATTCAAAGGGCAGGTTTCTACAGGTGAAGATATTAATGTCGCGGTAAAGAGTACCAGTTGAAGATCAAGGTTTTTCAGCCTCCAGCATCGAAGATTTTAAATTTCAACCTACAAATTAGAAGGCAAGGAGTACGAATGCATTAAAATCATATCCTCTAGGTTTTGTTTCAACAGGTTATTCCTTTAAGGAAGTGCAGAATGTTCATGAAGATATATCCCTGTTCCGTGCTCCTGAAGAGATCTCCTACCCAGTGCATTTATTTTTGCAAGCTGATTATCAAGTACAGACAATGATGTCAAGTCATTCAGTAGTGTAGGCGTGAAGGTTTTCCACCATTTTGTTTCAATTATAGGAATTTAATGTTTCACCTACCTCATTCTATAGAGTTTTCTATCTCTTCTACAAAAACCCAGAAAAAAGACATGGTAGGGGTTCCAGACTTTTATCAGAAAACTTGTGCAGCGAATGATTTGTTGTATACATTTTGTAAAACTTATGTATGAAAGCGCAGAGCCCATGGGGTCTCAGTGAGGAGGAGTAATATCTGCTGAAGAGGATTCTGGTCTTAAATATTTCACAGTCTGTAATTTTCTTTCATATGTGTTAATGCAATATAACAATTCATTTCATCTGTTCTTCTTGTATCATGTTTTGGAATGCGAGTGGCTCACTAATTTTAAGTATAGATTCATCCTATTTGATGCCCATGCTTGGATTAGTCAAGCGCTTTAAATGTGGCACATGCATGATATATTGTTTCATGTTCCTTTCATCCATAGTTCTGCTATATTAGTTACTTTGGGAGGGTGCTTTTAAAATGCTATCATCTTGTACAGATTTTTAGAGTGGTAAGCCCATGCATGGTGGTATTGTATATTTGGGTACTGGCTCATAGTTAACTAATATCCTCTCAATCTTTCTTTCACTACATACATCTTCAGATAATTTATGTCTGTGAGATATTTCTAAATTGGCCCACTTCACAGTAAGCTTCCTCTGAACTGTCTATTCCTTTATGATGGAGTATTGCTTGATGTTTCTACATTATTTTTAGCTCTGTATCAGCTTCTGAGAAAGTTTGGTCCCATTTAAATCATTTTCTTTGTTTTACAAGAGATAGCAGGAGAGTTTTGGATTGACGCCCAAGTTATATGACGTACTCCTTGCTATGATAAGATGTCCTAGGCACTGGTCTATGGCAAATATAGGCTATCTCTAGGAGTTACAACATCTTTCTGGCGCCGTTGCCGAGGAACGAATCTAAGAAAATCAATTTCCCTAGTCCTCGACAAATTATTTTCACTCTCTAATCAGGTGAGCACAGAGAGTTGAAGAGTTGTATATCTCTCACCTTGGCGACTCCATTGTTGTTTATTTAATCAATCTATTGGTATTATTGGCTCCTCGAAAGCCACATTTAAGGTCAGATACATCTAAGTCAAAAATACCCTTTGTGTTTGACCCAGAAAATTATACAGAGGAGAAGTTGGAAAGAAAGGTAGTCAGCCCGTGCTGCCATTCCTGAATTTTCTAAATAATATTATCCATCCCCTTCTTCTCAAGAAATCGCAGTATAAAATCCTGACTCCACTAAGGAAAATCCTGAATATTACTCAGATAGCCCACCCCAGGGAAGTGCTAGAGCTAAAGAGAACTTTCATCCTACCCCTGAGGTTGAGGAAGTTAAAGAAGTCATAGAAGTAGCCCCTGTTAATCGTGAATTGTTTCCATCTACACCTCAAACTTCTGTACAATATATTCCCATTGTTATCCATACTCCACGACCTCCCCCTCCTCTTCCTCCTTTTCTACACCAAATTGCTGCACAACCCCCACCTCCTCCAATGGCTAACGTTCCAGCCTTTTTGTTGAATAAGTATGCTCCTCTGGCCTTACCACAAGTGTTAAATGATATGCCCCAGGACTATCTGAAGATCTTGCCTAGTTTCAATTGAGAAAATGAAAGTGATTCTCAGAAACATCTGGAGGTCTTCTGCTCATTTGCAGAAAACTTAAATGTAGAACATTTGGATGTTGTCTTGAGGTTGTTTGTTCAATCTCTTGAGGGAGAAGCCAGAAAATGGTTTAAAACATTAGCAGACCGCTCAGTCAATACCTGGGATAGAATGGAAGAGCTTTTTCTAAGAAAGTGGGGAGAAAAGAAAGATCACGGTCAGTGTCTTACTGAGTTCAATACTCTGAAGAAAAAACATAATGAAGGAGTGTCAGAGTTTATTAAAAGATTTAATAAGTTGTATTTGAGTTTGTCTCCTGATATGAAGCCTCACCAAACTGCTGCTAAGGTAGTCTTCATAGCAACCTTTGATTCAAATTTTGGCTTCTCCCTGAGGGAAAGGAAACCTGCCACTCTAGATGATGCTCAGTCAGATGCTCTTGAATTGGAAGCAAACTTTGCCTCCACTGGAAAATTGAAAGGAAAAGTTGAACAGGATACTAGAAGAAGGGGCAAAGAAGAGGTCTTCACCTCCACTCAGGATAAAGATATAGATAAAATTGAAGAAATGAGTAAGATGATTAAGAATCTATCTAATAAACTGGGCAAACTTGAACTAGAGACCAAGAATTCAGCCTCCAAGAATTTTTATAATGCTCCAAATAGAGGTTACAATCCCCAGTACAAGAGACCACCTCTGCAAATATTCCCAAGGGAAGCAAAGGAACAACAAGATCAGGTACCACACCCATTGTACCTGGAAGGACCAGCAAATGACTCCGCTAAAGATGCTGCTTACGAACTAGAAGATTCAAATCTTGCTTTCTCAAACAATGATGAAATGGAATGCCCATTACAAGAAGAAGAAGAAGCAGAGATTGATCATTATTGTAAACAATTTGCTGACTTCATGCAAGCACACTTCAATAGAAAATATGATCTGAGGTCTTCCCGAAAGAGGACACGTACTCAAGATCAAGAAGAAGAACCACCTTAGAAGGAGGCACCTGCCCAGAAGGAGTCAACAACGCAGAAAGCCACAGAAAAAGGTAAGAGTCCTCTTAATAAGCCTCTGCAGCCTAATGATCAAATTCCCTCTTCTTCGAAAACAATAAGTCCTCCTAATTTCCAGTCTGTGTCAAAAGAATCAAAATCCCTAGCTGAAAATAAAGAGTCAAAAGAAGTTGCAATGGAAAATTCCCCTCTTGCTTTAAATCTACAAAAAGAACTTGAGAAAGTCAAAATCCCAGTCCCTTTGACTGAACTGTTAAAACAACCTGCTTACCAGTCTCAAGTTACTTCTTTTATGTTCCCTCCTGAAACACCAATTGTTCCAGATAGTTTAAACCTTCAAGAAGAAATACCCATGGTATTCTTTGGCCCACATGTCAAGGAGATAGACCCCTCTACTCCTCCTTTTTATGTGTCTTTAGTTATTCATGACTTGTTGTTACACAATTGTATGTTAGATTCTGGGGCTTCCCATAATCTTATTCCTTTGTCTGTCATGGAGCAACTAGGACTTCAAATCACACGTCCATATAAAGACCTCTATTCATTTGATTCCAAAAGAGTTAAGTGTCTAGGGATGATCAAATATTTAGTGGTTAATTTAGCCCAAATGCCAGCAAAGAGTGTAGTAATGGACATAGTGGTCACTGACATCCCAGCTCGCTTTGGCATGCTGTTGTCAAGGTCCTGGGGTACAAAAATCGGTGGGTCACTCAAGATGGATTTAACATATGCCACTGTCCCAGTTTTTGGTGGCCAGGAGAGGAGGTTATACAGAGAAACCAGATTTGTCAAAATGGTGACCAAGGCTGACAGCTCAGCAAATTCACCAATCTATGGATAAGAAGGATATTTTTCGTGCCTAATGCTACAAGAAGAGCAAGATTATGTTCATGAACCATCCTTCTATCAATTCAAGACTAAGCAGCCTTCAGAAGATTATGAAGCAGGAATCTGGACGTTACATTTTGATGGAGTAAATTCAAGAGAAGGTAATGGGGCTGGGGTATTATTAATCTCTCCTGCAGGAAAATGGATTCCCCTATCTTTCAAATTAGAATATGAGGCTACCAATAATGTGGCTGAATATGAAGCACTGCTGTTAGGATTGCAAACAGCCAAGAATATGAATATAAAGATTTTAAAAGCTCTGGGAGAATCAGAACTAGTGGTCAGACAGATCAGAAATCAATGCCAAAATAAACACCCCCGGCTGAGAGCCTACAGGAATGAAGTATGGGACCTGGTGGAGAACTTTTTCTCAGCATTCAATATCCAGTTCACGCCCCGGGAGTAGAATAGAATAGCAGATTCTCTTGTTGTGGCTGCTAGTACATTCCGTCCTCCTCAGAACCCTCTCTTGAGGTATGAAGTTGAGGTACGCTATAGACCATCAATCCCAGATAATATTAAGCACTGGTAGGTATTTGAAGATGAGGAAAAAATGAAGAGATTCCTGGAAACAGTGGGATAATTCTCTAATATGGAGATTGATGATTGCGAAGAAGAGGAGGCTGAAAATATTTCAGAAAACAAATGGGAAGAAAAAGTAGCAGGTAATAAAGTGCAGCAACTGAAAGGAAATGTTATACCTAGAGGGCTGGTGCCTCTAGAAATATTGTTTGATAAAAATGATGTTCCTTTGCAGGATAATAAAGTAGTATAAGGATATCAGGTAGAAGATCTGAATCTGGGTACAGATGCTGAGCCCAAAAATATCAAATTATCTAAGAAGGTCCCAGAAGAATATAAAGAAAAATACCTGAAATTATTCAAGGCCTACAGAGATGTATTTGTGCAGTCCTATCAGGACCTAAAAACTTTTGATATTAGTATAATGCAGCATAAGATTCCTCTGAGGGAAGGTGTAAAGCCTCATAAGCAAAAGCTTAGATAGACAAATCCTCTGCTACTTCCCTCAATTGATAAAGAAATTAAGAAGTTGTTAAAGGCCAAAATAATGGTGCCACTAAGATACTCTAAATGGGTGGTGAATTTGGTTCCTGTCCGGAAGAAGAATGGAGAAATAAGGCTGTGTGTGGATTTCAGAAATTTAAATAGAGCGTCTTTAAAAGACAATTATCCACTGCCCAAGATGGACCACATCCTGCAGAAAGTGGATGGAGCTTCCAGAATGTCAATGATGGATGGATTCTCTGGTTATAATCAGGTGGTTGTACTTCCATAGGATCAGAAGAAGACTACCTTCACCACTCCTTGGGGTACCTTCATGTATGCCCGGATGCCTTTTGGGCTGATTAACGCAGGGCCCACGTTCCAAAGGGCTATGGATATTTCTTTTGTTGGAGAGCGGGATAAATTTTTAGTGGTATACCTTGATGATATTACAGTGTTTTCAAAAAATGATGCTAAGCACATTGGGCATCTACGCAGAACTTTTGAAAAATGCAGAAGGTATGGCCTTTCTCTCAATCCACAAAAGTCTGTATTTGCATTAGAGGAAGGCAAGCTTTTGGGACACATAGTGACTAAAGATGGGGTGAGGGTAGATCCTAAAAGAGTCGAAGTTATAAATGGTATTCCTCTCCCCAGGAATAAGAAAGAAGTACAGGTGTTTCTAGGCCGTATAAATTTTTTGAGAAGGTTTATTCCTAACTATGCTGAGATAGTTAGACACATAACAGATATGTTGAAAAAAGGGAATGAGGTGAAATGGTCACAAGAATCACGGGAGGCCTTTGCTAGAATTAAAGCTGTGTTTGCTAAAGCCCCTGTGCTAGCTGGGCCTGATTATAACAAGCCATTTATGATCTTTTCATTTGCTTCACCTCATATAGTAGCTGGAGTGTTATTGCAGAAAAATGAAGATGGATATGAGCAACCCATAGCCTTTTTCAGTCAGGTATTGCATGATGCAAAATTGAAATACAATATATTAGAAAAGCAGGCATATGCCCTGGTAAAGTCCCTCAAAGCCTTTATAACATATGTTTTGTAGTCTCACATTACTACATATGTCCCTACAGCAGCTGTCAAAGACATTCTCATTCAGGGAGATAGTGAAGGGAAAAGAGGGAGATGGATTGCAAAGATACAAGAATATGATTTGGATATCAGACCTACAAAGCTGATTAAAGGACAGGGGCTTGCTAAAATTTTATCAGAATCGAATTACCAGGCTCTGGGCATAAATCTGTCTATGATAGAAAATGGAGAGTCTGAAGAAGAAAAGGAGCAGCAAGGGCTGGATATGGCTACTCAGAAAGTACGGATGAAATTTCTCACCAGCCCATGGTATAAAGAAATAGTAGAATATCTTTTGACACTCAGCTGTCCTCCAAGCTATGATAAGGAAAAATACAGAGCATTAAGGCTAAAAGCACAAAAGTATATAGTTGCAAATGGTCAATTATATTGGAGAGACCCCTCAGGCATACTACTATTATGCCTCACAGAAAATGAAGTGGAGAATATAATGATAAAATTTCACGAAGGAATTTGTGGAGGCCATTACAGCTGGAGAGCCACAACTCATAAAATTCTAAAGGCTGGTTTCTACTAGCCAAAATTATTTAGAGATGTCTTCACTTGGGTCAGAGCCTGTGATAAGTGTCAAAAGTTTGCTGAGAAACAGAAGTTGGCAGCTCTGCCCCTGATTCCTGTTCATGTAAATGAGCCATTTCAGCAATGGGGATTAGATTTTATAGGAGAGATACACCCCTCATCAAGTGGCCAACATAAATGGATATTGACAGCCACAAATTACTTTACAAAATGGGTGGAAGCCATACCTGCAAGAAATGCTACTGACACTGTCATCATAAAGTTCATGGAAGAAAACATCATGTCCAGGTTTGGTTGTCCTGTTAGAATAGTGACTGATAATGCACAGGCTTTCAAGTCTACTAAATTTGTAAATTTCTGCCAGCAATATAACACTACATTGACTCACTCTACAGCTTACTATCCACAGGGGAATGGCTTAGCAGAATCTTCCAATAAAACTCTGGTGAGGGCCTTGAAGAAAACAATCAATGAGAACCAGAAGAATTGGGATTCCCAATTGAAGTTTGCTCTGTGGGCAAATAGAATCACCAACAAGAGAGAAACTGGGAAATCTCCCTACGAATTGGTATATGGGCAAGCAGCCGTGTTCCCTGTGCAGTTGGCTTTACCAGTGGCACGTTTCATGCAGGAAAGTCAGGAAGAACCAGATGGTATGGCCAGAAGAATTAATCAATTGGTAGAATTGGAGGAAACACAGAATTGAGTGAGTCAGAGGTTAACAGAATATCAGGAAAGAATGAAAAACATATTCGATCAGCATGCAAAAGATAGAAAGTTACAGGTTGGTGATCTGGTGCTCAGGTGGGATGTCCGGAGGGCTGAAAAAGGAAAGCACGGGAAATTTGATCCCCTCTGGTTCGACCCGTTCAAAATTGTGGAACAGGGAGGTAATAACACGTTCATATTGGAAAATCTACAAGGTGACGTGTTGGATGCCCCTGTAAATGGCCAATTTCTGAAGCCCTACTTCCAGTTTTGATTTAGGTCGTGGTGACCCGACTGTATCATATTGTATATTAGTTTTTGTTCTATTTCTGTCTGAATGATGCGGGTGTCAGGATGAACCATGAAGAGAAAATTTTTTGAAGGGAAGAATCTACGCAAAAAGATGAACAGGCGGTCTTCAGGTTCTCGACATGTCCACGGAGGAACATGCCGTCCCCAGATGGAGCCGATGTTGTACATGTTAGCCTCATCATTCAAATTTTCGGCCATTAGCCTCTCCTGAACCTTTCAAAAGTTCCTACAGTGGCCCAAGAGATCCATCTTCTACTTATCATTGCCCTCCTCTGCACTTAGAATTTCAAAATTGAAGACAGAAAGGCTCGCTTTGAAAGATTTGAACCCGAGCCCTTTTGGGCTTAGCCCCCTACTGCCTGACTTTCACGTGACCTGGGCGCATAACCCTGTGCCAGATCAAAAGGAGCTCAGCATTTAAATGCCATCGGGTGCATTTTGCGCCGTTTGATCATGCCACAGATCGATGGTCCGCAGCCCGTCCTTGTTCAGTGGTCCCCGCTGCGTCTTCCCCTAAAACCAGCTGTATTCCCCGCACCACTTTTGAAGGGCTGGAAGTTTTCCGCAAAACCCAGCGATTCCATTGATCGCACGACGCGTGGCTTAGTCACTGTTTCGATACCGCCCCCATTTCACACGTTAACTCCTGGACCGTGACGTGCATCAAAATTTATGTTGGTCATCCGATTTGAAAGTCTTCGTCCTACGACTATCGTGCTCCAAAGTTGTGCGAGTTTTAGTCCCATGGTGTAGTTCCCCAGGCTCGCCTTCATCGTTCTCCCATGCATTGTTGGTCGTCGATTCTGTTCGTAGATCCTATGGCCTAGAATTGCCTACGTGTCATTGACCCAGTCCTCCATCCATGTCACACCACCATACCATCTGTCGTACGTTCACCTACTAATAATCCACAAGTATGCCATGTTTCTCCTCCGCCATTCATAATTCTCAATTGCTTGCGGTTTTTTAACATTCTGTGTCCGAAGCCCTCATCAGTCCATCCTCCATTGTTCCACTGTAGCTTTCCACCACCCGGCGAGGATTCATCGTTCCGCCACGTCCTCCATCCCCGCGTCTGGTTTTCCCTAACAAATATTGTGTATTTTGCAGGGTGCGAAAGGAAGAAAATCACTATTAATCACCGCCTCCATTACAGAAATCAAAGATGCATCAGAAGATCAGCCTTCAAAGGTAGAATTTATGAAGAAAAGTCCTGGGTAGTTGTCGAGATATGACCATCATTAAATAAAGCAGAAGGGAAATATGTCAAACCCCTCAGAAAAATTCAAAGGGCAGGTTTCTACAGGTGAAGATATTAATGTCGCGGTAAAGAGTACCAGTTGAAGATCAAGGTTTTTCAGCCTCCAGCATCGAAGATTTTAAATTTCAACCTACAAATCAGAAGGCAAGGAGTACGAATGCATTAAAATCATATCCTCCAGGTTTTTTTTCAACAGGTTGTTCCTGTAAGGAAGTGCAGAATGTTCATGAAGATATATCCCTGTTCCGTGCTCCTGAAGAGATCTCCTACCCAGTGCATTTATTTTTGCAAGCTGATTATCAAGTGCAGACAATGATGTCAAGTCATTCAGTAGTGTAGGCGCGAAGGTTTTCCGCCATTTTGTTTCAATTAGAGGAATTTAATGTTTCACCTACCTCATTCTCTAGAGTTTTCTATCTCTTCTACAAAAACCCAGAAAAAATACATGGTAGGGGTTCTAGACTTTTATCAGAAAACTTGTGCAGCGAATGGTTTGTTGTATACATTTTGTAAAACTTTTGTATGAAAGTGCAGAGCCCGTGGGGTCTCAGTGAGGAGGAGTAATATCTGCTGAAGAGGATTCTGGTCTTAAAGATTTCACAGTCTGTAATTTTCTTTCATATGTGTTAATGCAATATAACAATTCATTTCATCTGTTCTTCTTGTATCATGTTTTGGAATGCGAGTGGCTCACTAATTTTAAGTATGGATTCATCCTAGTTGATGCCCATGCTTGGATTATTCAAGCGCTTTAAATGTGGCTCATGCATGATATATTGTTTCATGTTCCTTTCATCCATAGTTCTGCTATATTAGTTACTTTGGGAGGGTGCTTTTAAAATTCTATCATCTTGTATGGATTCTTAGAGTGGTAAGCCCATGCATGGTGGTATTGTATATCTGGATACTGGCTCATAGTTAACTAATATCCTCTCAATCTTTCTTTCACTACATACACCTTCAGATAATTTATGTCTGTGAGATATTTCTGAATTGGCCCACTTCACAGTAAGCTGCCTCTGAACTGTCTATTCCTTTATGCTGGAGTATTGCTTGATGTTCCTACATTATTTTCAGCTCTGTATCAGCTTCTGAGAAAGTTTGGTCCCATTTAAATCATTTTGTTTTTTTTACAAGAGATAGTAGGAGAGTTTTGGATTGACCCCCAAGTTATATGACATACTCCTTGCTATGATAAGATATCCTAGGCATTGTTCTATGGCAACTCTAGGCTGCCTCTAGGAGTTACAACACCTCCTTCAATATCTTTCCATAATAGTTTTGTTGCAGTTTCTAGATAAAAGGTCATTCTATACACACTCAAACATATAAAAATGTATTAATCATCCATGATTTATGATCTATTTTTTCTTTATGAAAATTTAACTAAAGCATTCCTATAGCTATTGAAGTGCATTCATTATGTAGCTAACCAAGAATTATGTAGCTATCTACATGGTTTTACATGTTCTAGTACACTAGAGAATGAATAAAAGGTGTATAGAGATGGAAAATGGTAAATACATGGATATCCACTGGTTTCGTGATCCGGAAAATTACATTGTTTTGGAGAGGATATGAAAGTCAAACCAAAAGTAAACTCGCTAATGACACTCCAATAATGAGTAGACTTTGAAGGTAGTTCATGGAAGGATTAGGGTGAGTGTTTAAATGATTGAGAAAAGTTTGAAGCTAATGTGTTCTATTAATACATCATGATTTGATATTTCAAAGAGGGCAAATCATGAGAATAATGACTTTGATTTGGATTTTACTTTTTAGTTGTTGGCTTAGTAAAGTTACCGAATTAGGGAATCTTGAAATAATTATTCAATGAAATAGTATAAAAATCCATTATAAAAAAGGCTAGATACAGTAGCTATCATTGTTAATTGTTGTAATCTATTTCGTGTCAATACTTATAATGACATATAAAATAATTTATTTCTTAACTAATGTGTGTCTAAGTGACTGATACTTTGATTGTATATTTATAATCAAAACGAGGGACCCAGAGAGTTGTAAGACTAGAATATTTTTGTTTATGTTCATTACGCTTTTTAGTTCTTTATTCATAATATCCCAAATTGGGATCGCTAGCAAGGCATGCTTGGAAAAAATGCATTTTTTAGGAATGGCTACTGGCTGTGATTTGAAACCAAGACCTGACCTTTAGATCACCGTATCTAAGCCCCAAATCCAAGAGGAGGAATTCAAATCACTCTAGGTGGCTTAAACATATATCCCACACCTAGTTGGTCTTTGAAAGTGCCCACGAAGGACTGCAGTCTATGTATTAACAAGGGATAGAGAAACATTGTTATTTTTATGAGTCTAAATACAGAAGATGTAGATAGCCAAAAAATGTATAATATAGTATAAAAAGAGTACAATTCATTGAGGAAAGAGTCACTCAAGATAGGCATATGGTCAGAAAGAGAATATACAAGTAGAGTTAATACATTATATAAAACTGCAGTTATGACTCATAATTATTAAAGAAAGAAGACAAAAAATATTATACATGGAGATAGAATGAGTCAAAATAGATGGGGAGAAATATCTTAATCCCAGATACAACACCGCAACAATCCTTAGAAGGATTGACTAAATACAACAAAATGGAAAAACTGGTTGAATAAGCGTAGTTGCAAGAGAAATCGCAACTCAAGAACTAGAACTAGATGGAGATGGATAAATACGTTGCACAAGCTGGAATAGACCTCCTCCAATGGATCTTCCAAGTGAAATACCGATCCTATCACCGAAGATCTTACCCTCCAATCAACACCGCAAACCCTCATCGCGTATGCACATTGAAAATAACACAAGCCACCGAGGGAAACTGTATATAGTTGGAATAGAAAGTGTTGGAAAAGTGAAAAGATTCAAATATGCGTTCCGAATCCTTCCTTACCGATCTCCCAAAGGTAAGAAGGCTTCTCCTCTAAAAAACAAGCCAAGGAATGGTGTTGTGGAACCTCCATTGCAACAACTTGCAACACAACGTTATACTTCAAGATAAATCACACCGTATGCTGCATGAGGTGGATTTTCCTCGAGCCTGTATGTGGATAAATGAAGTGAAACCCTCAAGAGGTTTCTAAATAAGGAGAAGTAATCCTAAATAGGAATTCCTTGTGCTAAACAACACCGCAACTTTGCTAAATGCCAGAGATTGTAAATAGTCTAAACAGATGAAGAAATCAATAATCATAGACATGAATAACAATGGTTGCCTTGCCCTCCTTTTTAAACAAATGCAAGCTCCATCTCCATGTCCCACTCATTAGGTTTCCTCCATCAACAAAACTTCCCTCCTCTTCCACCGTGTTATCCCACAAGATGATCTCCACTCCTCCTATCGCGCTGAGCCTGACTTTGATCAAACTTGACTTTGTCTTCATGCAAATGTCCTCTTTCACACATGAGGGTGTGAAATCCAACTCCAATCGATGATCCCCTTTCACACTAAGAAGTATTTTATTCCTATTTATGAAATTTATGGGCCTCCTTACCCATTTATTCATCTCCTAAGTGCAAACAACCGAAATTAATATTTCATTTAGCCGCATGCTAAAAGTGGAATATTACAAGCCTCCTCCTCGCAAATGTTTCTTTTCCTCAAGAAAATGCAAGGATAAGACCGAGAAGTCTCCTCTCTTATGCCCCGTAGCATCCTCATAAGATAAAATCCTCAAAGGATCAAAGAGGTTTTTTCTATCAATATATCTCCATGTTGTCCCTCCAACATATGCAAACTAGCTTTTGGTGAGCATCCCAAATAGTTATCATGTAAGAAATAAACATCTATGGAGGAAAAAATGGGTTGTGTATGGGGCCTTCGAGGCATGAGATCTAACATAAATTGGGATTTAATGGTATCCCTATATGAATCTCCCATCCCTGCCAACATCCCTATACCAAGTGAGTTACCTCCCAACATGGCAACTCATGGAAATATCCTTCCACCTTGCGTCCGGAAATGAAGGTGGGCCTCAAAATCTCAATATGGTAAGAATCATAGCCTACCCCACACTCGAAGTAAAATGAAGAACAATCCTCCTCCAAGGATCTCCTCCAATATTGAAGAACAAGTTGGCCTAAAAAAATATCAACATCCATGATGAATAGGACATGGTCATCATAGAGTATCCAAATGAGAATTCTTCGAAGGTTTTACACAATGTGATGTATGATAATGTAAACAATGTCTCAAGAAGAAACAACACAGCCTCATCCACTCTAACTTAAGAAAATAACATGGCAAGTAATATACAAATCATCACATCTACTAATGAATAGTAAAATGGCCGAATGTGTCAACAATACATGATCAAACACTTTCCCATGGTTATACAATGGATGGATATCAAACTCATGGCCCACCCCAAAAGAAAATAAATATAAAGCATATCTCCTCCCATTTCTCCCATTAGAACATGTAATGTAGAAAATGTGGGAATTATAAGTCCTCAAGGACACATCCAACTCATGTGTCAATTCCCCAATCATGCTCTCAACAAGAATAGAAACAATATCACCAAATGAAGTCATGATCAGTACAAGAATGAAGGAGATACCGATGGATTCATGCGTGCTTGAAGATACCAACATCTCCTAAGTATGTACAACACAGTCTTTACCAACTACTACTTCGTAAAATTACAAGGAAAAATGTTTTCTGATACATAGTTAATCATGTATGTCATCATATGGAAAATGGTTGGATACAAATAAATCGAAATATACATGTAATGAGAAAAAACTTTCCCAAGGCCACATAGAATATTGTTGCCTCCATCATATAGTTTTGCCCAAAATTGAACATGGAGGAATATGAAAAGCTTTCCTCTTGTGGAGAAATGTAAAATCGCATAGTAATGGTAAGAGTATGCAAATCAATAAATGAAAAAACAAATTTCTTACCATATGCCAAAAGTAAGATGATACATGGATCCATGAATGAGTCCTCCATAATGATTTGACATGATTTTAAGGAAGAGGAATGAACCATGTGCTGCTTGGAAGATCCTTCTTCTCATGCTTGGGAGCCCAAGTCAAGAAGAACATATCATAGTAATAGATGTATCCATCCACTACCCCATCATTCTCACATCCTCCTTGTTTACCAAGTCCATCCAATGTGAAGTGGTCCTAGGGACACTCCATCCATAAGTCCCTGCCCAAAGCGATGCTGTTGTGAGCTCATGCAAATAGGCTCCCGTTAATACAAAGCTATGTTATTTGACATCCTTTGTCAAAGACACCTCTAGTAATGTTGCCGCAAATATGGAATAACTTCCAAGATGGAAGTGCTTCCTAATCATTCCAAAGTCAAGGAGTAGCCCCTTTGCACCATGAGAGTGCTCTCTTCTACTCCTGAAACATCACACAACATGTGAGAGAAAATTTTCCTCGCTCTCTCAAGTACAACTCAAGCAACGAAAGTGCTTGCTACCTCCTTATGCTCCCATCATACAACTCATGTGAAGGCACAATGAATGATATGAATGTCACATCAACACCATGCATCAATACTCCTTTATTCCTCGAATGGTGCAAGATCCTACCACATCCGTCCATCCCCATCCCCAGAAGAGGATATGCCAAGTGATGGCCAAACACCTTCAAGAGGGAGCTACTGTGAGTGCAAACTCCTCTCTTCTTGCTACCCAATGTCGTAATTGCAGTGGCTTTCCAGCCTTCGTCATCAACCACATCCACTCAATCACTTGTGGATGTCTCCTCCTTCCGCTCCCCTTGGTACTTCTCTCATGAGGGCTACCCTTCTCCCAAAACCAGTCTTCCCTTTGCATTTCATGAAAGTTTGAAATGCATTTTGGAGACCTCCTAGAGAAGATCTCTCACCCATGACTATGTTGAATCCACAAGGATCCAAATATGACGAAGATAACATCTCCTCTCCACCATTGTTTGATAGTGCTATTAATCTCTCCAATGATGTAGTGGCTATCTCATACTCTAATTCTAGGATGGTTTCATATTTTTTTCATAGGAGGTCATGGCCTGTTTCATCCTCCGAAATTTCACACTCCAACCTCAAGGGTTGTGTGCAACTAACAAAGATGTATGAGGATGATCGTTAATCTCCTCCTTGAACCATTTGCACAACGCAAAGGTAACATGTTTTCAGATCAACAATGTGTGCTGATTCTTACCACATCAAATGAATTTCCACAATCCTCTAAATGATTTACCGAAATAGAAGGTGGAACTTCAATCATACCTTGGTGGAATCCGGCATCTTCTGTATGGCCGCAATATTTTTTCTCCTCTAATGCAATGGCCTTCATTTGTATATGTAGCAAAAGTTTCTCTTCCAAGGCCGTGACAACATTGGTACAAGTCTCCTCCCATGATGGTGTGAGCTCTTTCTCCTATATTCTCTTTCTCCATCAAAGGTTTTGGTCAACTTTTGGAGTGAATTTCGCAAAAAATTTCACCCTTGTATGGCTCAAGTGGTTGGACCACTAGACATTGGTTTGCATTCCAAGTGCAGCACTACAACTTCTACTACCTCCCTCTCTCACCACTAGATGTAAAGAGGGAATAATTTGTCAAGCTTTCTTTCCTGCTCTAGTTATGTTTTTGACCTTATCAAATGTGTGCAATAGGAATCTATTGCCTTTGATCTCCCTTTGCTAAGTAGGGCCTCCTCTCCTTTTCCGCCGAATAAAATGTGGGAGGGATATAGTCTTCTTGAAGGCTCTAGAATGAGATTTCGGTCAATTCGTGTATCGACTTAGAACCCGATGAGCCAAGTATCTTTCATGCTTGTCTTCTTTCTTCTTCATGAGAATAGGAAGTGCATTGTCCTTCCTCTTCTTTTTTTCTCCTCCTCTTTGGAGAGGCTATTCTTAGTTCTCAAAAATGATTAGAATAATATCATCTTCTTCATACCCCGATATTCTTCTATCTTCTTTTCGACTAAAACTCATAGGTCGAGCCAAGAAAGATACTTTGATACCACTATAATATCCCTAAATTGGGATTGCTAGCAAGGCATGCCCGAAAAACACATTTTAGAATGGTTGCTACAGATTTGAAACCAAGACCTCGGATTCGTTATATAAATGTATCTAAGCCCTAAATCCAAGAGGAGGCTCCAAAAAAGTCACTCTAGGTGGGTTAAACAGATCTCCCACACCTTAGTTATCTTGAAAAAGTGCCCAATGAAGGGATCGGTGACGATGTATTAATAAGGGATGGGGAGAAAACAACGTTATTTTTATGAGCTTGGATACATGAAGATGTAGATAGCCAAAATATGTATAATATATCAGCAAAAGAGTACAATTCCTTAAGGAAAGAGTCACTCAAGATAGGCAATACAAGCCCTCAATAGAACATGTAGAAGAAAATGAAGAACACTCGCTACATATGTAAAACCCCAGGCTATGACTGCGTTAAATATATTATGAATAAAGGCTAAGAAATGATTTCAATACATGGATATAGAAATGGTGCAGCCTAAAATATATGGGAGCAAGATCTCAACTCCTCGGATACAAATGCAACAATCCTTAGAAGGATTGACTGAAATACAACAAAATGAACCGAAAAATTTTCGAGGCTGCGTAGAGCAACATAACTCAAGAACTAGAACTAGATGGATATGGCTGAAGATGTTGCACAAGCTAAATATATTTCCTCCAATGGATCTTACAAGTGAAATTTTATGATCCTATCACCGAACATCTTACCCTCCAATCAACACCGCAAATGCACACTGGAGATGCGCACTGAAAATAATGTAGTCACCGTAGGAAACCGCATCGTAGGTGGAATAGGAAAGTGTTGGCCAAGTGCCAAGATATAAAATCTACTTGAATCCTTCCTTACTGATCTCCCAAAGGAAAGAAGACTTCTCCTCTAAAAGGCAAGCCAAGGATGTGAACCTCCGCCGCAACACCTCGCAACACAACATTATACTTCAACAGAAATAATGTTGTAGCTGAAGGAGGTGGTTTGGCCTTGAGCCTAGATGTGGAGAAATGAAGTGAAACCCCTCAAGAGGCTTCTGGTGAAGGAGAAAGAATCCTAAATAGGAATTTTCGTGCTGTAAATAACACCGCAACTCGCTAAACAGCCAGAGACCGTAAATAGTCTAAACAGAGAAAGGAATCAATAATCATTGACATGAATAACAATGGCTGCCTTGCCCTCCTTTTTTTAAATTAATGCAAGATTCCCCTCCATGGGTCCCACTCATTAGGGTTTCCTCCATCAACAAAACTTCCCTCCTCTTCCGCTACACTATCCCACAAGATGATCTCCACCTCCTATCATTGTGCTATTTGACTTGGTCAAAGTTGACCTTGCCTTCATGCAAATGTCCTCTTTCACACATGAGGGTGTGAAATCAAACTCCACCGATGATCCCTTTCATACTAAGAGGATTCTATTCCTATTTCTGAAAATGGCAAGCCTCTTACGATTTTATTCATCTCCTAAGTGCAAAAATGTACAAAATTAATATTCCATTTAGGTGCATGCTAAAAGTGAAATAACAAAATTCACTAAAGTTTATTTATTTTATTAACTGTATTTAGTTCATCGAATTCTAGTTTAATTTGCATTTCTTTTCAACATATTTATTTAGTAGTTTACATGGCTTTTTGTTACTAATTTCATTAATTATGGACAAAGAGACTTTAAAACATCGCACACACTAGTAATCCTTCAAAGTTACAATTTGATTTGATATTTTGTTGAAGAAGTCTAGTTTCAATCCCTTCCTTTCGTCAAGCAATTTTTCGAATTTGTGAAAGTAGTTAGAATTATAAGCTTATTCCTCACAATTAGGATTACAATATCTATTCTAGAATTAGAATAAATTTCTAGCTCAATATCAATTAGAATCAACTATGATTTTTGTAGTAGTTCAAATAGAAGAATATTAAATTCATGTTGCAATAGATTAAAAATTGCTAGCTCTTGATTTCATTTTACTATAATGTTTTCAATTGATTTGAAAAGAGTAATTTTAATGGAAATAACACAAAGGCTTTAAATATTTGATTTAGTTTAACTTCATTCACATTTAGACTAATCTTGTCTTACCAAAAATATGATTCCTAGTGCATATATTGTGCACATGCACTTCATAAGTACACGAAACATGATTGACAATTACTAAAGTAATTTAAACATAAATTAAATTACCCCATATTTTAGTGCCATTGTTGGGAAAGTGTAGAAGCATGATTCATTTTTCTATTTTCATATCATTTTATATGCATTTAATTCATAGATGCATAGTTAAAACATAATAAACACATTTAGAATTTGTGAATATGGAAAGGATTCTAAGGATATATTTTTAACTATAAGTGGAGGACAAAGTTCAATTCCTACATCACCACTCACTCCCTCTAGATAACGTAGTGCCACACAATCCACCGATACTCTCATTCCATTCATAGCATGTATACATAGACTTCCCGAGGTGCATAGATCTCAAATCCAACCTAGGAATTTTCCAACTATTCCACCGAAGCTATAGTTGAAGAACATACATCCTCAAGATAAGCATTAACATTTATCTCTTTCTGAACAGGGGGAACAACTCTTAGGAAAGAGTTAGAGGCACCTAGTGAATAAAGGTAGTTTAATATGAAATACCATTAGTATAGTAAATAGAGGAAGAGATAGAAAATCCTATTGAACCTTATATTAAATTTTCCCCGAGGATTCCACAATGGTAGGTTAAGGAGAGGGATAAGTAAAAATGTAGATGTTGAACTTAGTATTTGAGGTGAAAGAGGCAAGAGGAAATAGAGGAGGAGGTGGAGGATGAGGTGGTAGAGGAGGTAGGGGAGAACCAGATAATTATGGACTCACTATCTTTGATGAATATACCACAACCACACCAAAAAAATATCTCACCTTTTATTCTTCCTAATTTTCATGGCCTAAGAACAAGAGGATCGAAAAAAAATATTTTTGAGTTTGAATCATTATGTAGGTCCTATGACTACTTACTTAATACTCAAAAGTTATCCAAACTTACTCTAAAAAATACATGAATCCCTTAAATATTTTATGGGTCTAGGAACACATAACATCAAAAATGGTAATAAATGATAAGAAAACATATTGTTGGGTAATTTGATTTTGCTTTAAATTACTTTACTTTAAATTGTCAATCCAGGATCGTAAACTTATGAAGTATACACCATTGTATATTCTAGGAGTTTAGATTTAAATTTATACTCTATAAAAAAATTAAATGACATGAAAATGAACTATTATTCTAGAAAACATTAGAGAATTAATCTAGAAAGCATTGAAAAATTAATCTAGGAAAGCATGTAAAATTAATCTATGAAATCATGGAAATATCTAATCTATAAAAGTGAGCAAACTTGAGTCTATGAAAGTTTGTAAATTTAATATATTTCTATGAAATAAAAACAACTCTAATCGTAAATAATAATGTTTTAGAATTTAAAGCTACATTCTTTTAACTTTTATATTTCTCAAGTTCTCGAATCTAACATGGAAAATAATGAAGTGCAATTATAACTTGAAAATAAAAAAAATCTAAAACAAATAAATAAATCAAATCCTAAGTGATCATTGAAATGAAATTTATTTTTTAATTAAAAATATTAGATAATTATGTTGACTTTAAAAACTAGATTGGTTTAGGTTAAAAAAGAGTGATCTCTTTTCTAATTTGATGGAAATTTTGATTTTTTTTCTATTGATATATTTGTTGGCAACAACATGAAATATTAATAAATAAATTTGAAATATCCTCAAATATCTCCAAAACCATGCACCGTTTTAAATAAATTCCCTTGCTGCAACCAAATTGGCGCATTCTACACAAAACCCATGTTTTAGTTTTTCAGATTTGTCTTAGTTTGGCCGTGTAACTCCGTGTCATAAGTTTGATGCTAGAAAATTGTTATTAATCTAAATCACCAAATTTTTTATCATTTTTTGAAAGCTCTATTGTACCTACGTGGATTTGGTTCGATGGTGAAGGGTGCACCATTAAGGCACTCCATGTGATAGGTCATCGGTTCCAATCCCCTAAAGGGGTGCTAACTTACCAATTGAATGCTCACAATTGCAACATTAAACAAAGTGCTATTGCTGATATAAAATAGAAGCTAAATTAAAACATAACAAAACTGATATAAACAACATATATTATGAAAGTACCATAATTATAAAACTCGTCTTATAACAAAATAAGAATATAAAACTCTAAAATAAATAACACATGAAATTATCAAATTTATTTTACTCCATGATAGTTTGGAATTATGCTCGTCTCCTTGAATGGAGAAGACACTCCTATTTATTTAAACAATATAACTAACTAATAAATTTAGATCCAAAAATCTCTACTATATCCACAAATATTTCCCATATCCACAAATATCTCATGTGGTTACAACCATGTGTTAACATATAAAAAGTAACATCTCTACATATCCTCTCGTAAATTCCTAAAATATTTGATAAGGAATCTTATCAAAACTTTCATGATTTTTCTCCACGAAATGTGCTTAAATGATTCTCTCAAATATTCCTCAAATCTTCAAGAGTTTGAAGAGGAAATTCTAATTTGAGACTTAGAGTCCAAATATGACTTTGCTGGAATCTTCAAATATGCCTACACACATCACAAAACTCATCCAGATTTTATATATAAGTGAATACATGATATTTTTATAATATTTAACCATAAATTCACTCAAAATACTAAAATAATGCTTCGGAAAATAATAATGATAAACCCATATATCATCATGAAAATGGTTCCTAGAGTAAGGTTATAATATAGTTGAACATGGTTAAAAGTGAATGAAAATATGATGAAAAAGATGAAATTTTGAGACCCAACAAATACAAATATTATTGTATAAAACATAACCTTAATGATGAAGTCTTCAAGATGATGGAAAAGGAGGCTTAAAGCCTTGAATACTTGGTAGAAATATTTTCCTACAATGTTAAAAGGGCTAGGATGCATGAATAAGACAAGGAAAAATTGAAAGCTCTTTTTGCTGAAAATCATAAGAGATGAATGGATTTCCCTCCTAAAATTAATGAGAAAAGGAGATACATAAACTTTCATTCGTGAGAAATCTATTATTTATGTAAACATATCTCAAGGGGTAAGGGCTAGATCCGGTAAGAATCCAAGAGATCTAACCATTGAAAGAGTTAGTAAATATGCAATTGGAACAATAAGTATGTAAGAATTAAGAAATTTGGTTTCGATAAACATAAAACATGTATCATTGGGAATCGTAGTGCACAACTAGATACTTTAAAAATACAAAACAAGTAAAAATATGAAAATGTTGCATTGTTTATCTTTTATCCTAGGTGTAGGAAAGTATCCCCTAGAGAATGTCCGATAACATAGAAATTTGTGTCATATGCATTGAAAATCATGATACAAAGGAATGTATCTCAATGCATGGTCTTAAAGTTGTTTTTCGTGATGAAGCTAGAAATAATCCAAGTTGAATCACTTTATTAGTTGCTAAAATACCATGGAAAAATCAAGAACCAAATATGGCTCAAGGTTTCAATACTCAATATCAGCCATATGCACAACCACAAAATAATTGACTCGCATCTATGCCTTGGCAACCTTTGCCTCCTCAACCCCAAAAATCCATCTCTTGGGCATAAGGTTGGCAGAAGTCTTATGGTATAAATCCTCAATATCCTCAATTCCAACAATCGTATCCTCCTTTTCCACCTCAATATTATCCTCCACAACTAAAACCAACTTCCTCAATTCCAATTCCAACAACCAAATCAATAAATTTCATTAGCATCCACTCCATTTCCTCAAAAATACAATCAAATACCCACCGAACCACTCCCAAAACCCAAATAATAAAAGTAAACAAGTTGTGTATAATATAGGTGGTTAAAATGTTTAGCTTGTATGATAGCCCCATTAGGTCTAAATTATGTTCAACTTAGGTCTGGTATGGTTTTTAAAATAATTCACCACCAGCTTGTCATCCAAAATCTAAAGAGGATGAGGTTATTAAAAATAAACACTTATTGATCAAGAAAATACTCCTCTAAGGGAATATCCTCCCATACATTTTGGGGATGACCAAATAAACCTAGCTCCTATATTCCCTCTAGTAGAACAACCTTCTATTTCCCTTACAAGATCCACCTTTTCCTAAAAGGATCAAAATTGATAAAGGAATAAAAAGGGAAATTGTTTTACCAAAATATGACATGCTAGAAGAGATAAATATGTTTAAATCAAAATTCCTTCGCTTCAAGATATAAATGAAATATTTTCAAAACCCATTAAGGAGAGATATGCATTAGAAAACCAGGAAGGAAAAGAAAATATGTTAGGAAAATCCAATTGGTAGGAAAAAATGATGATATTATGATGGGGAAACTAGTAGTTCAAAACTATCTAGATCTAGGTAGCCCTATTGTAAAAATTCACATCAACGTTATTGAAATTCCAAACACCTTGATTGTTTTAGGAGAAACCATAAATATCATTAGCAAAACCATAGATCAATTGAAGCTTCCGCCTTCAATATACCCCTACATTATTAAAATTAGCAAACATAGATTTGTTATTAAACCTAGTGGTATATTATAATATGTGGACTGCCTCTTTGGATTCTTGGGAATATATTATTCATTTTATGATTTTAACTCCCAGAATAATCTAGGAAGCCATCCATTGATCCTTGGTATACCTTGTCTAGCTACAATTGATGCATTCATATGTTGTATATTTGGTGATATGTATATTTCTATGGAAACTCTACTAAGAAATTAAAAATTTTATCCACCCTCGCAAAAACAATAACCGAAGTGGAAAGTGAAGTCTCGATAGACGGTGATAATGAAGATTTTGATTATATTCAACCAATATTTACTCTTTTCACAAATATATCAAGAAGATAAACTAATAAATTTGATGAATAATAATGATTCTTCTTCATATTATATATAAGATCAAATTTTTTCAAGAACAATGTAATATTGAATATCTATCATCTCATAAAATGGATTTTCATTCCATGGAAAATTTTGGAAATTATTTAGCATAGACTTTCCAGGAAAAACATTAAATATCAATAATAACTTGAAGAATTTCAAAAGAGAAAATTAAAAAATATGCTACAAACTAGGTAGACAACAATGAGAGAAATTGATAAGGAGAAATTACAAAATTTAATGCGAATTTCATTTATCTAATATCGATAGCTAATGCGTATCACCTTTAGTGATCGTTCCAAATAAGAATGAAAAATCAATATCGTGCATTGATTATAGGGAATTGAATAAATCTACTTTGAAATAAAATTTCCCACTACCTTTTATAGATCAAGTACTTCATACTCATCAGGGAAGAAATATTTTTCATTCCTTGATGGTTTCAAGCAGGTATAAACTGTGGAAAATTTTAGCGCTAATATTCATATATGGGCTAATTTTCCATGTTTTCTCTAAAAAAATTATTTCTCCAATTCCATTTTTTTCCGAAAAGTGATTCGCCCAAATTTTATAAGAGAAAATATTTTTACCGTAAAAGTTGCCAAAATTTTACAAAGACTATATAAAATCATTAGAAAATTTAATATTTTTTACTAAATATCACTAATCATTTTTTATAGTTTTCATATAATGGATTTGTAATACTTAAGCAATAAATCTTTAAGATGAGTTTCCATCCTCAAAATTTCCGTGTATAACCAAATCCAACCGACACCAAAGGATCAAGACAAAACAATCTTTACACGTACATGGGGAACATATACCTATACGTACTTCCTTTTGATTATGTAAAGGTAACTTTAAATATCCAAAAGAGTAGTTTTGGGCATCCTTTATGATATAATTCATGATTGTGTGGAAGTTTACATGGATGATTTTTACTCTGTTTCTAGAAATAATTTTGAAGAATCTCTCAAAAATTAGGAAAAAGTTATCATTAGGTGTAAAGAAGAAAATATTTCATTAAGTTATGAGAAGTGTTTTATGATGTTTAATGAGGGAATTGTTTTAGGTCACCATATTCCAAGAGATGGAATTAAAGTGGATGCATATAGGGTAGACATGTAATTTCTAAAATTTCAAATATTCTTATTTTTCAAAAAGATGTTGGAAGTTTTCTTGGTTTCAATCGGGTTATAGAAGATTCATAGACAATTTCATAAAATAACCTCTCCACCTTTCAAATTATTACAAAATTGATCTAGACTTATGCAGAATGAAATAAAATGAAAAAATACACATAAACGTGAAGATACAACATAAATAAGACTTCATTTCATTAATATCACATAACTCGAAATATGTTTACCGACAGAATGGAAATAAACTAGCTAGAGCACATGTATTTTATCTATGAGAAGAGATGTGGCATCTACAAGACTCTAACTATGTTACAATGAGGCTCAAGGCCTATTTATTATTGAGAAACAATGGAAAGTCAGAACATCCAAAATCCTGGAACCTAGGAGATGAAACACCAAGCTATGGGCCTCGTTGGGATAAATTGGCACATTAATTTCTGGGTTGTAACTTTGGCATATGATCTATGCTTGATGCACATGATACCTCCTTAGAGAAGATCTATTCGAGGACTACAAATAATTATAGTGAATGTAGAGTCTTTAACTCACATTTTCCCCGGAGCAATATTCTAAAAAACATTGTTTAGGGACTCAAAAATGGTTCGAAGTTTAGGACCCAAAAAAATGCTAAAAATAGTAAAATGTGCTACAATTAAGGAAACTAAACCGAAAGAAAAATGGTAGGGTCCCAAGTATAATAGGGGAGGTAGACACCAATGTCCACTTGGATCATTTCGGCCCCTTAGGAAGCCATGGTCCCCATTGCATTTAGTCTGGCCCATGAGATGAGGAAACTTCTCCGAATTTGGTTCCCGGTGAGCCATTTGCCTTTGGTGCAGAGTTGGCGAGCTGACAACTCGATATAATTGATCTTCTATTGGTGAGAGTTATTTATTTGTGTGTCCATGATACAATATGTGGTGTCCTAAAACATGTTGTTGTGATGCAATGGGGAGATATGCAGTAGAGGTGGAAAGTAGGGGTCGAAGGCCCACATTGAACACTAGGTTCATACCAAGGAATAGTGGAATATTGAACTCGAAGGAATTTTCCCTATAGCCTTGGTGATGGAATTTTCCCCTATAGCCTTGGTGATGGTGTATGACCCATATCTAGAGTGGGCAAAGCATGTAGGGTACACCAAGGTGCTCCTTTCTACAAATGTAGCCACAATTTGTCGCCCATATGGAAGTTTTGTGGCACTTGATGCTGATCATGTCACCGGCTGTACTAAAAGATTGTTTTTTTCCAATATTTCAAGGAATCTATTGGTGGATTTTGGAAAGCTGCACTCACGAAGCTATTCTCCTTGTCAACTTCAAACTAGACATGAGCTGGGGAATCAGCCCAAGTAGCCGCATATGGCATGGCTACGTCAATGGGACATAGTGGCCTTTCAAATCCCAAGCCCACCAAAGTGGTCAGGGCTTCTGTGGTTATGGACAGAGTCACAATATAGCTATTTCTTTGCATAGGGGAGGCTCTCATCCCATGTCTTGCATGCTTAGTTGTACATGCAATGTAATGTGTACAATCATCATGTTGATTACCTATGTTTGGCCATCAACTTAGGGATGGAAAGCCGTGGAATTTGTGAGCTTGGTGTCTAGCATGGACCCGGGCCGCGACCAAAATTTATTGAGGAACCTACCGTCCTAATATAAGATGATATATTGTGGGATCCAAAAGTGTACCGACACTCATTCAAATAAGTGTTTAGAAGTGGTTTATGTCAGGATATTTTTTCATGTCACGATAATGTCCATCTTCAAGAATCTACCGACGACCACGAAAACATAGTCGTTTCCATGCTTAGTAGAAGGAACGCTCAACATGTAATCCATGGAGATGGATTCCTAAGGTCCACTATCAATATGCAAGATAGTATAGAGGCCTTATTTCTTGATGATTGATTTGTAAATGGCGCAGTGGGGTTGTAGGATCTCGATGTACTTCCCCGACATCTAGTCAAGCAGTTTGGCCAATAGAAATACTTATGCGCATCGCTATCGTTTTCGACTCCTAAGTCCTAGAGACTCCGACCGTAGTGCGCTTCAAATAATCTTGGCACGCTTACTTGGAAGGGAAAAAAAGGTGTCCTAGGTGACATATCATCTATCAGGAGGTGAAAATTTGGAATTTTCTTTACCCTCCAAGAGCATTCAGAGTGTCCTGGCTAAATTTATGATCGCCCTTATAGAGAAGTGGCTAATCGTAAAATCTCGTGCCCACAAGAGTTGAGTATGGTGGCTAGAGCCACGATCAATGGATGTCTAAGGCTATATGAAACATTATTGGTGCCTCCTATTGTAATTAATGCTCAAATGAAACTTTGCGTATATGGGACTAGCCTTTATGGCAATTATTATGTAACTTCCTCTTTGTGTTTTTATGAACTACAAGGGTCGATGTTCTATGACATTATTTTCCTTCCCCAAAGTAATGCTTCCATTGTCCGTGCTCAACAATGGAATACAACTCTTTTTCATAAGGGATACTAAAACTGTTAGATAAGCACGTCATTATGATATCCCATTGGATGCCCCCATTGAGTAAGAACTTCCCCCAATAGCATAGTCCTGCATCTACCTCAATCTCAAATGGTTGTTGTAAGTCTGGTAATGTGAGCATTGGGGTGGAGCAGAGGTGATGTTTCAACTCACGAACGCCTTCTATTTAGATTCATACCAAAATAATTTTTCTTTCACTTTCCCCTTCGTGTCTTCGTTCAAGGGCCAAATGATATGAGAGAATCCTAACATGAAACTCAGTAGAAATTGGCAAGACCCGTAAATATGCGAGCTCTACTAGAGTATGTTAGGCTGGCCAATCCCAAATGACTTGAATCTTGCAAGATTCACATGCACCACCTCTCATCAATAATGTATCCAAATACTAAACCTGGCTCATGCTAAAAGTGCATTTCCAAAATTGTTACACATGAATTATGTTGTTGTTTGGAGGACTCATCGTATGTGGTGGAGGTGCTCTTCCTAATTTTGTTCGAAAATCAGATATAGAACCAAGAAAAATACTACAAATGAGTATGGGAATGGTCAGTAAGATAGCGCGATCGGCCTCATGAAGGCCGTGGGAGCATTCGTGAACTCGAAAGGCATGACCAAACATTCAAAAGGCCCTCCTGATTTAAAGGCACTCTTCCACACAATATAGGGTTCGATTAGTAACTCGTGATACCTAGACTTCAAGTCGCCTTTCTATAAAAAAATTTCCCATTGATTTGGTCGAGAAGGTCATCAATCCTCGGGATTTGGGTACCTATTCCAGACAATGATCTTGTTCAATGCCCGATAGTCAATACAAAATCTCCAAGTCCCATTTCTTTTGCACCAACATGATGAGGCTCCCATAGTAGGGCTGAAATTCTGGTTAGATATGACCTTCTACAAAGAGTCTCTAAATATGCCTTTTGATTTCATCATTCTCTAGAACAAAGTACCAATAGATTGGTCCATTGGGTAGTAGATTTGGATCTGGGGTCATATCAATGGGGGAGCTTGATTCGACAAAGAGCTGCAGGTGAGTCTCCACGGTGAGGTGAAGATGTCCTTATACTCCTCCATGACCTTATGCATCTTTTGTTGTCATGTGGGAGGAGCTATGTATGGAGGTCGTTGCCACAATCTTATTCTCTTATCCTTAGGGTGGATTACCAAGATTTTTTTCCTAAGCTTTTGAAAATGAGCTTACCGCATTGTTTTACAAGAAATCCTCAAATATATGGCGGTAGGTGGTGCTAGCTCGCTATCTTGTACAACTTATTTCCCAAAATAACAATCACCATGCGAGGCCGGGACTATACACATCATGTCACTTCCACAAGCATGGTTGACCTAATAATACATCAGAAACATCAAGAGGATAAATGTCACATAATAACTCATCTATGAAGGGCTTGATGTTCTAGCGAAGACACACTTTTGGCTAACACTGAGATCCCGTCCTGGTGAAGCCACCCAATGGTGTACAAGCCAGGGTGTGCTATGGTCGGAAAGCCCAAATGCTTCATGAAATTTGCTGAAATGAGGTTCTTCTTTTTTTGCTCCTAATGTCGAAAATTAATTGCAACTGGGAACCCTTTACCCACATATGGGAATGGAATCGGGTGCCTCCTTTGCATCTTCTTGTTCCTCCTTCTCGATCTTGATTGTGGAAATAGTGGCATTGCTCCCCGTTATTTATTAACTGGCTTCCCTTTATCATTCCTCTTGTCAAGTTCGATTCGGTAGTCGAAAAAATGGATCCGATCAAAAATCCTTTTTTATCTAGCGCAGATGACTACTTGGCTCGACACTCACTTGTGTTGTGAGTGAGGATCTTATCGAACTCACACCACTTTCCCATGTCCTTATTTTGCTTCACAATGTTGTTATTTTCTTTGCTGCTTTGGAAGGTTATCCTAGGCTTCCCTTCCTTTTGGCATTTTCCTTTTGTTATATAGTTTGGGGGCACCTTTTCCTCGTTTCTAATTCACAAATCCAAAGTCTCGCTTCTTCTATTTGAACTTGTGCTCATTATTGGCAACATACCGATATGTTGCGCCAAGAGAGGAGAGATGTCAAGGAACTCCATTTCCTCCTAAATGTATCTATGTAGACAACTCGTGGTACTTCAACACCAAATGTTTCTCTTAATATTTGATACCTACTCAGGTAGGTATGGAATAGATTTGTCATCTCATGCACATCTGGACCCCTTTTCTATCTCACCATAGTCCATCAGAAAATTTCTGCTCCCTCATATCTCCCCATGAGATAATATTTTTCCTTGATGGCGTCTCGTAAATAATTCCAAGTGGGTGTACCAAAAATACAAGAGGGTTCCCCCTCATCCTTTTTCTCACATTTATTTTCCCACCACCCCGATGGGGGGACAACTTTGAGAGTGTAAAAGTGATATTTTCTTTGATGGAAAAGTCATGAATTGAGAAATACCCTTTTAATAGATTCAACCATCTATTTATGATTTCTGCATCTATTTGGCCCTCAACATGAAATGTAAAATTCTATTTGCATCTAAAGGAGTTGCACCTCCGAGAGTGGGTGATGGATGCAGTGTGCAACACCAAACTTGAATTCATTTAAGGATCTTGGCAAAGTTATCCATCATCGCATTCCTTTGTTTCTTGAGGGCCCCCTCGTGTAATATTTCAATAGGATATCCTACTATCTCTTCTTTATTTCCAAATTCCCCCATGGGCGGCCATCGGGGTTTTCAAGGCCGATCTTGTAGAGGTTCAACCGTATCGAGAGTCTGAATCGTTATACTCGACCTAGTTGAGGACATCCAAAGAAGTATCGAGGAAGGGAAGACCGATGTGATACCATTGATCCAAAATTATGTAGGAACACAATAAAATACATAAATACACATAAACATAGACATGCATAAAAAATAAGACTTCATTTCACACATCGCATAATTGAAATATGCTTAAAGATAGAATGGAAATAAAACTAAGCTAGGGCCCCGTGAATTATCTCTCGAGAAGAGATGGTGGATACAAGCCTTTGAATTGTGTTACAATGGGGCTCGAAGGCCTATTTATTGTTGAAAAACAATGGAAAACCCTAAACATCCAAAATCATAACCCTAGGAGATCACTACCAAACTATGGAACCCAAAGTCGCAACTTTGGCATACGAACCTCGCTTGATGCACATGATACCTCATTAGAAATATCTATCTAGGGACTAAAATTGATTGTATAAAATGTCAAGTCCTTTGACCCATCTACTTAGAGTAATATTTCCAAGGAAACATTGTTTAGGGCCTCAAAATGGTTTAAGAAGTTTAGGCACCCGAAAAATGCTATAAATAGTAAACTGTATACAATTAAGAAAATTGGAAATTGAAAAGAACAATGGTGGGGCCTCAAGGGAATAGGCGTGGTCTCCAATATCCATCAGATCATATATATATATATATATATATATATATATATATTGGAATTTTGACCACCGTAAAATCATTTGAAACATTGAAGTGTAAAATCACTTGAGCACCAATTTTTAAGAGGGCCTAATTGGTCCCTTCCTTTCTCTACATTTCTACCGTTGCTTTAGATACAACCCTAGGATTTGTGTTTGGACATAAATATTTAACTCCTTATGTTATTTATTACACAATCACATATTTGACTCTACAATAGCTAAATTATATTGTAATAGAAAAGGAGATTTTACGTGTTGTACACGCCATTAATAAGTGTCACCACATCACTTGTTATTAAACTTTCATTCATAAAAATCATTCCGCTATTATATTTCTAATGAAAAAACCAATTAATAATGGTAGAACTACAACATGGTTGTTATTATTGCAAGAATTCAATATTACTATTCTTGATAGGCCGTAAAGAGAATAGTTGTTGATTTCTTTTTTAGAATCCAAAATAATAATAATGATGTTCTTGTATGGGATACTTTTCCGATGATATTTCGTAGTATCTACTAAAACCGCTTGGTTTTAAAAATAGTACTAACTACTCAACTCGTGAGAAATTTATCTACACAATTATCGCCCAAAGAGAAGCATACAAGCTTGCCAAATCCAATGCACCTTATTCTTGACAGATCAAGAGCAATACAAAATTGGAACTAAGTAATCATTCGAAGATTTGTTAGAGAAGATAAAGTACCGTGTAAATATTGAAATCGTATTAGGATGAACCCCATTGAAGACACTTCACCGATAGAAGAATTGC
Organism: Pinus albicaulis; assembly: GCA_034641835.2. Classification (NCBI taxonomy): domain Eukaryota; kingdom Viridiplantae; phylum Streptophyta; class Pinopsida; order Pinales; family Pinaceae; genus Pinus; species Pinus albicaulis. The sequence goes on from JAXQQM020060417.1 coordinate 75,928, forward strand.
TTACAAAATACCTTGGGATATTATTGGCCTTCTCTTTTCAAGGATGCCAAATAATATTTCAAGAGATGTGATAAATGTCAAAGAATGGGAAAGCCTATTCTCGTCAGATGAAATGCCTCTACAACCACACGTGATTGTAGAGCCTTGAAAATTGGGCTCTAGATTTTTTTGAATCAATTAACTTAATATAAATGTAGTGGGTATATACTTGTTTGTACAAATTATGTTACAAAATGGGTAGAAGCTAACCACTTAATTTGCAACTGAAAATGATGTAGTTACATTTCTTCTCGGGGATATTTACTCGTTTTGGTGTTCCAAGCAGAAATTGTGATATATGAAGGTACTAATTCACATCCAAATTGGTGCATAAGGTAAGGAGTAATATAATATCAAAAATCGAAAGTTTATTCATCATCCACAAGCCAATGGACAAGTAGAATCCACCAATAAGGTACTCAAAGCAATTCTAACGAAAACTATCCATTTGCATAAAATAGATCGTTAAAATATTCTAGAGGCATTATGGGCATATCAAATCACATTAAGAAACACAACTAGAAACACTCATGAGATTGTGTATTGTAATCAAGATTTTCTTCCATTTGAGTTCCAAGTGGAGACCTTCGTAACAAAACCAAATTGAGCCTTGATCTATCTAAAGCAAAAAAACAAGGATTAGCACAATTGAATTTCTAGATGAGATCTCACAAGATGTTATCCAAAGAACCAACATAATGCAACAAAAAATATCAAGATGGAATGAAAAATTCATCAAAGCTAAAAGGTCAAGCTAGTGATTGGGATCCTCTTTTTGATTCCAAATTCAAACATATTTTCAAGGAAAATTTGAAACTCACCGGCTTGGTCCTTATGAGATAGATACCATCTTTGATAATGGAGTAGTCAAAATCAAACTTGTGATGATGAAAATTTAAATTTTTTGCTAATGGTCATATATTAAGATTATATCATAAACCATTAACAGAGAAGAAATTTTTGAATATTTGTGACATAATTCGATTTTAATTTGCTGAGAAAGGAGAATTTCTCCTCATCCTCCAAATCAATTATAATTTTCTTGAACCAGTATAAGAATGAAAACCAACATTGTTGGCATGTTTATACATAAAAAATTAACCGGAAACCAAGAGTTCTCGTAGTTTATATTTTCATAAAACCGTATCTCTTCCTATTTCTTTCGTTATCCCTCTTTTTCTTATAATTTTTTCAGATCTCAAAAAGTAGCACTTCCAGGACCAACCTTCTTCAATTTCCATGAAGAAGTAGTAGAAACGAATATGCTCTTCTATTCAACAACAAATTTTAAAAATTAAATCGGTGTGCATGTAATCGGACATTTTTTCAAACTCAATCAAAATTTCGTAGTTGATTTCAATTTCTATAGCTAGAACAAACTTCACAATAATACAATCATATAGAACATACAAAAAATGACATTACAAACATAATCTGGTATGTAGGATGTTGAATTAATTTTCATTAAATAAACATTGGATTTTTAAATTCCTTGGAAGATCATGATAGCTCTAAATCATAACCGTTATAACACTATCCTATCATAATATTTTTATCATTACCATCAAATCACTTCACAATTGCTTAAATTTTAATGATCCTATGAAACTATATCTTAAAATCATGTTAATAATGTAAACTTGCGTATCAATCCTATTATGACTGGGATTATCCCACGAGCACCTTATTTCAACATCACTCAACTACTTGCTCAATACCCTTATACATTTAGCTTTATCAACCATTCTTCCTATTTTTCCTCTCGCCACCTTTTTTAGAAAAGAGATAGTCAAGGATTGAAGATTCCCCCACCATTGGTGTCATATTTTCATCACATCCCAATGGAGTCAAGTTTCACTGTGAATATCCCTTAATTATATAAAAATTGCAAGAAGTGGGTCAAGCCCAAAATATTTGAAAAGTTTAATGGGCACGACACAAAGGTCACAAAATATTTTCAAGGGATTTTGATAAGGTAGATGCAGAATAGGTGACATCAAACTTATACTTACACAAATTCATAGTGGAATAAGATACATAATTTCCTAGAAACATATAAAGCTGGTAAAAACATAGGAAAATGAAGGACAAAGAGTGGACAACCTTCCTTAGAAACCCGTGCACGGAAATTTCTATTTTCAAAAGAGAATTCCAATACCAACATTCAAAAGTAAATGGAGAATTTATTGCTATCTATGCAAATTTTCTTAACCTATGAAGGAGGTTTGGAACCATGTTTTTTTACCATGTATGAGTTCTAATGCATTGCTGGATGGAAATGAGATAAATCTTCCATATTTCCTACTTTGTAGTCTTAAGAAGATGACCTCTAATGTGAAACAAGAATAATAAAAACCTCAACAATGCTCTCTATCATCGTGGACTCATTAAAATTTTCATAGAAGAACACCTAGAAGCCAAGGAGATAATTGGAAGATTTTTCTAGTCTCAGAACCACTTGCAGAAGCTCTCCAAGAGGAGGAAACAAGAATAAAAGTTAAAATAAGTTGGTGGAGAATTCTCTTAAACCCTAAACCTAATATGTTAGTGAAGAAGTGTGTTAGGATCTTTAATGAAATAGAGGGAATTAGAAACCCCATTAAAAAGGATTGAAGATGACAATTCTTCTCGCTTTTTTGGAAAATATTAAACATAAAAAATGGAAAAATAAATTGTTAGAAGAAATAAATCCAACTCAAGTGTCAATCCGCCTAAAGAAAAAGAAGGAGAATGATGTGGATAAGAAATAGAGGAGATATAGAAAAAGGAAAAAAATTACAAAACACTAAAGAATTGGGGGTAGAATTGAGAAGAAGTAGGCGAATTTCTAAATGCACAAGTGTGTAGTTTTTCAAGTAGTTGATATGGAAGAATATAATTTCATTGTATGTAAAAGACTAGAAAATCACCTTAGACTCTTATTTCAACAAGGAAGCCATCGATATTGATCTAATGCAACAAAAAAATTATGATTATCCGGAATATTTGGAGCAAAAAGAGCACAACAAAAGGGAAGCTTCGTTTCTAAAAATGAAAAAGATACTTTCAATGAGAAAAATTCCTCTATTAGATGATATTCCTAAGAAAAAAATATAAAATTTAAGATGCTTTAAATCAAGATATATATGTTTTAAATATTGAAAAACATCTCAAAGAAGAGCACAAGGTAATTAAGGTACAAAATTAAATTCCAAGGAATAAAAAAGATAACGCACTCTTCATTTATGACACCGGTATAAGAAGAACAAGAAACTCAAATCGAGAAAGCAATGGGAGAAAAGGGAGCAAAGCAGCAGGATGCTCAAAGAAAGAGGATAGGTCAAAACCGTGCCATCCATTGGGCTATGGAGTCATGAAGGTAATTACGTGCTCTAACCAGCCAAGGCTTCCAAAGGGCAAGTCATCTATACCAGAGGATCTTTAGAAAAATGATGGAATGGAACATTAAGGGAAGAAAGTGAAAGAAGGAAAACAACCCAATTTCTCGTCTATAGATCGGTCGTAGGTCATTTAACTCAGACTCCGTTTGGACATACACACCAAAAGGCATCTCTCAAATAGGGACAAGCAAGAGCCAGATCAGATTTAGAGGTCATTTAACTCCGTGTCCGCTTTAGCAACTCCAAGGGAAAAACAGAGATAAGTTTAACAAGGGATCTTAGAAAGGCCAAATGTCGCGCAAGGATCCTAGTGGATAGGGTTAACCTAATCCCTGTTCCCAAACCTTCCAAATTTTAAACCCAACAAGAACATCTAAGAACTCGATCCAATCATACACGTAGAATAGGCAATAACATCCACTACACTAGTTAAATTGATCAAACCAATTCTCAGATCACACATTAAGCAAAAAACATTAAAGGTAGGGAGAGCAGAAAACATAGGGCACCTAACAAGGGTGAATCCTATGTTATACTTATGTTTCCTACCAAGAACATGAAGCAAAGATGAAAATGTAATAAACAAGAGGTTACGAAAACATCACCAATAGCGATAGAATTCGGATCCCGTGGAATGTGCTTTGATTAATTGATGCAAAACCAATCATGTACAATAAGCTCAATGGCTAATACAAATTGTGAATTTCTCCTCCAAATTCTTTACTACAAACTACTACCTCGCAACTCCTCCCAAGACTATTCCAACAAACTCCAAAGAATCCCTCTAACAACAACTAACAACAAATAACAACCCTTACATTATGTTCTAGATTTCTTATAGGAGAAAAATGAATAATGTACAGATAAAAATTAAAATGAGTCTCATTAAGACAAATAATGGCTGAGGAGGCCAAGACCATTTTGCTTAATGGCGTTGTGTCAGACGATCTTGCGCTCTCCATCTTTTTTCAGAATTTTTATTTGATCATTCATGCATGTGAATGAATTTCATGGAGCAGGATTCATGAGCATTTTTTAGATTGTTTTTGGCTTGTACCTTCAAGAGGGTTTAGTAATGGATACGATTATATACGGCGTCATACTTTTCGTAGTAATATTCCAGCGCATTATATTTCTTTAGGTGTGTAAGATATCTATTGGTATGCACCCATAGTGTAAGATCACATTATTACACTAAATAATAAAATTTGGGTTAAAGGTAGATTCAAAACGTGGTGGGAAGGTGAAACATTTTTAATGACTCTCTTGAAGGTTTGGTCATACCGTAAAGTTATGGGCCATTTTATCACACCTTTTCCCACTCATATAATGAATATGCATGAAATGGACCTAATTATTAACATTCTTGTAGTTGCAAATTCCATCTCTACTAAAAAAATAATTTAAAAATACCTTTTGGCTTGCATTCACTACAATTAATCCGAAAACCTATGTACATATGAAGCCCTACTTAAGAAAAGCACATATATATGCAAGTTTCCCATTGAAAAATTTCATATACCTCCAAAATTAATCAAACAATATAAGTGTGCCCAAAATTATGATATATTGGGTGGGTTCTATCACTTTTATAGGTTGATGACCTACTATTACTCCGTATCTAAATACCCCAACCAATATCTAGTAGTATAAAAGAAAGCCTAGGGTGGAGGAGAATGGAAGCACTTTATGCTAGAAAATCCATACAGATTCTCGTAAGCAAGTCGTCCCCTAGGATTTATGGAAAATCCCCCTTTAGAAAACCCTCGATCTCCAATTCATTTTCCTCCACATAGAATAGGAGAAATAAGCTCATTTTTTTCATTCCATGTGTTAAGGATTGAGAATAGTTATTCCTTTAGTTTCCCAAGAGGATGAATCCAAGTTATGGTCTTAGGTGGTGTTGATGATAGAACCTAATATTATATTTCTTTCATATAGTTGTTCATTTTCATCAATAGATAATACATTCCTTCCCCTATCCTAACTATGCATTTCAAGGTATTTAATTGTATTAAATTATGAAGGGTTGGTGTGACACTAATTATTTGGCTTTGAAAAATTAAGGTAGTTAGAGTTTGGTTATATTTTACTTGTAACTTGTTCTTTTGTGTTTACAGTTTGCAAGTTGATTTTGGAGAGTAATTTTAGAGTAAGGAATTCTAGTAAAGACCTCCTTCAACTATTATTTCTAGATCAATACTATATAAATTAATAATTCTTCGCCAAAAATTACAACGATACTACAAAAAATTGGTCGTAATGTCGAAAATTATAATAATTAATGTCAAATAAAAAATATCAACCCAAATTCGTCGTAGGGGGATTACATGTCTTCAATACGTTGGAATTTTGTCGATACTTCCCATATTGTTTTATGAGAAATGGAATTTAATGGTCATCTCAATAAAGATGAACAACCTTTTTATCTATACGTTGCATTGTTATTGGAAGGTTGGGTCAATTTTTGACAAGTCAAATTTGAAGTGGTTAACTACCAACAAAATTCCTATCGTTAATAAATTTATAAATATGTTTTAAGAGACGTTTCAAAATTTTCTCTATAACTACAATGATTCTAAAAGTTTGTAAGTTCTTTCGTGTTGAGAAAAAACATATTTATTCTTACATATATCGATTTCATTACAAAAATATAATAGATATAGTACACTACTCAATTTTATAACATAATCATTAGATAATTGTTTTGTGGGGAAGAATGTCAACAAACATTAGGTGGAGGAAAAATTCAACGGGATGATGGTAGATGTTATTTCCCTTGTGTTTAATGTGGGTGGTTAAGTTCCATAAGAGTTTTAAGATAAATAACTAAAATACATTGTAGGAAACATGGGCACATTGAGGGGGGATCAAGGAATATCGTCTAGTGGTAAGCTATATACTCATTATCTATTGTGTTTATATTAATTTTATTTATGAAAATTTATACGTTGCCAACATTTTTTATGCATATTGATTCTAATTTACATCGTATTTTCTGATTATAAAGTCAATCTTCCTAGATGGTGTTTGAATGACGCAAGTAATAGTAAAAAAAAGTTGTAAAACCTCGAGAAACATGAAGAAAATATTGAAGGTATAGTTAATGATCATATGGAAGAAGATGATAACAATAACATAATCCAAGATGATGGGACACATGAATTGATCCAAGAAATTTTCACCGAACTAGTCAATGATGAGGATGAGCATGAGGATAAGGAAAATGATGATAATAGTCTGGATGAACCTTGATAGAAAAGGAAATGATACCAATTTATGAAGGCTATCTTCTCTCTCGCGTTATTGTTGGTGAACTTAAAGGTTATGAATGGCTTGTGTAACAAATATTAAGGCATGTAATGCCTTTCATCACATATTATACATAAATGCCGATTTTTTCCATTTTTTTTGTTAATTAATGTGTTAAACAAGAATGAAATATCTACGATTAATATTTTTTATAAAACTAACTAGTGATTTTTTTATGTTGTGTATTGTTAGGTATTCTATTACCATTGTAAAATACTTTACTCGCACGTATCGAGATTTATATTCCATTATGAAATAAATTGGAAAGGAGTATCAAGCTACGCTACATGTCCTAATGATCATATTATATATTATAGGACAAGAGTGTGTCAAAACAAGTTTCCGACAATGTCGTAACAATAGATTCGAACCGATCAAATAACAAAAAAAGGTTCTTCATAATATTCCTATAACTCCACATTTCTAAAAATAAAGAAAACATCACTATATATGACATCCGTAAACCAAATAAATAAAATGAAATTTTATTCCCATGAACACTTGTATGAACAATTCATGATGCCCCGGGACTAACAAATTTTTTTGGTATGTAACGCTCCAATATTGCACTTTAATAGTATATACTTATTTGAAGATATCATGCATGTTTTTTAAATAATTCATTCATATAATTGGCATTAATCCATCTCTTGTTGTAGGTTTTCAAACAAAGGGTAAATTTTCATGTCCAGCTTGTGGTCCTAAGATGAAATCATTGTTAAAAAGGTTAGGGAAAAGAGGTGCTTGATGAGTATAGGCACTTCCTCTCTAAGAACCAGGTATCACACTATTGAAAAATATATTTTTTCAATGGAAAATAAGAGATTGGATTAAAAAAATGGAAAATGGCCCTCACCTATGGAAGTTGAACTATATAAAAAATCGTTAAGGTATGAATTTTTTCTATGTATCATATATGTAAGGTTTTTATTTTTTATTTTTGTATAATTTATTTTATAATATTTGATCATTATTGTTGTGATTTCTTCTATGCTTCATCATGAAGGTTGCGAAGGTGTTATTAATGGGCTTCCACAAGAAATGAAAATTTATCCCACTTAGTTCACGACGTCAAGCCATATTATGAGGACCTAAGAATAGTTCATTTGTTTCCGATACAATGGCCATAAGGAAGAATGTGACATAACTATTATGGCGAATCATAGATAGTAGGAGGGATACATAAAGCATCATCAATATTTGTAGTGACATTTAGGAAGTCAATCATGCAATGCAAAGTGTGTGGGCCAATCAAATAATTATGCATCGAAATAACATTCCATGGATGTTAACATAGAATCAAAGAAAAGATGTGCAAGAGTTCATTTCAAGAGTTAATTTTCCCATAGGTTTTTCTTCATTTGACAAAGAAAGGTGAATTTGGTGGGGTAAAAGAACATGATTAGCATACTTTCATTAAGGAAATTATTTGTTATATATATTTCAATTTTGGTATACATCTTCATATTTGTATTTTTTGTCTATTTTGGATTAAAAAATGTACGCTTCATTTTTTATTGTTATGTGATGTTGTACATCTATCTCCCAGAATAATTTGGCAAAAATATCTTCAAAAAAATGATATATGATCTTTGGAATACATGAGGCAAGTAGCCGCATGACAGAAAAATAAATTTCAATTTGTTGTTCAAATTAATGCCATGTTTTATTGTAATGTAATATATTATGTTTTTTTGAAAAATTTTTATTTGATTATATCATCCGGAGATGGTTTTCATTGAAATAAATCCATAAAGAAGCTATAAAATATTGTAAGAGATAAATTCTTACTAACGGTGTGAAATTAAAAATTATCTACTCGTCATTTTTCAATGTATAAGAACATTATAATATCATACACAAAGTTTAGGGAAATTAGAATTGTGTGGACCGTACACACAATATCAATGTGGATGGTGGAGAGGCACTTGAAATCATAGAAGGCTTTGGTTAGACAAAGCACATATTGAGGGTTTTGTGTGTAGGGATATATGTGATATAAATCCATGGTGTGTATTATCCATTATATTCCTATATTAGAAAAAAATATGCATGTGAATCACATTTGGGATGTCACCACTATCGAAAAAAATTTGAAGGGGAGCACTATTGTGGAGAAAGGTAGAATAAGCAAAGTGAGAGGTAATTAAATATTTAATGTGGAGCTTATTTATACTACATGTAAATTTTTCATTTTTGTTTTGTATTATTCTTATACAATTTTTATTATTTCATCAATTATTAGTATTTACCATGGTAACTAGTATTTAGTGGTGAATTTTGATTTTTCAAGAAATTTGGTTGAGAGTGGGATGCACTAGATATGTACATTGCAAACAATAGTGACTATAAGAAGGTATGATTGAAATATGTATACAAAATAATGGTAGGTTATCATGCAAAGTGGGGGTATAATTTGGTTATAGAAGCTCATTATAAAGGAGATACCAATCTTACACAGGGAAATTGGGATTTAATAAAATAGTTTGAAATATAAAATGGGCAAGCATGCATTTTCACCCTGCAATATCTTATTAAGTAAATTTATAAATTACTAATGTGAATGCAAGTATGGTTTTTTTTAGATACTTTCCACTCCTATATAAATATTTTTATTAATTAAAAATAACTTAGTGTTATGTGTTTGACATATTGCAATTGAAACACAAGGCTATAAGCAGACAATGGCCATAAATTTGACATCAAAAATTTGGATGAAAGAGGAAAAATTATGATTAAGGGATAACCGTATCTTCCAGGTCATTGATATTTTCTCTAGAAGTGAAACATGTTCACAAGTCTTTGAAAATTGATACTATATCTATTTGGATGACATACTTGAGTGTGAATTTAAGTCCTTCAAATTAGTTTTGTTCGGTGTCAAATGGCACAGACATGAATGAATGAACATGATCCTAATAGAACCATGATTCAACATGATAATGGATTTACCTTGGTTAATACAAGGCCACTGAGCTAGGACAAAATCTATATGTTATTCCAAGCCAATGTGAAAATTTATTTTACTCTGATGTTCCAAGCAGAGAGAGTTGGCCATATTGTTAGATATAATCCAACAGAAGGTCGATAGAGTATATTGTAGCAAAAGAAGATGAAATTGAAGAAGAAGATGATATAGGAGTAGTTGCTTCATGTGTGAGATGAATACATCCAAGAATTTCAAGAAGATGTTAATCGTGACAATGTTCTAGATGAAGAAAATATAGACAACGTACAAGCCGTATTTAGAATAACTTGAAGAAGTTGAATGAAACGTAGGAGACAATGTTCTCGATGATTATAACATGGATGATATGATTGGAAATGGAAACATTGATGACGATGTCAGATATGACCAATCCTTTCAACAATAATTCTGAACTGATGATACAAATGTTGACTCGGATGAAGAATGAGACTAATGATATGAAATTATTGAAATGTATGAGGTATGTGTTTATATGTTTTCAATTGATTTTTTTCTCTTTAAGTTTCCTTAAATTTATGTTTTCTTTGTAATTTGTAGCTATTCTTGATTCTTACTATGTTGTTTTCAAATATTTTATAGTAGATAAATGGGTATTGGGGAATTGAGAGTGATGTGAGGGAGAGGGGGTCATATGAGCTTCCACCTTCACATGATTGGTCTTGTTCAATAGAGAATATATTATCCTTGAAACCAAGAGAAGCTTATTCATGTATGTAATTAGCATCATTTAGGGTTAATAATTTGATTGGCTGAGTACCTATTGTCAAAGCACCTTAATTTTCTATTGGGAGGTCGTGAGTTCACCTCTCTTTAACGTCATAGGTCATGTAAATGTTCAATTCACTTAAAATTTAGGAATTGTTGGAAATTATGCTTTAATTAATTGACCCTACACAAAGGTTGGGGTTTGTGAATGGGGCCAACATTGAATTTTTTTCATATTTTTTCTTGTATACACCGAATTACATGGTTATAGTAGATGTGTGCATTGAAATTATGAGAAGGTTTACAAACTCGATAAAAATCACATAAAGTATTCAACAAAAAACTAACATAAAAATCGTCATAACATGGCTTCCTTGAAACCTAAATTTATTTGTTCTCATAATAATGAAACACCAATACAATATTGAAGTGGGAATTAAAGACTAGTGTCAATGACAATATTTAACAACAATAATTTTGATAGCCCTCTCATCCTAATCTTCCTTCCCCGGAACATATCCCTCAATTAAAAATTGGTTCCCATTAATAATTCAATAAAATCAAGCACATCTCAACCCTATTAACAAAATTGAATATCGTTATTTGTACCTCTATATTTAATATCCTTTATATGTACCCTTACTCTCCCTTTTTTGAGTTTTTGATGTAAATATATTTTTATATCGAAGAAGTATTTTTCTAAAAAATAAAAAAAATACATAACCATTAATATTCAACAACAAAAATTCCTTTTTAAATTATATAATTGGCTATGGAACATGTTATATGATGATCAACACCGGAAATATTTGAGGCTATGGAAAATGGAGAAAAACTAAATTGTTGGCATGAAGGGACCCATGTCATCATGATTGATGACCAATATTCTTACATCCAATAAAAACGCATAAGGCGAGCAATAAATTTTTTTTATTTTTTTCTAAGTTAAACTGATCTATTAACAAGTGGGTAAAATTACATCGAGGACCGAAGTCGTTGACTACCGCCTTGAGTGCGTAAAATTCAGAAAAACAGAGTAGTAGACTGTCGAAACCTACGCAGCGGGTGCAAGAGCTATATTTTTCCAGGATATACTTTGACCCAAAATAAGAAACAAAAAGGGGGCCATAAAACATCATAAACTTTCCCGTGTAAAAAACCCGTAAGGTTGGGTGATATAAATGTAAAAAAAGACCAAGCAACGAACCCATTAGTCTTCCCAGAGTCTCCTCCACAACTCGCACTGGGCCCTAAGGATACATGTCGTGAGTGTGCCCGTCGTGGAGAAGCCGGGGGTCTGGTGTTCAAATAGAGCAAGATTTCTTCATCCAGAGCGTAATCAACAGGCAAGACGAAGGCTACGCCGGAAAGTGCCACCGCCTGCATTGAAATTCGAGAACCGAGGCCGGGAGCGCCTACATTCGCCTCGGGGAACTACGGCCGCGAGCCGGGTCTCGCCCTTGCACGCCGTCTTCAAGAAAAGACCGAGAGAATGGCGTAATCCGAGGGCGTTGAGAAAGATTACCGGGCGGAAGGTGAACCGAGTAGTACCGCTTGTTGGAGCATAGGAGGGGCCGGAGGGCGATGCGAATGGGGACGCCTGCACAGGGCGAAATCGATGAGAGTGCCCCCGACCGCTACGAGTTCTCGGGGGTGGCTCGGGCCTTCACCCAAGGAGGAAGAGTCCTGAGAAGGGTTGGACAAGAGTATGAGAGGGATGGCTCCGAGAGCTTCCTCTTCTACCTCAAACTTGCCGAATCCTAAGATAGTGAGCCGGAGCGAAGTCCCGTAACGCATCAAAGACAAAGAAAAGAAAAGCCGCCGAAGTGTGGCCCGAGCTCCTACTGAGGACGTAGAAGCCACTTAACGTTCCCGTGGAGAATGAGCCTTCCTCTTAATAAAAAAACAACGAGCACCGATAAACACCCTCTCCCAACCGTGGATGCAACGACTAACGACAACAAAAACAATTAAGAAAATCCGATAGCAAAGATATTTAACCCCGTTGCGTGCGGTAACCACCCACCTTGCAACAGCGTCTCAACATGCGCCAAGGCCATCCTTCCCATACACTAAGCGCGATCGGGCTTTTCTTAACCGCACCCATGGTGAGAATCCCGCCGTGAGCATGCTGAGGAATGGCTGGCCACAAATAACCGAGCTTGGTGTTGTGAGGTATGCAAAGGCTCATGGCGTTGGAAGGAGGGGAGAATAAATGAAACCGCCGTTGCGCAATGTCCATTTAACACCTCGTACTGCCAGCGTATGCCCGCAAGGCCCGCCACCTCTCCATCCCATCCCATTAACTCGCCTTTGAAACGCCCGCATCCGGGCCGCATCCCTTTGGATAAGAGAGTTACATTCTTGTTTGTGAGCATGATTCTCAATAATATCCAAGTCGCCCGAGATAAGAGCTATCATGGTTAACTCCTATATTGGCAAGGAGGTCAAAGAACCCTATTGCCTTCACATTTTACATGATGCAGACATGTTCATTGTATAAAGCCAATGTTCAATTGCTTCCAATCGAGCTCAATCTCCAAATCGAAGCCAGCTTTATGCGCACGGTCCCGTTGAGGAGTTGGTTGGCCATGCCTATGAGGATTTGGGAATCCCCTTCAACTTCCAAAGGATGAAATCCGTAAAGCCGCGAGAGGAGGAGACCCTACCAAGACTCCTAGTTCTGCTAAAATTGTTCGTGTCCCAACCAATGTTGCCATAAAATAGAAGCAAAGAATCACCCTTATGGTTTCGATTATACCTCCAAAACCAAACTCGATCCAGGGTTTCCTTTGGAGGCGCCATCGAAATTGGAGTTTAAAGGAGTTTTGAAGGGGAGGACACCAAGAAGTCTTGGCTTCGGTAGAATGGCCTTGAGAAAGTCTATTGCCGAGCATTCGTTGAGGAAGGTGTAAGTTCCAGCTTTTCCCAAAGGGATTTTTCCTTGGCCGTAGAAGGGTAGTCCTCCGTAGTCCAAAATCCGCAGTCTCTTTGAGGTTAGCACGTGTTGTGCCAAATAATGTCCATCAGGGTGGTTTTGTTTTTTGAATATGCTACTGCTCCTTTCTTTTCCAAATAGTCCACAGGAGTGTAATTCGGGAGAAGCCTCCATAAATGATTGAGGAGCTCACTTGATAAGGGTGCCGTCCGAGAGTCGAATGGAGCTGATGATATCTTCGCACTTTCCGGCAATTTTTTTGACACCGTGGAATCGTTTTCTCCCATAAGTGGGTGGCAAGAGGGCAGGCATACATGAGGTGTTGAAGCGTTTCCTGAGAGCAAGAAGTAGACACCCGGAAGGGCCATGAATAGTAAGGCCGAGGCTGTCCCACGTAAGAATTTTTTGATGTCCCAAAAAGCCACAAGAAGAATGAGACTTTGGGCCAATTCCCCGTCGCCCAAATTTTTGCTCCACAGATGGGATCCAAAGGTCGCCGGTTATTGAAAATTATTTTGTAAGCCTCTTTGGTGGAAAATGAGCCTTTTGGGGTGTACCTCATCTTAAAATATTCTTGGCTACTCCTGAGAATCTTATGCGCCTTTTCTAGAGCTCCCCGTTCCAAGGTCTCCTTGACGCGGTTGTCAAGAGAGTCTCGATCAATCTCTCCGTCCGTTTCCATTGCCCGTACCCCCTCGCTCGTCTTCTCGCGTCCATTGATGTCAGCATCGTTTCCCGTTGTTGCTCTTCCAAAACTTGGCTAGGAGGCTCATTGTAAATATTGGTGAGTTTAGAAGTTAAGGCTGCCATTCATCTAGAATCCGGCATAGCTGCCATTCCGAATTTCCCTTTAATCTATGATTTTTGGATGAGTCGATAGTGCCGGCTGGCCGCATTCCAAATTAAAGATCCCTTTTCCGTAGGAGTGAATCTAATGAGCTCGCAACATGCCTCGTGCATACTTGGCAAAATTGTGAGTGAAGCCCAAGGTTTGTCAGGGACAAGAGCCAAAAGCCACCAAATTTTTGGCACCCATGGTTTCGTTGCTATGTCAGTCCTTAACCCAATGCCTCCATGTTCCTTGGGTCGGTAGATCGTCGACCACTTAAGCCTAGTGCCCATTTGCGATGAGTGCCTCGTTGATCCCCATAGAAAGTTGCGTTGGAGAGCTCGATCTTTTTCAGACCCACTTGGGCGCGGCCAGATGGAAAAGAGGTAGAGAGGCATCGCTTGAAGCACCGCTAATAAGCATAGATCTCGCTAGCAATGTTCAAAGTTCCGTGAGTCCGTAGATTGAGACGGATTCCAACTTTTCCAAAAGCGTATGCCAAGACGTATGCTTGATAGCAGTAGTCGATTAGGGGATCCCCGTGTACTTAGAAGGAAGAGAAGCAATGGAGAAGACTAGGATGCGAGCTATGGCTTGTCGAAAGTGACTGGAGAGGTGTGGAAGAAAAAGAGTTGCGATTTGGCATTATTTATACTTAAAAACCAGAGGCTTCGTAGAAGTTAGACAAACGTAATGGTCTTCAAGACCGTGGGTTTCTTGAACAAGAGGGATAACCAAACAAGATGTTATCGTCTACAAATTTTTTATGTGTGATGGCAGGGGGAGTTATGAACAAAGAGGCCTTTGAGAAGCCGGGAAGAGAGAGCATGCCTGGCGAGGAGACGACCTAGCCCTCGCCCATGATGACAAAGAGAAAGGGGGAGAGCGGGTCTCCTCGACGAATGCCTTCTGAAGGTCTAAAAGGATGGAGAGGGAGACCATTGATAAGAATCGAGAAGAACGAAGAGGAAATTAAGCTAGCAATCCACCTAATCCACATAGGTGAGAAGCCAAAGGCTAAAAGCATTTTATCTATATAGGAAATGCCTTAACTTCACAAAGGCCTCGAGAGGTCAATCTTTAGAGCATACCTCGCTCGGCTGGAGTGCTTGAGAGAGTGAATGACTTCATGAGTGAGGATGATGCCATCCCGCACCGCCACCTTCAACATATCCGGATTGTTCCCGAGAAATGAGAATGGGCAGGAGCGGCTTCACCGTTTGCAATGACCTGATATCACTTTGTAAATAACATCGCAAAGAGCCATGGGTCGAAACTTGTCCTAGAGTTCTAATGTTCACTCTTTAGGATTAGAGCGATGAAGGTAGAGTTTAGGGGAGTCGCGTGTCAAAGGCAAAGGTGCGGATTCCTCAACCACCGCCATACCTCCTCTTTTGATGAGGTCCCAAAAGGAGGAAGAAAGTCGTAGTAAATCCGTCGGGGCCAGGGCTTTGCCTTCTTTTAGCTGATGCATCGCTTGATCTACCTCCCGAAGTAGGAGATTGTGTCGAGAAGGAGTTGATTGTGGTTCCTCCGTGATGAGCTTTGGAACATGCTGAGTGATCTTCTCGATTGCTGGCCTTCTATCCATAAAGGTTCCCCGGTGGACCTCCTTAAAGTGATTGATGAACTCCCGTTCAATTTCTCGCATGATTTTCCAAGCGCTCTCGTTCGCGATTCTGAATGAAAGAGATGGTGTTGTGCATTATTCTTTGAACTCGTGGTTTTTGTGGAAGAATTTAGTGTTCCTTTCACCTTCCTTTAGCCATCCGATGCGTGACTTTTGCTTCCATAGAAGTTCCTCTTGGGCCCCGCGCTCCTCTAGTCGATCGTGTATAAACTTTTCCTTTTCCAAAGTCTCTTCGTGTGGCCCTCATCGATGATATTTGCCGGAGCTCTTTCATATCCTTGTCAAGATCTTGTCGCAGCCTAAAATATGTTACCGAAGGTCTCATGATTCCATTTTTTTGATTTGGACTTTCAGAATTTGAGTTTCGCCGGAACCTAAACATTTTTTATCCCTCCGGCAAAGGGAGTCGGTCCGTGGACGAATGAGGTCTTTGAAGGCGGATGTGAAAGCCGTAACCCTTCGAATCTGAAAGGGCGTCCGGGAAGAATCTCCGGTGTCCGAGCCATTGGAGTGAGATCGCCGCTGATCCGGTCGATAAGGGAAGGATGAAGCCGTGAGATCCTCCCAGATGAATCGCATTGTCCGAAATCAAAGAACCTATCAATTTTGATGCGATTTGTTGTCCTGGCCACCCCGCGATCTGCATGCGTACCATTACGTAACGGCGCATCGATTAGCGAGTTGTTATGGAGGAACTCGTTGAAATGACGATTCTTCTGATCCAACCTAGTTCGGCCTCCTTGCTTTTCCTCCAGCTTTATTTATCATATTAAAATCACCTCCCCCGCAATCCAAAGAGGATGGACTCGTTAAGATTGAGCAACCGATCGGTCAAGTAAAGCCGTTTTGTCGCTCGCTCCCGGCGGAAGTAAACATTGGTTAGCCCATGTATATTGGTACCAATAATGTGGAACGTGGCTTGAATAATGTGGTGGGAAGCATGAAAATCCGAGAGTGTGGTGGTCTGCCTGCTCCAAGCTATATGACCTCCCGAAGCACCGTGACGCATCTACGCCTACCGATCGACTAATTCCGGCCACGCTTTTGAGAGGATCCTACCAAGAGTAGAGCTATTACATTTCGTTTCCCCGTAAAAGAAGATTTGGGGTTGCTCCCGCTTTATCATATTTTTAATCATACGGACTCAGCCGGGGCCATTGAGCTCTCTTAAATCTCCATGAAGTGAGCTTCATATCCATCGTTGGCTCAGTACTTAGTCGCCTAGCATATCCGCTCGAGTCCACCAGGATTTTGCTCATTGTGATGGTGCGTTGAAGGTCGGGCTTTCTGCCCCTCTTTTTCGAATCCTCGGGAAATAGTTTCCGTCCCATTGACTTCCCTATTGAATGCCAAGTTAAGCCGCCGTCGGTAGGCCCCTGAGATGACTACTTCAAGGGCATTTAGTTGGTGCTCGAATCTTATCATAATCTTTTCTTTTTGCACGCTTGTTCCATTCCAAAGATGTCAAGTCCTTTCAGATCAATACTTTCCCGCCTACCTCCATATGCCGAGGGAGATTTCTTTCTCGGTGGGAATAAGCGATGAAAGCAAAGAATAACTTGGTATGCGTCAACATCCATACCATTTGGCTTCCAATCCGGACCTTAGGAGGCTCCGAGGAGGTGGCAGGACATTTTTCCCCGGGGAAGGGGAGATGGAGGACTCGATGACCGAAGGTGGAGGGGGTGGGGTAGAGAGTTCTTCGAGTGATAGGCGAGGAGTTCAGTGGGGGTCGGCCGAGTTAGTACCTAGAATCTCAAGGTCAAGTATCGGTGGAGGGGGATGTGGCTCCCGCATTGCATGGGTCTTTCCTGGGAGGCTTTTTTGTTGGCTCTTCTTCGATTAGTGACTTTAGTGAATCCTTCCCTGTCCGAGGGATTAGAGGGGCCGAAGGATGAGGGTGAGAGTTCCGCCGCGCTCCCCGAATAGATGTCCTAGAGCATGGAATTTACGACAACGAAAAGGTACATTTTCAAAATCTTAAGGGCCGTATCCATTCAAAGTCATCATGATAAAGACTTACCGAGTCCGAAGAGGCTTGTCCAAAGCATCCGCACGTTGCATGCAGCACAGAGGTGTATCTACGCATTTTTTGTTTCCTTTTCCGCTATTTTGACAAATTCCCCAGCCCTTGCCTATGTCCCTCGCCGAATCTTCATCCCAATATTCTAGAGGGGATAATACAACCCGATCCATACCAGGGCCCGCCTAAGGTCCTCCTCGTTTGTGGTTGAATCTTTCAAACTAATCCCTTAAATACAAGCTCTGCGAAGTTGAAGAAGTAAGGACCTTCGTCCATTACTCGTTCGTCTTCTACATATGAATGCCGCGGGAAGAACCCTTTTGGGCCTAGTCAGCAGTGGTTACATATTCCCCTTTGGGTTTCCACGTGTCGCGATCCATCCTTGTAGGGCCTTCCCTGGGCCGTCGTAAGCCAACAAACTTTCCTATGAGGGCATGGTCCTCATATATTGGATTCTTTCCGTTAATCCTATGGCTAGGAAGCTCCACCTTGGGTCTTTCCACTACGATAGGTTTGCAAGTCGAGGAAGTGGCCTGGGAATGCCCTCTTGACTAGTCTCAGCCTTCCCGCTTATCATTGCTTTTGTCGATGGGCAAGAGAGACGCTTGTCATTTCCTACAGAGGAGTATTCATGTTGACTTCGATCGTGAACAAAATGCGGTGTCCCGCGATTCGGCGAGGTATTCATAAAGTTCAATGTGGGGGAAGACGCAATGCCTCTCCGAGGGGCGCTCCATGGAATGAGACTACAGCCTCCAAATGGGCTTCGATGTGCTGCATGGGCCCGTGCGAGAGGAAGCAAGGCCGAGAGCACCAAGCCTACGCCGTTGAAGAGATCGAAGGGTTCGTGGAGGTAACCCTAGGCTGCGCATCGATTCTTCCTTTCCATCTTCAAGAAGCAAATCCCCGTGGAAGAATTATTATTACCACAAGAATTAATGTTTGGATTATTATCAAAGAAAGCACAAGGGATTATTTTCACGAGGAAGAGAAGAAAAATTATGCCTATATTTCACTAAGAAGCATATAGTTGGAATGGAGAGAAAATTTAATGTTTTGCATAAAGAAAAACTTATTGGTGAAGCTAACTAAATGTTAGTTTTCTCTTTTGGTTTCCCCATGATATTTCATGTCTTAATGCATATTTTTTTCTTTCGTTTTCATTATTTTATTATCTTAACCCGCATTTTTGGCTTATCTAGCTATTGTAAGTATTTAAATGTTTCTATATAGATATTTATTAGTGTTGGAGTAGTTAATGAAGCTGGTAACTCAATTATATTTATACTATGGAGTTTTTTGTTTCATTTTACAATGTTTAATATTTGTCATCTATATCAATAGATATTTATGCTCCATCATTTGGTGATGTCAAAGATGGGAAATTATTATTCCCATTCCAAAATTTCCATTATTAAAATAAACTAGAGTTGCTAAATTTGTTTTCATATGGTTTAAATATAGGGTTTGATTAGATATAATGTTTATATGATTTAAATGTAATATATATATATATATATATATATATATATATATATATATATATATATATATATATATATATATATATATATATATATATATATATATATATATGTATGTGTATGTATGTATATATTTATATTTATATATATATAATATAAATACTATAATATAACACCCGACCATATACTATTCCATATCCACCAAATCCGACCCACATACTATTCGTTCACTTGTGTACTCTTTTGGGTCATGCCATAAACCCTAATCAACACCATATTGTGTTCACCATAGGTCTCACTGTATTCTTCATTGGTCATGCCATAAATCCTAATCAACACCCAACTATGATCTCTCGTAGGTCTTACCGTGTATTCTCCATGGGTCATGCCATATGTCTTAATCAACACCCGATCAGAAATTAATAAGTCTCACATATGCATTCTCTGTGGGACATGCTATATGTTGAGAATAATTCTTAAAGCTTTCCATGTAATTGCCGACATTAGCTATAAAATTTTTATGATTGTTTGTTATTAAAAAATTAGTGCAAGATATTAGGATGGCCGCTGAATAATGGCCGCGTTTTCTTAGAATTATTAATAATCACATCGCAGATAGTTAGTATTTGATAAAATTAATATTAGTAATAGGTTTATTATATAAGAATATATTTTTACATACCATATTCAACGTGATATTTACAAGTTGAGAAGTTGAACAATGATCCGATTCGTGTTTTTTTCATCGTCTTTCATTTTTTTTATATGTCATAATTATTCTCGTTTATTATTTGGCTTAAAGAGTAGTGGCCATTTCGCATTCTACAATTGGTATTGAGAAGGTAAAATTGTTTTGGGTTAAATTTTTATTGTTGAATTTAAAGTTAAAAACATCGAATTCTAAAATGCCCGTTCCAGACTTGATGGGAACGATTATGATTATTATGCATTAATATTCTAACCTTTTTTATTGGAAAATATTTGTGGGAGATTTTGGAATCGTGGCTATGATGAGCGTATGATTGGAATGTCTTCTACAAACTCAATGAAAAAACAACAAGAAAGGAAGCAAGGAAGAAGAATTCTCAAGCTTTGTTTCACATCTCCGTATAGCTCTTGATAAGAGCTTGTTTCCATTGGGATATTAGGAGAAGAAACTCTCAAAGTTGCCCGGAAGACTCCTTACAAGATGCTTACCAAGGTAGTGTTCAAGTTAAGGTGGTCAAGCTTCGACATTGAAGAGAGGGTTCAATAATTTGAAGATGCAAGAAGATGAAATTATAAGTGACTACCGGGTGAGAGTCAAAGATGTGGTCAATAAAATGGCTACACTGGGAAACGGTAAGTAATGAAGTTTTAATAAAAATTACTTAGATCTTTAACTCCCGTATGGAATAATGTTTCCATAATATTATAATAAATCAAGGATTTGACACAATTAAAGTTTGATCAATTGGTTGGATCTCTCATGTATCATGAAGAAATATTGAAACACACTTTTGAAGTTGTAGAGAAGGTTTTTTCCTATAAATCAAAAAAATTACAGAGAATGAAGATGCAAGAAGAAAGAGTGCCAAACAAATCAAGATCGAGGTAAATGGCAAACCCAAAAAACTTCTAGAGGTAGAGGTAAAGGTGGCTCAAGAGGAAGAGGTACTTCCATAGGAAGAGGTAGAGGTAGATTTGATAAGAGAAGTGCTCAATGTTACTATTGTAACAAGTATGGCCACTTTGAAAGAGAATTCAGATTGAAAGAAGGTAAAAATGATAACTATGCTCAATAAAGTAATGAGTATCCTCCGCATCACTTATTTTTATCTTATGCCAAAGGTGAAAATACTAGTAAATATGTTTCGTACATAGATTCTCGATGCTCTAACCATATGAAAGGGAATGATAAATTGTTTTCTACTTCAAGGATGGAAGTTTTAAATCCAAGGTCAAGTTTGGTGATGATAAATATTTTTGAGGTTGCTGCCAAAGGAGCTATGGAGATCCAAACAAAAAGAAGGTATAAAGAGTATTCATGATATATTTATTATACTCCACAATTTAAGCACAATTTGTTAAGTGTTAGTCAGCTATGAGAAAAATTATAAAGTAGTTTTGAAAATAAGACATGTACTAAATTATAAAGTAGTCTTTAAAAATAAGACATGTACTATCTATGATAATAATAAGGGAAATAGGATGATCACTATTGTTCCTATGAAAAATATGATGTTTCCCTTGAAGCTTGATGAACATAGCAACAACCTTCCAAATATGGCTTATGATGATTCAAGTTGGCTATGGAATCTTAGGTATGGGCATTTAAATTTTCACACTTGAATATTCTAACCTCAAATGCATTAGTTTCATTTTCCCAAGGTAGAGTAGCATAAGGAGGTTTGTGAAGGATGTGCTAAAGGCAAGCATGCAAGGGAAAGGTTCCCAAAGAGAAATACATGGAGGTCTCATCACCCACTTCATCTTGTTCATTCGTACATATGTGGTCCTATGAAAAACTAATAGTTTATGTAATTCATCATAATTCATCGCTTTTATTAATGATTACTCAAGAAATTGCTGGGTATATTTTTTGAAGGCCAAAAAGTGATTCTCGGATACATTCAAGAATTTCAAAGTACTTGTAGAAAATGAGAAAGGTTGCAAGATCAAAGGTTTGCAGACTAATCGTGGAGGAGAATTTTTTCTCAAAATATTTCCGTAGTTATCGTGAAATGAATGGGCACCAGGAGGAAACATACTACATCATACACACCCCAACAAAATGACGTAGTCTAAACGAATAATCGCACCGTGGTTGAAATGGCAAGGTGCATGTTACAAACTAAGGGATTGAGCAATTCTTATTAGGGAGATGAAGTTTCTACGTGTTTACATCCTAAATCATAGCCCCACCACGAATTAGAGAAGATGACTACTTATGAATCTTGGTATGGAAAAAGCCCGATGTTAATCATTTCAAAGTTTCGGGTTGTTCGCTTATGTCCATGTACCGATCAAAGTAGAAAAAAGTTATATGCAAAAAGTGAGTTATGCTTTTTCATTGGGTTTAGTGAGACAGGCATGTTTATAAATTGTATAATACCCTCACTAACAAGCTTATTGTATCAAGAGATGTAATTTTTATGAAGGGGGGAGTTTATGGTCATCAAAAAGGCCATTTTGAGAAGCAAAATCTGTTTTGAATGATGATATAATTGCTGATATTGAGCCGCAAAATAATACTTTATATCTAGTGGTTTAACTCCACCAAGTAGCCCTTCATCAATTTCTTTAGCATCAAGTTCAAGTCCAACTTCTTCTCCAAGTTCTACAAGGAAGGTAAGGAGATTGAGTGATATATATCAAAGGACTCCAGCAACTGCCACATGAAGAAACCCAATAGGTGATAGAGTGAATTTTGCTTTATTAGCCAAGGCTGATTTTGAACCATCATGTTTTGAAGATGCATGTAGTAATGAGGTTTGGGTGCAAGCTATGCAAGAAGATATGGATTCCATTCACATGAATGACACTTGGGAATCGGCTGAAAGCCCCCTCCTCATGACAAAGAAAAATATTGGCACCAAATGGGTCTACAAGACCAAATTTAATAATGATGGGAGTGTTGAAAGACACAAGGTAATATTAGTTGCCAAAGGATTCACACAAAATTATGGAATTGATTATGAAGAGACATTTTCACTAGTAGCAAGACAAGAGACCATTAGAATGTTGATTTCATTAGCAAACTTCGAAAAGGTGGAGCATACATCATATGGACATGAAAAGTGCCTTCTTGAATGGGTACTGAAGAGGAATTATATGGAGAAGCCACAAGTTTTTGAAGGGAAGGAAAAGAGAATAATGTCTACAAGTTGAAGAAGGCTTTATATGGTCTCAAGCAAGCACCAGAGCGTGGTATGCTAGTATTGATGGATACATTCAAAGGAAAAGGCTTCTAGGAGAAGTAATAATGATCCTACGCTTTACTACAAACAAGAAGGTATTGATATTTTGATCATAAGTTTGTATGTTGATGATCTATTGTATATGGGTAGTAGTTTCAAAATGAATCATGAGTTCAAATTTGCTATGATAAATGAATTTGAGATGAAAGATCTAGATCTCATGAAATATTTTCTAGGAATGGAGGTTTATCAAACTAAGGATCAAATTTTCATTTTCCAGATGAAGTATGCACATGATATTTTGAAGAAATTTGATACAAACTTTATTTTTAATGGATCCCCTACTCCAAGTGCTTGGTGTGAGTTGTATTATGTAGAGATGATGGTGCCGATTTAGCTGATGAGACAACTTATAGAAGTATTTCGTGGGGAGATTGATGTTTATAACCCACACAAGACTCGATATTGCATTTTTAGTTTCACTTATTTCAAGTTATGTGAAAAATCCATTTGAAATTCATATGAAGGCAACCAAGAGAATTTTTAAGGTATGTGAAAGACACTCTAAATTTTGGTATTCATTACCTCTGGCCGGAAATTTCAATCTTGTTGGATTTAGTGATTCAGATTGGGGAAGTAGTGTGGATGACTCATAAGTCCAAGATTCAGAATTTTTTTTCTCTTCTCGTCTCCGGGTTTGATTACTTAGAGCTCAAGAAAAACAAATCATTTTTCCCTCTCATCCATAGAGGCGGAGTATGCTGAAATTACTTCAATAGGTACACAATCTCTTTGGCTCATAAAATTTTTGGAAGAAATTGGGGAGAAGAAAATTTAGCCTAAGCCAAAGGATTTATTGTGATAATCTAAGGGCCATCAAGCTAGAAAAGAATCTAGTTCATCACAAATCAGACAAAGCATTTTGACATGAAATATCACTTCATTCGATATTTGGTGCAGAAGAATGATGTTGAATTAAAGCACATAAATACTAAGCATCAAACTTGTAGCGTATATCTTTCACCAAAGCAAATTTTTGCAAAAATAAGTTTTTTTAATTAAGAGATAAGCTATTAAGCCCTTATTACATTAAGGGGAGTGTTGAGACAATGCTTAAAGGTTCCCATGTAATCGTCGACATTAGCCAAAGAAATTTATGATTGTCTATTATTAAAAAATTTAGTGCAACAGATTATTAGGATGCCCAAGTGTGCATAATGGCTATTGCTCAAACACTATTAATAATCATGTCGCAGATGTTAGTAGTTGATAAAAATAATATTAGTAATAGGTTTATTATATAAGAATTTATTTACATACCAAATTCAATGTGAGATTTACAAGTTGAGCGTTGATCTGATCTATGTTTTTTTCATTGTATTTCACTGTTTTTTATATGTCATAATTATTTTGGTTTATTAGTTGGCTTAAAGAGTAGTGGCCATTTCAGATTCTACACTATAAACCTTGATCAACACTCGACTATGTTATCCATAATAATATCCCGTGTATTATCCACGAAGTCGCACCATAAACCTTTGATCAAGACTCCGACTCAGCTTATCCATAGGTCTCACTTGTGTATTATATGAGTTGCACCGTAAACCTCGATCAACACTTGAATTTTTTATCCATAGGTCTCCTCCACGGTTGTGCATTTCACCCGATCAACATGCCATCGCCAAACTTGAGCTATTAAAAACCTAATCAACATTCCATTGGGCTAAACCCGAGCCATAAAACACTAAAAAAGGGAAGAGGATTATATTCTTGATGGGTAAAGAGGCACATTTTTACCAGTGACCAGAGGTCACCAAGAGAGCACCAAGACAAGAGATGAGTGTACCTAACCTCTATTATGGTTTTATATGAATGAATTCACAATGTTCCGTAGTCTGTGTCAGTCAAGACACAAATTTTTTACTTAAAAATAAGAATTGGTTGAATATTAATGATTTTCAAACCATCTTGACCCTCATTCCATGAGTTTCAAATCAATCTATAGTGAAGTGTACAAATAAACTCTATACATCCACCCTCGTGCTCACATTTTCTCAAGGCCTGATCATGTTGTGACCCATTTCTCAATTTGTTCCTCCATGATACACACAAATTCCATAGCTTCGACATGGTTTTCTTCCTTCGCTCGATGCATATTTTATTACTCCAACCAATGGAGAGACACTTTTCATTACATGAGACAACATCCATGTGAAGAATGAAATACCCATTCGGAAAAACTAGGTTCCCCAGATAAACCCCCGTAGAAACACCCGTAGGAGCAAACAAGTCTCGTGGGTAGGGGATCTCTAGGGCTTTAGATGAAATTCATACCGAAATAGGTAAAAAGGAAAAGTTAATCATACCTAATCTCAAAGCCCGTTAAGCCCTCATTTTGGAGATAAAAAAACAAGTAATTACTCAAAAAAGCAAAGATGACAATCATATTATTTACCTCCCAAGGAAAAGGAATAAATTGAGTGCATTCACATATCATACCCATAATTGAATAAAACAAAAAATGGATGCCATGCCTATTTTTTTCTAGCTAAATAGACAACACAAGATGATCTCCATTATTTAGGTCAGTCATTATAGGATGACAAGATTTCATTTGAATATAGAGTAATGTAAGGGATGCAATGAATAAAATCTCCCCAATTTGAAAGGGTATTTTTTCTATACATACCTAAATGAAAAATTATTTTTAGGAATATGAAGAAGATGAGTTGGTAAAATATATCCTCTATATTGAGTATTCCTTCCAAATCCCAATTATTACAACCATTTCCCAAGCAGGAAGTTAGTCCCCGCAATACCATCATGGGAAATTTATACTTGCAATTATCCTTGTCAGGTATATACAACACTAAAAATGGCTTAAAATTCTCCTTAGCTATAGATATGACAAGCCAAAGTCGGTTGTTTTCAAAGTGAAACAAAATGTGGTGTTGCATCCTCGTTGGGGTTCCTATGTTTTGCCAGATTTGGCAATACCAAAAGATAAGACAACATCAAACCACTTTGGGGCCCTAGGATCTAGCCCTCCTGACCAGGAGAGGGATATCTCCAATAAAAAAAGAATGATATATCTTTGAAAGCTCAATTTGAGATGCTGTTAGGTTAGTTAAGTGAAGCACTAAGGGGGTTTAAAATGATTCGTTTTGCTGTTTCCTTCGGTTGAGTCATGAGATCACGCATCGGGAAAAGCAATGGGAGAAAAGGAGCAAAGCAACAGGATGCTTTAGCAAAGAGGATAGGTCAAAATCAGGCTATCCATTGGGCTATGGAGTCATGAAAGGTAATTACACGCAACAACTAGCCAAGGTTTCCAAAGGGCAAGTCATCTATACTAGAGGATCCTTTTAGAAAAATGATGGAATGGAACATTAAGGGAAGAAAGTGAAAGAAGGAAAACAACCCAATTTCTGTCTATAGATCAAAGTTAGAGGTCATTTAACTCCCGCACTCGCTTGGACATACTCAAAGGAAGCTCAAACAAGGGACAAAGAGGCAAAATTTTGTAGATTAGACCGTAGGTCATTTAACTCCGTGCTCCCATGAAGCAACTCCAAGGGAAAAACAGATAAGTTTAACAAAAGGGATATTAGAAAGGCCACTCCTACGCGCAAGGATCCCAAAGGGGATGTATTAACTCTAATCCCCGCAAGGTTCCCAAACCTTCCATCTTAAACCCAAGAAAAACATCTAAGAACTAATCCATCCAATTCATACATCGTAGAGCAAAAAGTAATAACATCCACTACACCGGTTAAATTGATCGAAACCAATTCTCAGATCACACATTAAGAAGAAAACATTAAAGGTAGGAGAAAGGTGAAACATAGGGCACTCATCAAGGGTGAACTTAGTGTTATACTTATTTTTCCTACTAGAAGAGCATGAAACAAGATGTAGGAAATGTAATAAACGTAGCTACGAAAAACATCACCAATAGCGATAGACCGTGATCCTCAGGAATGTGCTTGATTAATTGATGCAAAAACCAAGCCATGTACAATAAGCTCAATGGCTAATATAGTCCACTTCTCCTCCCACTTACTACAAAAACTACTACTCAAACTCCTCCCAAGACTCAAGCTAACAAACATCCAAAGAATCCTCTAATGAAGAACTAACAAAAACCCTTACATTATGTTCTCGGGGATTTCTTATAGGAGAAAATGAATAACAACAGATACAAATTAAATGAGTATCATTAAGACAAAATTTCCATGAGGAGGCCGAGACCATTTTGCTTAATGGCGTTGTGCCGTACTCGTAGATCGTTGGAAGCCTTTGTCCTGGCCAAAGATTGACCTCTGATACATTCTTTAATTCCTTACTACTGTCCGGAACTCCCCGCGCCGCCTTCCGGATCCGGTTAACCTGGCTTTAAATTTCGGCGGCTTCTCCATACCTCCATTACTACCGCTTAGACAAGCCTTTACTCTAGCTCACAAGGCAATTAACTCGCTTATGGGCTCGAGGCGGCATGGAAATCGCCGTAGGAAGGTGTACCTCTAGAGAAAACACGTTCTTCTATTAGGTAGCGCAACTTATGACTTGCCGGTGTGCTCATTAGTGTTACACCATTTTTCGTCATCTAACCTATTATCATTAGATGGACCTAAGTACACCATGTAAGACCACCTTACCCTAAGTAAAATTGCCTTCACTATGTTAAATAACTTAATAAACCACATTTATTAGGTTGTTTATGGTCCAAACAAAATGAAACCCCAAAAGGAAATATTAAACAAACCTATATTTGTTTGATTTTCTCTCATGGAATGATTAATTAAACCATAATTTAATTATTATTCTACTACAGTTTTAACCTAAAAACAAAGAAATTAATTACATAAACCTTTATTTATCTTATTATTTTCTAGGAATAATTATTTAAATATTATTTAGATAATATTCCTTGTTAAATATGACCAAATCACCCACAAATAATTAAATAAATCATTATTTATTTGATTATCTTTCAACCACACTTCTAAATAATTAAATAAATCATTATTTATTTGATTATCTTCCAACCACTTCCTAAAAAAGATAAATAAATCATTTATTTATTTATTTTTTGACTTAATCAAGGGATTCACCCAAGTCAAATACCTTTTCCCTCCAACAAATATAATAAAATATTCCATAAAAGGTGGATCTAGATTTGCTAATATTATTTTATGCACCAAGATCTAGAATGACTCAATATTTTGTTATAAATAGGAGGGTTTTTCCCATCATTCTTCACCTTTTTGTTGCCTATTAGATCACTGATCTATACACTTGGTCACTTTTTTCTACCATTCGTTGTGTGAGCTCCTTTGAGTTCTATTCTTTGTGTGGGTTTTCTACACCAACAAGAGAGAGAAATCTTAGATCTAAAGTGCCGAGGACTTCAAAAACCCATCCCACCGAGGAGAATTGGATACGCCTTCTTGTTTTCCTCCTGTGTGCCCAATTAATATAAAAATTCTTTCAAAAATTGTTCTTGTCTTGTCTATTGGTATATGGAGCAACCCTTGTTTTTTCTCGCTTAATGTCTTTCCATGCATAGATCCGGTTTCTGCGTGCTCTTTTATGTTCAACTAACCGCAGATCCGAAGATATTGCTGTACTCACTTTGTTGTTAGGGCTATTAGTTATGCGTAGCTAAAGTGGTCCTTTTTCGTACACTTCGACAAAGGATTCATACTAACAAATGGTATGCATCTAACACTGTTTTAAATTACGATGGCCGTCGTTTTTCATATTCGCATATCCAAACGCCTACTTCGCACCCTAGGTTTCTTTCCACTGCTTATTTTTCCTCTTTTTATGTTTTTTTCTCACATAAAAACCCTAAAACATTAAAATTTCTAACTTCGTGTGTTTTTGGCCCTATCGTTACAGTAAAGGACATTCCACGTAACCGAGACGGCAACTATTCCGAAAATCCGCCGCCGAGACAACCGAACGGGGGGTCACACGTTTTGGCCCATAACCTCGCGACCCGGACTCCTAGGTCACACCTCAGCCCCTTTTCTGCGACTCACACTCGAAAACAAAATGAACCTCGCGACGTGCCAATTTTTCGGTTTTTCCGCAATTTTTCCGGGGGTTTCGCCGGCTTCTACGTGTTTTCCAAATGTCTGTACCGCTTTCGACCTTGTTCTCGATCTCTGCTTACTCATCTAAGTGGGAACCTATCCCCCTAGGGCTTTAGTACCCTCCACTTTGTGTGGAAGATTTTAGTCAAGCTGTACCTATTCTGCTTTTTCAGAGTTTCACCTTTCCCTTTTTCGCATCTGGAACCTCCTCCTCGCATCCCTTTAAATCAGCCTTCCTTCCTTTCAAATCACCTCTTGCCGTTTGCTTAGACCTCTCTTTAGACCTCCTCCCCGTCCTTTCCGTTTTTGCTGATTTCTTCCCTTTTCCAGCCAATTGCCTCCGTCTCTCGGGTTGTGATCTACACCTCTTTTTTCAAAGCAGCCTTTATCCTTTAGATCCCCGTCCCTTTACCCTAGATCTATTGGCCTCTTTTTAAGTGTGTTTTGACTAGATTTTTCTCTCTTTTTAGATTAGTTTGAGCGGTCCGCCTTCTTGGGTTGAAGAAATGCAATCGTAGTCGTTATTTTTTCTGTTATTTTTTTAGCATTATTTACTCGTTCTCTCGTAGATTTATTTTCGGGCCATACGACACATTTTGCTCTCAAACGGAAAGGGTTTAAAAATTAAAATTAATGCATGCCACACACCGACCCTAAGTGAAGAAGCGCCCGGTTAACACCGCCCGCAAAGACTCTAAAATCAATCATTACCGCACATTTTCTACCCTTGACCTCACTTTGATTCCGTCCTCGTTTTCCCTTGTCGTTTTCCTTCTTCCGGCCATCATTGCGCCCAAGGCGCCTCTTCTCGAGACTTCTTGGCCTTCACCTCGCTCTCGTGGCCGATCGACCCTCGCCCGTCCCGCCGTCGTCGGTTTCTCGCCCCTCCTCCGAGTTCGGTACCCCGACTCCTCTTCCGATTCTTTGCCCTCCTTTCCGGGGTTCTCGTCACCTTCACTATAAACCGGTCCAGGGCCTAACTCTAGCGGTGCTCTCGCCCTAATTCCGGAACTACTACTAGCGCAACCGCCACAGAACTACCTCTACGCACCCTTGCTCCCCTTCTTGGCGGTGCTCACCTACCCGATTTGGACCGGTTGATAAATGACCCTATACACCATGATGCTAGTTGGCTCGCTATGCCGCAAAGCTCCCTTCCGACATCCCAAAGTTTGAAGGCCGTGGCCGGAGAAGATCCTTCAAATCATGTTCGATCTTTCCACATGTGGTGTTCATCTACCTCCATTATCGATGACTCGTTCGTCTTAGATTTTTCCAATGGACGCTTACAAAGAAAGCCGAAGTGGTATGTTGATCAGCCCACTTCCTCCCATACCACCTTTGCAACTCTCGTCCCTGGGTTTTTTATCTTACTTCCAAACTCTTCTTCGTTATGACATCGGTATCGAACTTTGACTTCTTTCCGTCAACCATCCGCGACCCGCCTATCCGATCATGTCCAGGAATGGCGGGAGAAGAAAGAGCCTATGTCAATCTCCTACCTTCGAAGATCGTGTCTACATGGATCGGTTCCTTATATCTCTCTTGTCCCCTATCGGGAAAGATGTTCCATCACATTTCTCTCAAACCGAAGAAGATGCCCTCCAAATGGCGTTAAAAATATGACCCGATCTACGCCGACAGTTATGATTATACCGTCCTACCGATCTCCCGACCCGGTGATGCCCATACACCGGGGGCACCTCATGCCACCGACGCATCATTGGATATATGTCTCATCCATCTCCGCTCAACCTCTCATGAGCTATGGTTTTCCCCGGGGGAGGGGGCACCACTTCCCGCACTTATCCCCCTCCCCGGTAGCACGCATCTAGGATTTGGCATGCCTCCTTTTCCGCCCCACCTCCGTTCACCATAATCGTTACCCAACCCCCTTATTATTTGTATCCACCGTTTAGTGCTCCAGCCTACAAGACGCACCTTCGCCTCCCTTGCCTTCTCAACCCCCGCAACCGCAGGGGTCACCGCCCCCTCAAGAGCAAGGTGGATGTGCACAGCAGGATTCGTGGCTACCCAACCACCGACCTGACCTAAGTGGCCACCAACCTCTCCCTTCGGTTCCTCCAATTACTCGCATCCTCAAGGATGAACTCGATTCACCTCTAACCGTCGACCTTTAACCTTCAAACTCGGTCTCGCCACATCTCCACACCTTCCCTCGCCTGTACCGCCTTCCCCGAGTCCCCTTCTTCGTGTCTCTACGTAGCCTCTTTCGACATCCAATGGTCTCCGCATATCCTCACCAAAGTTGAGGTTCATACCAAGATCCCTAAGGAACCATTACGCCGAAATGCCGCTTTCCGGCTCTAGGCCGCTCATTCGTATAGCATAGTAGATGATTTGGATGCGCAAGCCTCCGCCGCCATTTCCACATTGAATTCCTCCCGCCCGCTCTCCAAAGAAGGCTCGCTATCCGCCATGGGCTCAGATCCCGCTCGATGACCAAATTATTATTTCGACGCCCATCAATCGTAACATCCTCCTCTTCCCCGCTTCCGTCGCTTCCAAATCCTGGCCCAAACTGAACGAACGTTTCCCGATGTATAATCGGGATGAGGGGGCATCCACTCGCGTGATGTCCGCTTCTATTTTGAAGCAACTCTCCTGATCTCCCGAGCTGGCCCCCTTCCATGATCACCCCCTCGAGCGTGGGATGGCCACGCCTCCCACCCTATCAAATTCTCTCCGTAATTGTCCTATCACTACGGGCAAGACCGTTTGCGTTGACGTCGAAGTCACCGATGCCCCTCTAGATTACAACATTCTCTTGGGGCGGAGCTACACCTAGTGTTATGTCCGTTATCCCATCCGCGGCTCTTCCGCAAGATGTCTTTCCCTCATAATGGAAAGATAGTCACCATTGACCGTTGGACATATCATGAGCCAAAATCTCGCACCTCACCCGAGACTACCATCTCTTCGTAGCCAACAAGCAAACCGTCGATTCCGACTCCGGTGTCTCTCCTTGCATCTACAAAGACTCCTTCTCGAACCTTCCCTCGGTCTTCCTCCTCCTCCTATCTCCGACCCCGCCTCATCGACTGCTCGCATGATGCAATCGTTCCCAAGCTACTCTCAAGCAACCCTCGCTCTCGCTAGTCAAGAACCACGCTCTCCGCAACCCCGCTCCTAGCCCTTCACCCCAGCCTAGTATTCATGAGCCTCTTATCCTCTCGAATGGTTCCTCCAAGCATTAGCCATTTAGGAGCCGTCCCACCCGGCCATTACCCCTCCGGGGTCGCCACCACTTAGCCCCCACCAGGAGTGTCCACGTACTCGTCATGGCCACCCTCTCTTCCTAACCCTGCCCTTGGGATTCCCATATGGTACCTCGATCCTCCAAACACCTTTCCCCGGTCAACCCAAACCTTATATTACTTTGACCCCTAGCTCAACCTGGGCCCCCATGACTTTCCCGCCGCAACAAGCCTCGCTCACTCAACAGAACCACCGTTGCGACCGCTCGCAAGAAGGCAGCTCGCAAGCATCAAAGGGAAAGGTCGCCTCAACAAACCCCGCCCTCCCGCCTCCAAAGCATACCATCCAAAGGTGGTTTGTGTGATCTTGTCGTTCATGCCACCCATACCTATCCCGAATTGATTCATCTCAAACCCATACACGTCGCTGCCTCTCGAGTCCATGGTCCCTGAAGCCTCGGCTCCTTCCACGACCGCGTCAAGAACCCCATGACTATTCACACAAGCCACCCCGTGATTTGTGTGATCTTCATGGCCATTACACCCACCTTTGTCCCCGCCTCGAGGACTTCGCACCTCTAGCCGCGGTCCGTCAATTCGAGGCCAAGCGCAATGAGTCCACCTCTCCCTCATTTGCGCATTTGCTTCGGCTAGAATCACTGCATATGACTTCTCCCATTGACATTCGTCTTCCGATGTCGAGATGACCAGAGCCTTTGTCCAACGCCACTCATCATCATCCATGAGACCCCTGGGAACATTCCATCCGAATCCTCCCCGTTATTTCGCATGACCTTCCTTCGCCGATCATTTTGGGCTCAACATCCTGTAGATCCTTTATCTACTTACCTTCGGTCACCCCTCAGACGATGCGCATGTGAACCTCTCTTCTCATGATGATGATTCGTGTCACTTCGTTCACGTCGTGGTCTTTCTTCCACCTCGCTCACCCCCATCTTCTATCGATGACGACATTATGGAAAAAATCTCCACCCGTGATGTTATCTATCTCTCCTTACATCGAACCCATGCGTTCACACCACATCCACCTTGTGGCCATTTCATTGAAACCCAATGTTTGGGTAAGGGGGCACCCACATTTGAGCGACCAAGAGAAGCAATTCTCCACCACTCTCCTAGTGTATCTCATCGTGTTGACTTTAGTCCTAGTATTCTTCCACATTTAGAAGAGCCTCTAGAGTCCCATATCACTTCGTATCACTCTAGGGATGATACCCCTTATCGTTCCTCATCTTACATCGCAACCCAAATTTCCTTAGACATTATTGTTGACCAACCTATAGCTTTTCTATGAGCATCAGCTCATTATCTCCAAATCCTCTTTTTTTGGGATAGTGACACTGTGTATGCCAACCTCTAGAGTCACCATTATGTTGGGGTTCCCATGTTTCTAAGGCATTTGGCAATACCAAAAGATAAGACAACATCAAACCACTTTGGGCCCTAGATCTAGCCCTCCCTGGACTCCAAAGAGGGATCTCTCCAATAAAACAAAGAATTATATATCTTTGAAAAGTCTGCTAATTTGATATGTTAGGCTAGTTATGAAGCATGAAGGGGGGTTTAAAAATGATTTGGTTGGTTGCTTTGCTGGGAGTGATGAGATCACTGACCGGGAAAGAAATGGGAGAAAAAGGAGCAAAGCAACAGATGCTTCAAATAAAGAGGATAGGTCAAAACCGTGCCATCCTTTGGGCTATGGAGTCATGAAAGGTAATTACATGCAACAACTAGCCAAGGCTTCAAAGGGCAAGTCATCTATACTAGAGGATCTTTTTAGAAAAATGATGGAATAGAACATTAAGGGAAGAAAGTGAAAGAAGGAAATAACTCCACTGGCTTCATAGATCAGGTCGAGGTCATTTAACTCTAGACCTTCTTGGACATACTCAAAGGCAAAATTTCCTCAAATGTGACAAAGGGGTAGCTTGTAGATCGCACTAGAGGTCATTTAACTCCGTGTCCTTTCTTAGCAACTCCAAGGGAAAAACAGAGATAAGTTTAATTAAGGGATCATAGAAAGGCCACTTACCATGCAAGGATCCTAGTGGATAGGGCTAACTCTAATCCCCAAGGTTCACAAACCTTCCAACTTAAACCCAACAAGAACATCTAAGAACTATCCATCCAATTCATACATCAGAGAGGAGGCAATAACATCCACTACACTGCTAAATTGACTGAAACCAATTTCGTATCACACATTGTCTTAAAACATTAAAGGTAGGGAGAGCAGAAAACATAGGGCACCGAACAAGGGTGAATCCTATGTTATACTTTTGTTGCCTACCGTGTAGAGCATGAAACAAAGAGTGAAAATGTAATAAATGTAGGTTACGAAAAACATCACCAATAGCGATAGACCTAGACTTATGGAATGTTCTTTGATTATTTGATACAAAACCACTATGTACAATAAGCTCAATGCATAATACAAATTCGTACTTCTCCTCCCACCTACTACAAAATCCACACACTTCCGCAATCCCTCCTAAGATCGTTCCAAATGTACCAAAGAATCCTTCTAACAAAGAACTAACAACAACAAATAACAACAACCCTTACATTATGTTCTCTAGGATTTCTTATAGGAGAAAAATGAATAACAAATAGTAGATACAAATTAAATGAGTCTCATTAAGATAGAATGGCGGAGGAGGCCGAGACCATTTTGCTTAATGGCGTTGTGCCGTACTCGTAGATCGTTTGAAGCCTCTGTCTGATCAAGATTGATCTCGATACGTTCTTTAATCTCTATGGTTGTCCGTAACCTCCGCGCCGCCTCTAGATCTAGTTAACTCGGTTTAAAGTATGTGGGCTTCTCCATACCTCCATTACTATTGCTCAAATGTACTTAATGAAACTCACAAGGCAATTAACCGCTTATGGGCTCGAGGCGGCATGGAACCGTTGTAGGAAGGTGTACCTCTCGGGAGAAAACACGTTCGCTATTAGGTAGCGTGCTTATGACTTGCCGGTGCACTCATTAGTCTGCCGAGCCTTGAGTCTTTGAACACGGATTAGTGCTTTAAATCTCCACCACAGTTCAAATCCCTTAAAGCCATCTTTGCTATCCTCATTTGGCCGTTAAATTGGCCCCTCTCTATGACCCCAACACAATGAAATAACTTGTCACAAAACCTGTGCAAGTATGAGAAATGTTGTGGAGACCGAGGAGTGGGGGTGGAAATGTTGAAAAATAGTGGAAATGCAAATGTATGGGTGAAAATCCCTACGAATAATATGGTTTCGTGGTCACATGCAGCCAGAACCAATAGATCCCTTGTCCGGGGAGGAAATCGACATGAGATCAATCTGATGGAAGGCCCTATGAAACATAATGGGACATGGTACCTTCAATGGAAAACATGAAACTTTGCTATAAACCAAAATACAAAGGAATCAAGAAAATATTATGAAAAAGCACGAAGCGAATGTAAGAGTGGGACCCTAAGCCATGGTGGAGGGCGACTTCGTATTCCGACCGTTAGATCCTAGATCCAATGGATGGTCTGGATCAAATTGGAGGATCGGCAATCGGGGAGCAGTGGGTGACACATTCAAAAAGTTCCGATCGCGATCGCAGCGATTTTGTGATTATGCGCCAACCGTCGGATCCGGAAGGGAATGGGCGGCCGGGATTGAATCGGAGACAAGTGAAGGCTTGTGATTGTGATCAAAAGGGGGCTTACGATTGAGCGCCGGACGTTGGATCGCCGACGGAATGGACAACATGATGCACCGGGGGATCGCAATCGAGCTCTGACGGAAGGATCATGTATCGCGATCGAAAGGGGATTTGCGATCGGGCCGCCGGCCGGCCGCATCCGAGGGATCGCATCAATGGCCTCGATGAAATCGGGGGGGGTCACGATCGAAGCTTGATGGAAGACTTGCGATCAATCGAGGATGATGCGATTGGCGCTTCCGTCGCCGTCCGGGATCTATGGAAAGTGATCACCCGTGTAGATCGAGCGAAGACTTAACGTGGAAAGTCGATTGCATCTAACTTTTTGAAGATTACAAAGGAACTTGGCCTCCCGCCAATCTTCCGATTGCGATTAGTGCTTGGGACTTAAACGCCGGGTTCCAGCGCCTTGCATGTGTGGGAATTGGTTAAGGGGCTGAAGTGAAGGGAGCTTTTAGCCTCATCATATGGCCTTAAAGTGGGTTTTTGGCCCATTTCAATGTGTTTTAAAGGTTGGGAAGGGGAACGATGAGGAATAAGGGGGAAAATGGCCAACAAAGGGTAGGGGAAGAATTTAAAGGGGATTTGAAAGGTAAGAAGGGATATATAAGGGGATACAAGGGGGGAAAAAAGTAGAGGCTAGGTGGGGTGAAATAAGAGGGAAAAGGGGCCTTTGGGCATTTCTTCACAAACAGAGAGGCTATGATGGAAATAAGCAAGAGGATTATCAAAGAACAAAAAGGCACAAGGAGGCTTCAAGTGATGATGTGTTTTCTGTGGGAAATGCATTCCTTGAAGGCTCAACAACATTTTAGCCCCCGTTTGCTTCGTAAAAATTTACGTGGGGGCTAACGCATTCCACGAGACAACATTCTTATGAGACACTTTATTGACCACCTTGTGAGCGACACATACATTGCCACTTTTTTCATACATGTCCGTCAATGCAATACATAAGAAAACATGATTTGAAAACATCAAAATCTTTCTCATGTATTATCACATAACAATGGATCTCCTCCCTTGACATTGTTTTGAAATTTCTAGGAATGCGCTTCATCATAAAAAAATGTTTGTTAAATCATTGCAACAATTCGAGAAAATACATGCATAAATATTTAAAAATGAATGTGTCACAAAAATTAAACATGTTCATATCTTGAAATTCAAACTATAGTCCTAACACTCTTGCCCGTATCTATGAATTAAACAAACACATAATAATTTAGCGTCCTAAATATGCTCATGAATCACCATAAATATAATTCCTAATGTTGCAAATAAGTAGGTTTTTAACTAGCTCATACTTGGATTAGATTTAGAGAAATTTTCATCATAATCATGTATAATCTTGTTTTATTATTAATAATAATTGTTTTGGTAAGTAATATCAATTTATATGGAAATAGTTCATATGTACATACTATTTATTTTTTCACAATAATATTTTACTTATATTGTTGTAAACTTCTATAAACATAAATAAAGAAAATAGAAATTAAGGACCATTGAGGATTCTACAAATGCTCTTCCTAGTTATCTATTTTGGTCATTTTTCCCAAAAAAAGGAAAAAATAGAGGTTGTAGTTGAGGTGGGATTAGTCAAGGCATGAAATTGTTCAATTAAGGTGGGATGAAGTGTGTTCCATGAAATTAAAGAGATTATTTATAGTGTTTAAATGTTCAAGTTTCTACCTCATAGAATGATCATGATCATTCACGACTCACTTTCCTAGTCCTAGATGGTAGTGAGGTTCTTTCCTACCTCCAACGTATGCTTGTACCTTTTGTCAAATTATTGATCAATTTTTTTGCTCATTGGCCTTCTCCCACTCAAGTGTTAAATTATTGACCACACTTTATTTACTTGATTTCCTTTACACTAGTGGAGGCCATGAATAAAAGCCATTTTTTCCATGAGAAAACAAAAACCTATAAATCATGGAACCTAATTCCCCTAGGATGATTTTTAGGTATGCTTAGTGAGATCCAAAGTCATCAAATGAGATGTCTGGGTGTGAAAGTAACAAAAATTCCATAAATTTCTCCCCATTATCCTCTAGAGATTCAAATCTATAAACCATGCACATGGAGGAATTCTCTTCTACATGCATTTCTTGTCATTTAACTCAAACAAATTCATTTATTAAGGCTAAGTTGTATGGAATAAGAGTAATTCCATTATTGGAAAATGAAGTTCGCA
This sequence comes from Pinus albicaulis, assembly GCA_034641835.2. Taxonomy (NCBI): domain Eukaryota; kingdom Viridiplantae; phylum Streptophyta; class Pinopsida; order Pinales; family Pinaceae; genus Pinus; species Pinus albicaulis. The sequence goes on from JAXQQM020060417.1 coordinate 114,387, forward strand.
TGAAGGAAGATCAAACTTCAAATATGAGATTATCCATACATTTAAGTGTAAACGTGGTGCGGAGGTGATGGTGAGACAAAGTATTTAATCCCTTCCTATCAACCACATGCATGAGGAAAAGCATGTGGAGGGGGATCCACCCCCATTCAATTCCCAATGTTATACCTTTGGAGGGTTTTCAAACATTAGAGGTATATAGGAACAATGATTTAGGGTTAGGTTGGTGAGTTCTCGTATCCCTTGCATTTTTTAAAACAAAATCACCTTCATTCAACAGTGTCTTGTTTTCCATCATGCTAATCTCTAAGATGACAGTAGAGTTGAAAGTAGGAGATGGGGTGGAATTTGCAAGGAAAGAGGGCCCCTTTGATGAATTCAACATTTATCTAATTTTTATATTATATTTATGTGTTCAACATTATAAATCCAAACATATTATGGAAATGGATTTCACATAATATTGAATAAACAAGTAAATTGTATAACCTTTACAAAATTATATCATATAACAAATTATCTATCCAAGTACATATCCATATAGGAAAACAAGACACTATTTGTATCGATATAAATGGGAGAGAGTTTATAAATGATTAATAATTGATCTTGTATGATCTCCTCAAGTTTACTAGTCCTTCCTTGTCACAAAGAACACCTCAATGTGACCCTAATGCATGAATATGATGTCTCCTTCCGGTTCAAGGGAGTAGCATATGGGCATAATCACATTCAAAATCCAACCATGATGCTATGGATGGAAGTATATTTATAAGAGAGGTAGGGTTGTTTAGGATTTACGATAATTTGATTAAGATCCACATATGATGGGAGGATGAGCTCAATGGATAGTAGGTGAAGTCTCCTCCAAGGTAGGATAAAATAGGATTCGAGTTATTATCCATGATAAATGGTTAAAAAAAGCCCTTGGAATTTCTTCAAAAGAGGAATTCTTTGTAAATATTTTTAATGCCCACTCTGGAATCGGCAATACTCAAGGTAATGGAGAAACCAACTATGATCAAGTATGTGTAGAAAGGAATAACTAGTGGTGAACGCATGTGTCTAAATGGATAGGATGTGCTATGTTAAAAACACTTGTTTTTGAGCATTTAATCCTAGAAACTCGACTTTTTGTAAATCCCATGCTTAGGGATTTATGTAGGATGGATAAAACATGTTCACATACATTGACATTGATCTCGTTTGCATGCCTATTCATCATATGTGAAAAAAACTTGTAACAAATTGCCCCCTAAAATGAAAATTCAAAAGAGGCAGTTGATGATTGAAGTGCTTCAACTTGTAACAAGTTTAAATTAAGAATATATGGTCGAGATCATCATATATTACAATATATTTTTACCATGATATATTTGCTAAGGAAGGTATACATATGCTCAACACATAAGCTAGCATTACATGTACAATCATCAAGAAGTATTGTCCACTCGATTACAAAGAGTGGACCCATGATTTGGATGACTCCGTTCGTATGACTGTGCTCATCATACGATATAAGATTTGTATTAATCCCGAAAACCACAAACCTTATATGGATGGAAATATTCAAGGTATTCTATCTTGTTCATTCAATCATCCATTGTACGAGTCTCGCATTTGAATAAATGAGTTGGAGTCAAACATGAAAGGTGCCATTTGAATACCAACCAATGATGTAAATTGCCACGTACATGAGAGAAACCACCAATGATGTTAATAGCTCTTAAGGTACTATAGTGAAATCAAAGTGGTGAACAAATGAGCCGAAGTCAAACACCACACATAATATTTCGCCGATGGCCACAGATGAGTACATGTCATTGAGATCAAGGAAACATGTCACCGATGTATGCAAGATCCAAGGTATCATGATTTTCTAAGCTTCAACTTCGACAATGAATTGATGTCGACAGAAGTGACCCATTGCATGAGGGCCTTGATGTATCCCTCATCAATGACACGAAATGGTTATCAAGATTTTGGAGATAGAATGATGCTGATCTCGGGAACTCGGTTCAGAACAACATACATGAATGTAGGCTTAATATTATCATAACAGAGTATCAACTCGAATGAATTATCTTGAACATACTCGGGTGACCACCGACACTTTATAGAGTTGGAATCACACCCAAAACCAAATGTAGAGGCTTTGATATAGTGTGATGAAAAAAAGACAAGAAAACTTCCCAACCCAACAATTACGAAGATGAAGTGAAAGTGTGTCATGCTCAAGAGTGACTCACTACAATTAATATGTCAAGTACACTATTTTCCCAATTTTCCCAACCATTTATGGCCGCACTTTTATTTTTGACAATATTGAAAAGGAAAGCATATGCTTTATCTTCAAGTTCCTTTCTATGAATCCCACCGAGTACTTAATAATCCCTACGAAGGGGTTGGTTAGTCTCGTCATGTTTGATGAGTCCATAATTGTTTAATGCTTTTACTAGTCCGGGGCTTAAGGTACAACTCGACTCCTTTTTTCATATTTAGAGAGTTTGAAAAATAGGCAAAAAAAGAAAACTCCAAAGGTTCCTTTTCATAAATAGTCTCTTGAGTCCTAAAAGGTAGAAAATGATCCTAAGAGAACCTCTTAGCCAAAGTTTCATTTTCATAGATAGTCACTTGAGTCCGAAAAAGTAGAAAATGATAATAAAGAGAACCTCTTAGCCATGTTCGACTAAGGCATTCATTTTTTGGTAAGTAGTCTATCTAATTTTGAAAATTATTAAACTTATGCCGAGTAGATGTCTTTTCATTTACTTTAACGAGTTTGAAAAGAAAACTTCTCGACAATCTTTTCATTTTTAGGAGTTTGAAAAGAGTTGAAATACATCTTCCCCGGAGGAATGAGTGCTATAAAGGGTAGAAAATGGTTCTAGCCATGATGGAACTGGCTTCAAAAACATGTAGAGGTCAAGAGGTTGGCTAATAAGACCACTCATCGCAACAATTCCTCACGAAATGGTAGTGAGAGAGAATATGATCGACCAAGAATATGGTGGCAATGGAATGATAAAATCAAGGTTCATATGGAAAAAAATATAGCTAATGACAATGGAAATCATGAAATATAGGCCGAGAATGGTTTCATTTTCACACAAGCTTGAAACATGAGTAAACTATGCTTGAAATTGGTTACATTTTTACACAAGCTTGAAATAGGAGAAAAAATATAAATTGGAGATAAGTATGCATGCCCCCAACATAATGAATCAATTCTAGCAACATGCTCCCAAGCTTGATTTCATTCACTCCAAGTAGACTTTGTTGATCAAAGGGGTTGTCATCGATGTCAACCCAAGCAAGACCAGGGCCAACCAAATATTGCATGGGAATTTTGACCTACCAAATTAATATATTCTCGTTCAATAATTATTTTTGATGGTTTCTATCAGCCGAGATGTTTCCGTTGATATATAGCATGCCATGTAATTCTTCTCACTTGCCGTAGATATTCATGTTTTAAGTTTGTACCCCCGCTAGTGGGCTAAACCCATGGGGTTCGGGCATGGGTCATTGAAAAGTCATAATTAATATTTTTTTAAGCTCCTAAAATCCCTCCCACGTTCACCTCGTGGAAGCCCCCTCTCAACCTAAGAATTTATATAAATTGTGATCCTCATTTCCTCCTTATGCAAGGGATTTCGCCATCCGAAACAGTCATCTTGGAATTTTCGCTCTAAAATTGTTTCTACGAAGGTTTAGAAGATGAAATTTTTATGAGGCTAAGCCAAAATCCTAAGGAAGCTACTATAAAATTTCAGATCAAAGTGCGCAATATTTTTTTGAGATGTGATCTGTGTGGAAGTCGTGTTTTTGGCAGTTCTCGAAATTCATCTCAAAGAAGTGACCGTGGTAAAATGTTCATAACTCTTCTAAGTATCGGATTGAAATTCCATAGAAATTGGTAGACATTGCATAGTCCTAGAGTTTTTTCTCTATCAATTTCGCAGCCAAATGAAGAAACAAGACACGTGGCACGTTGTACAAGTGGGCTCCTACAAAATGTACCATAATTAGGGCATTGTGAGAGATTGCATATAAATCTTTCTTGAAGAATCCAAATTGGATCAGACCTATGGCATTGGAAACATGACTCCAGTAATATTGGCTGTGACTGAAAATTAGATATTGAGGATCCGAAATAGCAGAGATACACCGAATTCAATATCGAGCTCCTAGAAGGCAAAGAAAAAGCTAGATCATGTGTTGTCAAGGGCTTCTGTAAAGGACCAGCAATTTCTAGGGCAGCAAAGAAAAGCAAGGTGCAATAGAGGGTAGCATGAAAATAGCATCAACCAAGGTGCATAATAGCAGCAAGAAGTTCATCATATGAAATTTTCAAGAGGGTAGCACCGCATACAATCATTGTAAATGTATCATTGTACTTAGTCATTGTAAATACATTATTGTACAAATTGTACTAGTATCTATCTACCAAGAGTTGAAGACGCAAAGGTTGGGAGGTCTAGTATCATCATTAGGTGGTTGTGTCAAAGTTAGTTATGGTCTAGTATATATTCTTCTTTCTACATCATTCTATATCATTGTAAAGTGGACCATTTTCCGTGGTATTGGAGTCCATTCTTATTTTATTCTTCTATAGGGTGGTGCTAAAGAGTTGCAGCTCATCGGGTGTCAGTATCCGTTCGCCTGACTACCGAAGAATATCTAGCATTGGAGCATCCATTCAAAGGGGGAGCTAGAGAAGAATGCTTTCAGATTCTAGGAAGTTGGAGCTTATTTTAAATTGGAGTTGAATATTAAAGAATTATTAGAAGAGCATTAGGTGGTTTTTGTCCCGAGTGGGTTTCCACCTAAAACCGTGTACATTTGTGTTCCTCTCTTTGCCATCGCTATCATCATCATACAAACACCGATAATAATTGATGATTAACTAATTCTCTAATTGAATGTAACACTGACACCCCCCTCTCGCATTTCCAACAATTGAGCCAGAGTTTCGTCTTTCAATAGCGCTTAACAAATGAAGGAGGTCATGGATAATACTAAGAATGGTGTACCTCTATTCAATGTAAATAATTATGCACTCTAGAAGGAAGAATGGAGGTCTATCTCTTAGCGCAAGGTTGCGAAGTATGGGACACCGTTCAAAATGGATTTACATGAACTACTGATGAACAAGGTAAGAAGAATTCAAAAGAATGATCCAAAAGCAAAGAATATTATTATTAGTGGACTTTATTGAATTTTGCTTATCATAAGGTGTCAAGTTGTAAACCGCAAAAAATGTATGGGACAAGCTTGAGAATATATATGCAGTGACTCAAATGTCTAAGAAGCAAAGCTTCAAATCTATAGAGAAAAATTTGATCAACTCGAATGAAAGAATATTGAAACATTGTTGCATACTTCCAATACATTGATGAAATAACCAATACTCGGAAGGATTGGGAGAGCTAGCTTCGACAAGAAGACTATTATACGTAAAATTTAGAATGTTACTGTGGAGATTCAACCCAAAGGTATCATTAGAATACGTTGAAAATCTTGAAAAACTCAAGAAAGAGGAATTGGCATGGAGTTCTCATAGCATATGAAATGAGACTTGATGAAGAAGAGTGGTACTTCGCATCTAAAACTATGTTCGTTGCATCTAAGAAAGCCAATAAGGATAAACAACCTTCAATTGAAAAGACATGCACCTGCAAGTGTGAAGAAAAGGGAGATGATGAAGAATTCTTCAAATGGAATAATATGCTTACTTCACGAGAAAACTAAAAATTGTTAGGGGACAATTCAAAGGTAAAAGTCCATTGATATGTTTCAGTTATAATGAGGTTGGGCATTTTGCATCAAAATGTCCAAATAGAAGTAATGGAAACTCAAAAGGAAAGAAAGGCTTTAAGAAATTGAACAAGAAGGATCCAAAAGGAACTTTCTCTCTAAAGAAGATAGCTCATCATCCGATGAAGACAATGACTATGAAGAAGAAGCCAATGAGAGCATTGCTTATGGCCAAGCACAATAAACAAGAGGTATCAAACAACGAAGAAGAAGGGATGGAGCACAAAATAATTTTAGAGGAAGCAATCAAGCTTATAAAAGATCTCAAGGCGGGAGAAGACCCATTCCAATACTCATGAAGAACAAGTTCAAGGTCTCAAAATTGAAGTTGAAGAACAAAAATGTATCAAGAGTCACTTCAAAAAAATTTCAAGAAAGTAACCAAGAAAGGAAGAATTAGAAGTCAGTCATGGTGAGGAAGTGAAGCAAGGAAAAACTATCCAAAACTATGCCAATAGCTCAAGGGCATTGGAAGAACCTATCAACAATCAACGATCTTACAATGACAAAAATGACATCGTGCTACAAAGAAGAAGAAGTTATGACCTTCACAACAAAATACAATGAACCTATGAGATCCGACATGCATGTAGACTTCATTGACAAGATTTGCAAGAACATCCTGAAGACAATTTCGACGAAAATTTCCATCCAGGTACCAACATATTTTTTATGGCTACCGTTATTCATGTGGAAAATTTGGTCATAAAGTCAGAATGTCACACATACCCTAGAATGAATACAATTCCAGGAGATTCATTAAATATGAACCTCACAAAAGGATCATCGAAACATCAATAGATTTTAACATTTAAGAAATAATATTGAATGTTACAAATGTCGAAACTTGGACACATAGCCAAAGACTGCAGACTTGAAAATCCTCTAGGAAGAATCTTCGAAGCCACAGAATGAACGAACATGAAGAGGAAGAAGAATAGATAATCGTGATCTCAATTTTCTGGCTCAAAAGAACAAGATGTGTGTGTTGATAGCGGTTGCTCAACGCATAAGGATCGGAGATAGAAATAAATTTGTATCTCTCAAAAGAGAAGAAAGATGGAACCGTGTCCTTTGGAAATGATGGATCTTCAAATGTTATAGGATCAAGCACTGCCACTCGAAGCAAATATGTTATAGCCAAGAATGTTCTATTGGTTGAAAACATGAATCACACCCACTAGTGTTGGAAAAATGTGTGATCAAGGACACACAATACTATTCAACTCACGAAATGTGAAATCAAAGAAAGGCGTGTATGGTGAAATTGTGGCTACAACAAGTCGAGTCTCCAAACGACATAGCAAGTTCTAGATGAAGCAACTAAAGCATGTCTAATATCTAAAGAGGATGATACAATAATTGGTAGCAATGATAATCGACTAAGTAAGAAGTTTTCTTGCCAAAGGTGCAAAGTGATTTCGAGATGTCTTTACTTGGTGATTTGACATACTTCTTAGCGCTTCAAATATCTCAAAGAAGAGAAAGGAATATTTATATGTCAACCCAATTAAATCAAGGAAATGCTCAAGAAATTTAAAATAAAGATCGCAAACCCATCCTTACTCCAATGGTAACAAGTTGCAAATTGAGCATAGACGACTCATCGAAGGATGTGGATCAAAGGTTGTACAAACATCTATGATTAGTAGTCTTCTATATGTAACACCCTCCCTACCAAATGTTATGCAAGTAGTTGGACAAGTAGCAATATTCCAAGTATCATCAAAATAATCACATATTAAATATTCACCAAAGATTGAATATCTTTGCCGTGTAGCTTGGGATTCTCCAAGTTCTCATTAGATTTTCCTTTTTTAGATTATAGGTTTGTCGGATTCGGTTGTGTGTCGTGGGGGAGTGGAAGTGTGTATAGGTCAACAAGATGGTCGTGTCTGGGGAGTTACCCTTCACAAAGGGGGGAGATTGTTGATCAAACATTGTCATTGATGTCAACCTGCCAGCACTGGTACAACCCAATATTCCATGGGAATTTTTGACCTATGAAATTAATATATTCGGTCAATAATTATTTTTATGGTTTCTACTTGTCGAGATGTTTCCATTGATATATGGCACGCCATGTAATTCTTCACTTCGCTTGAGAGATATTCATGTTTGAAGTTTGTACCCCCAAGCAGGGCTAAAAACCCATAGGGTTGGGGCATGGGTCATTGAAAAAGTCATAATTAATATTTCTTAAGCTCCTAAAATCCTCCCACTTTCACTTGTTGAAGCCTCTCAACCTAATAATTTATATAAATTTTGATCCTCATTTCCTCCTTATGCAAGGGATTTCGCCATATGAAACAGTCATCGTGGAATTTTTGCTCTAACTTCTTGTTTCTACGAAGGTTTAGAAGCTGAAATTTTTATGAGGCAAAGCCAAAATCTTGAGGAAGCTTCTATGGAAATTTCAGATCAAGGTGCATAATATTTTTGGAGATATGATCCGTGGAAGTTAGGTTTTTAAGTGTGCTCCCCGAAATTCATCTCAGTGACCGTGGTAAAATCTTCATAACACTCTCCGAGTATCGCATTGAAATTCTATGAAAAATTGGAAGACATTAAACATTATTTGGTTTTTTTCTCTCGGTTTGACTCGGAGCCAAATTAAGAAACAAAGGGATACGTGGTACGTTGTACAAGTGCGCTCTACCGAAATTATTAATTAGGGCATTGTGAGAGATTGGGTATACTCTCTGAAGGATCCAAATTGGGTCGACCTATGGCATTGGAAAGATGACTCGAGGACTACTACAGAAATGAAAATCAGATATTGAGGATATGAAATAATAGAGATACACCAAATTCAATATCAAGCTCCTAGAAGGCAAAGAAAAATCTAGATCACGTGTTGTCAAGGGTTGTAAAGGACTTAATTTCTAGGGCTAAAATAGCAAAGCAAGGTGTAGCAAGAGGGTAGCATGAAAAAGAGCATCAACCAATGTGCATAATAGAAGAAAGAAGTTCATCATATGAAGCTTTCAAGTGGGCGCATTGCATACAATCATTATAAAGGTATCATTGTACTTAGTCATCAGAAATACATTATTGTACAAATTGTACCAAGATCTATCTCGCCAAGAGTTGAAGAGGCAATGTTGGGAGGTCTAGGATCATCATTAGGTGGTTGTGTCAAAGTTGGGGTTATGGTATATTGTACATTCTTCTTCTTCTACATCATTCTATATCATTCCCAAAGTGGACCATTTTCCCCGTGTACGGAGTCCATTCTTATTTTATTCTTCTATAGGGTGGTAGGGTGGTGCTAGGGTGAGTCGTATCTCATTGGGTGTTGGGGCATCCGTTCACTTGACTACTAAAGAATATCAGGCATTGGAGCATCCATCCAAGTGGGAGCTAGAGAAGAATGCTTTTCTAGATTCTAGGAATTTGGAGCTTTATTTTCAATTGGAGTTGAATATTAAAGAATTATTAGGAGAAGCATTAGGTGGTTTTTGTCCCGAAGTGAGTTTCACCTTAAAAACTATGTGCATTTGTGTTCCTCTTTGTTTGCTGCTATCATTGTACAAACACCGATAATAATTGAAGATTAACTAATGCTCTAATTGAAAGGAATACCTGACATCTTCGGTATTTCCAAATCGCACGTTGGTTACTAATAAATGGATGGAATGAAGTTTCATTTACGATATCAAGTGAAAGACTCTACTAGGAATTTACAAAATGTAATCAAGGACTCGAATAGGAAAGGGACTGCTTCATTTTTTAACTAGCTTGACACATCAAAATAACTATGCTCATAAAGACCCTCGTTTGATTTTTTAACGAGCTTGACACAAGAAAAATAACTCTTGTCCGTAATATCCCTTTTCGGATTTTCTCTCGCAATAGGTTCAAAGGGACATTGTATAAGGGAGACTATGAAAATAAGGAAAATCAAGGTTGGGATGCCTACATCAGACATCATGCATCATACATACAGATTGATCTCAAACAAATCATCCTAAAGGCGTTAAATAGATCTCCCCGTGACTAGTGCTACTACATTTAGCTCATATGAGAGACTTACGTAAAACACATGAACTTCTTTCAGTAGTTACGCTATCATGGTTTATGTAAGAAGATAAACATGTAGGACTCGATTAAATACATATCTATCAAAGAAACGAAGCTTACAAATTCTTTTATACAATATACAAGACGAAGTATGAGACTTTAATGAAGAAATCCCTTTAGAAAGGGGTCGTATTAATCATAAACAAGAATTTACAAGATTATTTCGAGTGCTAAAGAGCTGAATGTTACATCTAGATATAGAGTAGATCTATGCATGAAATATCGATCCATTCCGCATCTATACACTAGGAAGGCTCTATTACAAGATCCCCTTGGGGTTTTGTCCAAAACATGCATAAATAAGAGTAGATCTCAGGGCTTAAGTCAGCAGATTCGTAAAATGTCAAAGTAGAATTTCTAAATATGACTTTACATTACAAAATATCAGATCTAAGTGTAACATGGATCGCCAGTTAATCCATGGATCACCATGGTGAAAGGTAAAGCCCGTGACTCGAAACCTCTCATCACAAGTGGGATCAAAACAATCTGCCAAAGTCCTCCTCTAAGAATAACGTAGTTCCTCAAGATAAACCGCGTTGTAGCTTTAATACCGCATTGGCCTACCGCCAAGATACAAATCTAAAGCACAAATAGAGAGTCACTCTTTCCAGGAGGTTAAAAGACACACTCCATGAGAAGAGGCTCCCAAAATAAGCAAGATCTTTGCGTATCTAGACACCCACTTGCCGCAACTTACAATAGCAAGAAAACCCTCGTTGGACCCGCATGTAGTTGGAAGTAGAGCTTGGCCTCAAACCCGATAGTGGTTCAATTTAGCAAAACACTCCTACAAGAATCCTCAAAGGAAGAGGTGAAATCCTTCCATAGGAATTCCAAATACAATCCTCCACTAAACATTAGAGAATGGTATTTGTCTAAGAAGACAAATACTCGTAAATATGATCAATCAACAACCGTCTCTTTGCCGCCTCCTTTTCCTTTTATAAGATGAGAAAGCTTTTGCAAACCCTAAACCACCTTGATGAGTTAGCCATTTTCACATGAGAGGCTTCCTTCTAACCGCGCTAGCCCTTTTGGAGATGCAATGAACCTAGACAAAGATCATGGATTTGGCTGTTGCTGACCTGAAACTTCTATTCTCAAACCTCCTTCACACCCGCAAGTGATTATTTACATGGCCCCGATTTGTCTTTGTTCACATGGGCATTGATTTATTCAAAAAATTTTAGGAGTTTTACATGTCTTCCTTTATTCATTTATTCATGAAATAGAAATTAAAACATAATTGAATGTTCCTCTTAGCTAAGGCTAAGGGAACATTGCGTCCTCCCCCAAAAATGTTTCTTATCCTCAAGCAATTGATAGGGTAAGAGCTTTAGTTCTTCTCCTTCTCCATTGATGCACCATCAAGGTTCAATTTTTCATCATGGGTCAAGTGCCTTCAAGCCAATACATCAAAAATTTCTCCTCCAATGCTAACATGATAGGGGCATAGTCCATCCCTTCGTATGTAAAACTCAATAGAAATAAATATGGGTGAAGTAATACTACATCTTTAAAACATGTATCATGAAGTACAATTTGGAGTTATAAACTATGTGCTACATACACACTCCACCATCCTCTCTCCATACAATCCCATAAACAATACAACTATATCATCAATGTATGGAAGCAAGACTTCATAGATGAAAACTGAATCCGAACTTGAGGAGGTGGGTCAAAATCCCACATGTGATGCCGTGCAATGCACCCTCTTGTCTTCATTAGATCCTAGGTGTGGTAAGTGGCATTCCACCACATTTTTGCTGCATAACTCACCTTAACATGGTTGAATTTCTAACATAAGTTTGGTGCCTGAAGCACCCATCATGAAAAGAAATCTCCCTTGCACATCAAGGGAGGCCAAGTTCCGTAATTGTCATTGGCCCCCAATAAACTATGAGATCCATATGATCCCTCACTCCCTTTAGGAGTCACATCCTACAAAAACATGGCAAAGGAATGTAATAGATCACAAAATACCACTTTTTTATCATGATCAAACCCTTTACTATCATATTCCTTCACACACATGGAGTTGTGCATGAGCATTCGCTCCCTTCAAGCAAAGGAAGAATTGGCTAAGATGGCTCTTGCAAAGAGTCCATTGGCTACCCAATTCCTCCATAGCTATTTCACCCTCGGAAGTGTCAAGCAAGTCCTCTCTCATGCCTTTCCCAATCAAAACTCTTCATGATCAAGGAATAGATCTTCATTGAACACATAAGGGCCGAGAAGAATTCTTCATATGCTCCTTGTAATATCTTAAGGTTCAACTTGGAAGATCAGCTAAAAAGGCCTTACCATGATAATAGATGACCCCCTCCTTTGGACCAAGTAGCCCTCTTCTTGATGCATTCCATATATTTTCATACCTATGTGGAGATCTGAATATTCTACAAGCAAGCTCAGATTTCCAATAAATATCCACAATCGGCCAACAATGACAAAGACTGGCCAACATGCACCCATGGAAGTGCTTGTCATGTTGCTGATTTCTCTTTTGACATTACACAGGCAAAAATGTTTGTTGGAAGGCTCATCCTCTCCTTCTCTTCCTCCCACAACGTTGTAGCTTGACCTTCCCTTGCTCCAATCTTTTCCTAGATCTATATTTGGTAAGTGGTTTATATGCCACTTGCTCATCGCCTTCATCATTCCACCCTTGTTGAAGTTGAATGTATATTTGGTGCTTTAGGGAAGCACTCATCATGTCAGTAAGACCTCCCTTTACACTCCTCTTAGGAGTCATGGCTCGCACATGTAAAGCAAAAGAATGCATGAAATCATAAAACAAAATGTGCTTTGCATAAGCATGCTTCTTACCCAAAGTCTCCAAATACAGGTTAGTTCCCTCTTGGCCAAATGTATCACCGTACAAGGTTGAGAGAACAATTTTCTTTTTCCATTAAGGAGTTTCCCAGAGGGCTTCTCTTCCAAGTAAGGAGACATCAAGGCATATATCATAATAGAAAGATGTATGGACTGATGTGGAACTCGAAATTCTTGCATAGATCTTCATGCCTCTAGTACATCACTCCTTTGAAACCAAAAGGGGTAAAATGTTTACTGTGACAAAGCTTTCCTCCTCTTCATATTCTCGCATTATTTAGATCTCACCATCTAATAATGATCTTACCTACGTCATGGATTGAGCCATATCAGATGAGACTCTTTGAAATTCTCGCGAGAATTCAAGAGCTTCTCTCCTTGGAGCAAATCGCTCCTTCTTCTTCATGGAATGCTAGAGATGCATCCGTCATGGTTGCGCTATCACCCCAAGCCTTTTCTTCAATGGTAGAAAATTCCTTATCCTCGCAGGAGACCTTAGATCTTGGTCTACCTCCAAAGAGGAATCTTCATGTCTCCTTTTTGGGAAGAAGTCTTCTTCATTCAAATGTGGATGCCTCCAATCCTCTCTCCTTTGGTATCCCTAATGAAGACTTCCAATCTCCCAAAGCAAGTATTCCTCCTTACACCTCATGGGAAGTTGAGATGTAATCGCTTGGAAATATTTCAGAAATATCTCTCATCAATGATCCTCTTCGATCCAAAAGAATCCAAGTGTGTCAAGGCAAAACACCAAAAGAAATTGGCACAACACTCATCACACCCTCCACCTCTTGCACCCTAACACTTCATGTTGCATGCAACTCAAATAAGGAACAAAGGAATGAATGTTCATCCTCCCGAATGTGACAAATACGGGTACAAGGCTCCTTAAATGGAGATGAGGACTCCTCCTCCTCCTTTGATCTTCTACTACCAAAAATTCTGATTATCCGATGAGTGAAATCAGAAAAAGTAGGTACTATTGCATGGCTTCCATGGATGAAACACCAAGATCTTGGGCTTGCCCTCCAAGTGTAGCGCCGAGATCTCCACAGCCTCTTTTTCCACTACCGGATGTAGTAAGAAAATGCTTCCAGCTTTCACCACCCAAGTCTCTCGCTACACACTTGAGTGATCCATCAAATGTCGACAAATACGTAATATGTTGCCTCTTATCATTCTCTCAATTGATTGCCTTCTTTCTTCTCTCATTTGAACAAACTCGAGGAAAGTCTAAAGGGTCTTTTTTATAAGCTCTTGATCGGGGTACCCTGTACTCGCTAAATACCCACTCGTAACCTTGTGTTCTAGGTGGTCTTCTTTCTTCACACCCTCTATGAGAGTAGGAGGCATGGATCTTCTTTCTCTTTTCTCTTGGAACCTCATAGAGGTCTCATAACAACTCTCTTTTTCTCGAAACCCTCTTAGAGTTTCATTACATATTTCCTCCTTGTCTCGCTCCTCCTCCTTGGAAAGGCTCTCTTTGATCCGAATATTGATGAGAGTAATCTCATCCTCTCCACCATTCTAATCTCTTCTCTTCCCTTACTTTTCTGATAGCTTTATCTCATAAGCGGTGCCGTAGATCATGTTCGATACCACCGTAATATCCCTTTTCGGTGATTTTCGCAATAGGGTCCAAAGGACACCGTATAAGGGAGCCTCGTGTGAAAATAAGGCAAATCAAGGCTAGTATGACTTATATCACATATCATGAATCATACATACAAACATTTTGAATTGAAACAAATCATCCTAAGGAGTTAAACAAATCTCCCCGTGACTAGTGCCGCTAGATTTAGCTCATAGGAGAAACTTACAAAAAAACACATAAACTCGCTTTAGAAGTTATATTACCATGGTTTATAGCATAATATAAACATTTAGAGACTCGATTAAATACATATAGATTAGAAAATTAAGCTTACAAAGTATTTTATACAAGATACAAGAGAAATTATGAGACTTTAATGAAGAAATCCCTTAGAAAGGGGTCGCAACAATGTATTAATCACAACAAGAATGTACAATGTTGTTTTTTGAGTGCCACAAAGAGGTTGAATGTTACATCTTAGATCTAGAGCAAGATCTTGCAGAAGAAATATTAGATCCATTCCATATCTATACACTAGGAAGGCTCTATTACAAGATTCCCTTGGGGTTTTGTCCAAAACAATGCATAAATAAGAGTAGATCCGAGTTTTGCTTCAGATTCGTAAAATGTTGCGTAATTTCTGAATATTACTTTACATTACAAAATATCGTATCTAAGTAGAACATGACCGATCAGTTAATACATGGATCACCATTGTGAAAGGCAAAGCCATCACGTAAAACCTCTCATCACAAGTGGGATCAAAACACCCGCCACAATTCATCCTCTCGAGAATAATGCAAGCTCAAGATAAACTACGTTTGTAGCTTTAATAACAAGATACCTACCGGCAAGATACAAATTCAAGCACAAATAGAAGAGGCACTCTTCCAGGAGGTTAAAAGACACTCCATGAGAAGAGGCTCCCAAAACAAGCGAGATCTCCGCATCTAGACACCCACTTACCGTGTCTACAAAAGAAAGCAAACCCTCACTAGATCTCGCGTGCGCTTGGAAGTAGAGCTTGGCCTCAAGCTCGATAGTGGTTCAATTCAAGAAACACTCCTCCAAGAATCCTCAAAGGAAGAGGTGAAATCTCAGATAGGAATTCCAAATACAATCCTCCACTAAAAAGCAGAGAATGGTATTTGTCTAAGTAGACAAATACTCGTAAATATGATCAATCAACAACCTTCTCTTGCTACCCTCCTTTTCCTTTATAAGATGAGAAAGATTTTTCAAACCTTAAACCACCTTGATGAGTTAGCCCTTTTCACATGAGAGGCTTCCTGTAGCTGTGTTGTCCCTTTTGGAGATGAAATTAACCTAGACAACATTGTTGATTTGGTCAAGGTTGACCCAGTCTTTAGCTCAAACCTCTTTCACACTTGCAAGTGATCATTTTGTTGGCAATATGATGCAATGTGTTGTCCTTGATGGCAACCCACTTGATAAAGTTGATGGCAACCTACTTGATGAAGTTGTCCTTTATGGAAACTGACTTGATGAGTTTTGATAATAATGTATCTACAAAGCAGCTCAGAAGTAACAAAGAAATAAATTTCAGTAAGTGTCAGAATAATGATGAATATGATATGTCACAAAGCATACACGGGTTTGTAAAGGAGAAGTGGCGTATGTACGCGGAAAAGTAAGTACCAAGTAGCGTATGCCTATTTACGCTCTAAATTTATAAAATTAGGGGACATAACCATAGTATTGGCCCATAGTATTGAGCGCTGGATTATCTATTTGATCCCGTCCAGGAATACCATCGGAAGTTGTGTGGTTTTGGCTCATGGTATTGATAAAGGCTAAACCTATATAAGGAGAAGAGAATAATAGTGCAAGGTGTGCATATGTCTGGGTTTTAATGAATACTTCACTCTGAAGTATATCTGCATGGTTGAACTCTGTTCTTAATTGATAGATCTGAATCTATGATGCACCTATAGATATGATGAAGGTTCAAGATCTCTAGATCTAGAAATGATGAATCTTTAGGGTGATTTGGAAAGGAAATGATGAAGACCTAGTGCAAGTCTAACGAAGAAATTGAAGAAATCTAGGTAATTTTATAGATCTGGATTGTTCTGAAAGTTTATCTTTTATAGATCTATACGCTAGTTTGTCTCGGTAAAAGCGCGTATATATGCGGTTCCGCTTAAAGAAAAGTGTGTATGGAAGTCAAGGTTTTTGAAGAATAAAATGCACTGAAGTATATGCAGGTTTCTCTATGTGAAAGCGCGTACATACGCAGGTTCAGTGAAGTAAAAGCGCGTATGGAATCTAGGGTTTTGCTGAAGTGTGTGGAATGAAATGTTTGATCTGTTATGTTGTTTACTGCTATCTGTCAACAATGTATTCACACAGATCTGGGTTTTTTAAATGTTGATTGTGTTACTAATTATGTTGATTAAATTTACTGGTTGATGATTCAATGAAGGAAGAATGACTATCTAAACAGTTCTACATGGTTGATAGATTGTCTGAACAGAAATCTGATTTCAGATCTGAATCCGAGTTTGATCACGTTCTGAAAATCAGTATTCTCATAATTATATGCAGGTTGATACGAAGAAAAGCGCGTATACATGCAGCTTCGGTGAAGAAAAGTTGCGTGTGCATTTCATGTTATGAAAAACAGTTTGCACAAAGGCATACGCAGGTTGGTAAGTAGGAAAGCGTGTATACACGCGATTTCAGTGAATAAAAGTAGCGTATGATATTTGAATTAATGAATGTTCTGGGTTGATTTTACATCCGCATATCTATTCTGAAGTCTGGGTTATCTCTGATATTCTGGTTACAGTGGTCTCACTGTTCTATTTGAAGTATTGGGAAAAGTATGTTTATTGATAAGTGAAGGGTTGTGTTGAAGCTCTTTGATCCAATTTGAAAATTGATGAACATGGTCTGTAGTAGTACTGAGGGTCGAAGCCTTCAGTAAGGGGGCAGTAGCTCCCTTCCAGTGGTAGCTGGTAAACAAAAGCAGGGGGTAGTAGCTCCCTTCCAGGAGAGGCTGGTAAACGAGAGCAAGGGGTTGTAGCTCCCTTCCAGGAGAGGCTGGTAAACGAGAGAAGGTTGTAGCCTTCTACAGGTGGGTGCCTGTGTGCTGGCATGAGTCTGTGGCAGTACAATGTTGTAAGAAGTTTTCCTTATAATAAATATTGAAGACTGAGATGACGACGGCGGTGGTTTTCTCCTGAATTGGGTTTCCACCTTAAATCCTGGTGTTCATGTGTGATGCTTATGTGTGGTGATTTATTCTATTCTTACTGCACATGTTTAATGCTTACTAAACATCTAATGAATGAATGATGCAATGATCTAAGTAAAGAATTATCTGCATAATGAGATCTCTGGTAATACGCAAGTTTTGTTAAGGATATCTGCGTGTATATGCGAGTTCGGTTCATTAAAGTAGCATATGGGTTTTAGAGAAAGAAAAAAAACTAAAATTTTTTCAGCCAGATCTAAATACTAATTCACCCCCCCCTCCTCTCAGTATTTTTCCCAACAATTGGTATCGCAGCAGGTCCTTCTAAAAAATCTTAGCCGCTAGAAGGAAGATCAAGCAAGATGAGCAATCAAGATGGAACAACATCTATTAGGCCTCCACTCTTTAACGGAAACAATTTAATCTTCTGGAAAACAAGGATGATATCCTATCTTTAGTCTCTGGGAGCAGATGTATGGGCCATTTTTGAAGGAGGATATCAATATCCAGTCACAGTACCAACAGATCCGACGGAAAAGAAGAATTATGAAGAAAATGCAAAGGCGGTCAATGCTCTAACAGGAAGTCTAACTGAATCATAATTTGTCAAAGTCATGCAGCTGAATATAGCAAAGGAAATATGGGACAAAATCATTCTAAGTTATGAAGGTGATGCAAAGGTAAAAAGTGCAAAACTCCAAAGTCTCATAATTGAATATGAAAATTTAAAGATGCATAGTGATGAGAGTATTGCCAGTTTCTTTTTACGTCTTGATGATGTTGTAAATTGTATGAGAAATTTGGGAGAAACAATAACCGAATCTACTTTGGTTGAGAAAATTTTAAGATCGCTAACAGCAAAATTTGAGTCAAAAGTTTCTTCTCTTGAAGAAAAACAGGATCTTCAAAATCTTACTGTGGTGCAACTTCATGGCATACTAACTGCATATGAAATGAGAAGAGGACAACCATCTGAAGTCAAAGAAGTTGTATTTAGAGCTTCTACAAAAGGGAAATAATTACAAGAAGCAGAAGGATCGGGATATATCTCAGAAGAAGATGAGGTAAATTTTGTAAAGAAACTCCAACTTGGCACAGGACGGTTCAGAGGTAAGCTTCCTTTCAAATGTTTTGATTGTGGAAGAGTTTCTCATTATGCTGCTAAGTGTCCTTATAAAGAAACACCTGCAAAAGGGAAGGAAGTAGAAATAAGGAATAAGAATCAGTTTAGCACTAGAAAAAGTTACTATACTCATGAAGACAGTGATGGGTTATCTGATAGTGAGGAATAATGTGAACAAGATCTTAGACTTCTCATGGCATTTGAAAAAGAATCTAGAGAAGAAAAGGATACTTTTTTGGATGCTCTAGAGGACAATGATTTTCTTGATGACAACAATCAACTCAAAATACGCTTAGAAGAAAGTAAAATAACCATAGAGACTTTGGAAAATCATATTGAAGAAGAGAAGAAACACAATGAGAAATTAGAATGTGAAGTGGTAAGTCTAAGAAAAGAACTTGAGAAAGTAAAGACTCTGAATCTTAGATTTGCTAAAGGATCTGAAACCTTAGATGATATTATCAAGTTACAACGTTCTCCTCTTATAAAGATAGGTCTTGGATATACCAGAGAATCTTCTCAGGCTTCAGCATTAAATTATCTAAAAGCAGCTACAACTGATTTACAACATTCTTCCACTCAGCAAGGGAATAAAGAATTGTTACAGGTAAAGCATGATCATCTCAATTCAAAGAACACTAACAGGAATATCTTTCAAAGAAACACCAATCAACAAGTAAATTCAAGTAGAAGATTTCATGATCGCAGAAATTTCTTCTTCAATGGACAATGTTTGTCATGTCACAATTTTGGTCATAAAGTTGTTCAATGTGTTGCATATAAAACCATGATGACAAGAGAAGCAAGAAAGAAAACGATTGATATTGAAACAAATAAGAATACCTATAACAACTTTTCTCCTCTTCTAAATTAATTTGAATGTGATTATTGCAATAACTTTGGCCATGAAGAATTTGAATGCAGGAGCAAAGTTCAGCCAAAAGAGCATTTTCCTTCAAGTTCCAAAGTATGGAAAAAGAAGGAATTACAGGTTGAAAATTGTGGCATAGCGTTATTTGCAAAAGGTGAATAAAATCAATGGTACATTGATAGTGGATGCTCAAGACACATGACAGGTGACAAAAACAAACTTCTTGCATATAGTGCTCTAGAAAAGGAAAAGAAGGTTACATTTGGAAATGATACTCCTGCGGTAATTAAGGGAAAAGGGTCTGTGTTTCTAAAAGAAAATGTGAAAGCTAATGATGTCATGTCTGTGGATGGATTAAGGCATAACATGTTAAGTGTAAGTCAAATGTGTGATCAAGGAATTGAAGTTGTCTTTAGTTCAAAAAAATGTGTGGTACGTGATCTTGATACAGGTAAAACAATTATAAAAGGAAAAAGAACTCCAAGAAACCTGTATGTATTGAAGAACTGCAAAGAACAATGTTACTTGAGTAAATCTTCAGAAAACTGGCTATGGAATAGAATATTGGGGCATCTGAGCTTCTCTCATATCAATAAATCAAGCAGACTTAAAGCTGTTAGTGATCTTCCCAATATTACTCTACCCAAAAATATCATATGCAAGTCTTGCGAATTTGGTAAGCAAACCAGAGTACAGTTTAATGCCAAGGAAGGATCATCAAGTAAGCCTCTTGAACTCATTCATACTGACATATGTGGACCTATGAGGAAAAAGTCACCACGTGCTGAACAATACTATATCTTATTTATTGATTATTTCTCTAGAATGTGTTGGATTGGGTTGCTTAAACACAAAGATGAAGCATTTGAGAAATTTCAGATCTTCAAATCTCTGGTTGAAAATTAATTAGATCTAAAAATCAAGTGTCTTAGATCTGATCGAGGAGGAGAATATACTTCAGATGAATTCCTTGAATTTTGTGAAAAACATGGCATAAAAAGATAGTTTACTGTAGCCGGCACTAAACAACAAAATGGCGTAGCAGAAAGAATGAATAGAACAGTTCAACAAATGGCTAGAGCTATGCTTGATGATTCCGGAACTCCTGACACATTTTGGGGAGAAGCAGCACATACAGTGGTAAATATTCTTAACAAGGCACATGTTCGTGTAATTAGTGAAAAAACTCCATATGAACTCTGGTATGGTAATCCTCCCACTGTGAAGCATTTTAAAGTTTTTGGAAGCAAATGCTTTATCAAAAATAATGATGACAAACTTGGCAATTTTGAACCCAGAGCAGATGAAGGAATACTTCTTGGTTACTCCTCCAAGAGTAGAGCATATAAATGTTACAATAAAAGACTTTGGAAGATTGTTGAAGGTATTGATGTTGTTATTGATGAGTCTCCAGCAGCTCCAAAAGAAGAAAAAAAAACAACAGATGAAGACGATGGTGACATATATCCTTCTACATCAAATAGAAATGATATAGACAATGAACCCAATGAAGAACCTGAAGATGATTTATCTGAAAAAGCTCCATCCAGATATGTTCAAAAGAATCATCCAGAATCTCAAATTTTGGGAGAAAAGGGATCAGGTGTACAAACAAGAAGGACTCTTGTGGGATCTTCTAGCTATCTGGCATTTCTATCCACTATTGAACCACATAATGTCAATCAAGCAAGCAAAGATTAATTTTGGATTCAAGCCATGAATGAAGAGCTTGATCAAATTGAAAAGAATCACACTTGGGAATTAGTACCAAGACCTCATGACAAAAATTTCATTGGAACTAAATGGATATTCAAAAACAAGTTAAATGAGAATGGAGAGGTTATAAGAAATAAAGATAGACTTGTTTGCAAGGGGTATGCTCAATAAGAAGGTATATAATTTGAAGAAAATTTTGCTCCTGTAGCTAGACTTGAATCCATAAGAATGTTTCTTTCTTTTTCAAGCTTCCAACAAATCAAATTTTATCAAATGGATGTTAAATCTGGATTTCTCAATGGTGATCTAGAAGAAGAAGTTTACATAGAACAACCAGAAGGATTCATTTTGGGAAATGATGAAAAACTTGTTTTCAGACTTAAAAAGGCTCTATATGGTCTCAAACAAGCTCCAAGGGCATGGTATTATCGTCTTGACAAATATCTTCATCAACAAGGATTTTCAAAGGGGTCTGCTGATAGCAATTTATACACAAAAACTGAAAATGATAAACTATTGATTGTGGTTGTATATGTTGATGATATCATTTTTGGAATTAATGAAGAATCAATGAGTCAGAAATTTTCTTCTGCTATGCAGAAAGAATTTGAAATGTCTTTACTTGGGGAACTAACATTCTTTCTTGGCTTGCATGTGCATCAAACTACAGATGGCATATTCTTATCACAAGAAAAATACCTTACGAAAATTCTGAAGAAGTATGGCATGGAAGAGTGAAAACCTGTAAGTACACCAATGACAACCGGATGTAATCTTAGTTCTCATGATGATTCTCCCACGGTGAATCAACCAGAATATAGATCTATGATAGGAAGTTTACTTTATCTCACTGGGACTAGACCAGACATTATGCATGCAGTTGGGATTGTTGGACGATTCCAAGCTAATCCAAAAGAGTCTCATCTTTAGGCTATCAAAAGAATATTCAAATATCTACAAGGAACTCAAGACTTTGGACTATGGTATCCAAAGAATGTTGATCTCACTCTTCATGCTTACACTGATGCACATTGGGCTAGAAATGTTGATGATCGGAAAATCACTAGTGGTGGTGCATTCTATATGGGGCCCTGGTTAGTATCCTGGTTCAGCAAGAAGCAAAACTCTATTGCCTTATCTACAGCAGAAGCAGAATATGTGGTTGGTGCTTCATGTTGCACTCAACTTCTTTGGATGATGAAAACCTTACAAGACTTTCAAATCAAATGTTGACCTCCTATCTCCATTATGTGTGATAATACAAGTGCCATCAGTATCTCAAAGAATCCTGTTATGAATTCCAAGATCAAGCACATTCCCATCAAGTATCACTTCTTACATGAACAAGTGCTTGAACAAAAGGTGAAGTTGGAGTATGTTCCCTCCAAAGAAGAAGTTGCTGATATATTTACCAAACCTCTGCCCAGGGAAGCGTTTGAATATCTTAGACAGAAGCTGGGAGTAGTCTCTGCCATGAAGAAGATCAGATCTGCTTAAATTCAGAAGATTAAATTGGATACGCAGGTTTCCTGAAAGACAATCGCGTATACACGCAAGTTTATACACAGAAAACTGCATATGGGTGGTTGCTGAAAAATTTTTTCTGGGTCAACATTCTTCAGCACAGCTATGGTGCTGTTGGGTATCTCTGGTGATGTTTCAGCTCTCATATTTCTGTTTCATTCTCTGATATTTGATGAAGATGCCTTGATAATTTGCTGTTGAAAGTGTTCAGGATGCACAAGCTAAGGGGTAGATGAAGGAGTGAAATGGCTCAAGAACAGGTGTACAGGTTCAGGGGGAGCATTAGCCTTGCTGAGAGTTATGCATTGTTGGCATTATGATGGTTATGAAATATGATCTCTCTCTTGAGGTCTTTTTTTTGGTATTTGTTACGAAAGATCATTGTTGTAATTTGATGAAAAGGTCATGTTAAGACCTATGATGTAAAATTGTACTTTTAATTCATGTAAGGACTTGATCAAATTTGTAAACCCACTTGGTTGGGTAGTTGATTCAAAATGTGTAAACCCACTTGGTTGGGTACTTGAGTCATATATGTAAATCCACTTGGTTGGATCTTTGATGTAAGTATGAGTCCTTGGTGATAGGAAAGGTCATAGAGTCATGTACTTCATTGAAAAATATGTTTGAAGATTCAGCATGAACTCAGGGGGAGCATGGTAACTTCCATGCACATCAGATCTACAAAGCTCTTCTTTCTACATGAGCAGAAAAACCTTTTTTTGGTTTTGATATGCCTTACCCTTTGCCCTTGATGTCAAAGGGGGAGAGTATCATGGTGATCATGGTGTTTGAATAATGGTTATAATCAATGAATCTATATGTTGTGGTGATCAAACACCATCATGGTTTCCATCAAGTCTGAAGGGGGAGATTGTTGGCAATATGATGCAATGTGTTTTCCTTGATGGCAACCCACTTGATAAAGTTGATGGCAACCTACTTGATGAAGTTTTCCTTGATGGAAACTGACTTGATGATTTTTTATAATAATGTATCTACAGAGCAGCTCAGAAGTAACAAAGAAAGAAATTTCAGTAAGTGTCAGAATAATGATGAATATGATATGTCACAAAGCATACGCGGGTTTGTAAAGGAGAAGTCGTGTATGTACACGGAAAATTACGTACCAAGTAGCGTATGCCTATTTGCGCTCTAAATTTATAAAATTAGGGGACATAACCATGGTATTGGCCCATAGTATTGAGCGTTGGATTATCTATTTGATCCCGTCCAGGAATACCATCGAAAGTTGTGTGGTTTTGGCTCATGGTATCGATAAAGGCTAAACCTATATAAGGAGAAGAGAATAATAGTGCAAGGTGTGCATATGTCTGGGTTTTAATGAATACTTCACTCTGAAGTATATCTACATGGTTGAGCTCTGTTCTTAATTGATAGATCTGAATCCATGATGCACCTATAGATATGATGAAGGTTCAAGATCTCTAGATCTAGAAATGATGAATCTTTAGGATGATCTGGAAAGGAAATGATGAAGACCTGGTGCAAGTCTGACGAAGAAATTGAAGAAATCTAGGTAAGTTTATAGATCTGGACTGTTCTGCAAAGTTTATCTTTTATATATCTATACGCTAGTTTGTCTCGGTAAAAGTGCGTATATACGCGGGTCCGCTTAAAGAAAAGCATGTATGGAAGTAAAGGTTTCTGAAGAATAAAATGCACTGAATTATACGCAGGTTTGTCTATGTGAAAGCGCGTATATACGCAGGTTCAGTGAAGTAAAATCACGTATGAAATCTAGGGTTTTGCTGAAGTGTGTGGAATGAAATGTCTGATCTGTTATTCTATTTACTGCTATCTGTCAAGGATGTATTCATACAGATCTGGGTTGTTTAAATGTTGATTGTGATGCTAATTATGTTGATTAAAGTTATTGGTTAATGATTCAATGAAGGAAGAATGATTGTCTAAACAGTTCTACATGGTTGATATATTGTCTGAACAGAAATCTAATTTCAGATCTGAATCCGAGTTTGATCACGTTCTGAGAATCAATATTCTCAGAAGTATACGTAGGTTGATACGAAGAAAAGCGCGTATACACGCAGCTTCGGTGAAGAAAATTTGTGTGTGCATTTCATGTTATGAAAAACAGTTTGCACAAAGGCATACGCAGGTTGGTAAGCAGGAAAGCGTGTATACACGGGACTTCAGTGAATAAAAGTAGCGTATGATATTTGAATTAATGAATGTTCTGGGTTGAGTTTACATCTGCACATCTATTCTGAAGTCTGGGTTATCTCTGATATTCTGGTTACAGTGGTCTCATTGTTCTGTT
Source organism: Pinus albicaulis (assembly GCA_034641835.2). Lineage (NCBI taxonomy): Eukaryota > Viridiplantae > Streptophyta > Pinopsida > Pinales > Pinaceae > Pinus > Pinus albicaulis. The sequence goes on from JAXQQM020060417.1 coordinate 139,475, forward strand.
TGAAGTATTGGGAAAAGTATGTTTGTTGATAAGTGAAGGGTTATGTTGAAGATTTTTGATCCAATTTGAAAATTGATGAAACGTGGTCTACAGTAGTACTGAGGGTCGAATCCTTCAGTAAGGGGGTAGTAGCTCCCTTCCAGTGGTAGTTGGTAAACAAGAGCAGGGGGTAGTAGCTCCCTTCTAGGAGAGGTTGGTAAATGAGAGCAGGGGTTTGTAGCTCCCTTCCAGGAGAGGCTGGTAAACGAGAGAAGGTTGTAGCCTTTTCCAGGTGGGTGCCTGCGTGCTGGTATGAGTCTGCGCTAGTACAATGTTGTAAGAAGTTCTCTTTATAATAAATATTGAAGACTGAGACGACGACAGCGGTGGTTTTTTCCCGAATTGGGTTTCCACCTTAAATCCTGGTGTTCATGTGTGATGCTTATGTGTGATGATTTATTCTGGTCTTACTACACATGTTTACTACTTACTAAACATCTAATGAATGAATGATGCAATGATCGAAGTAAAGAATTATCTGCATAATGAAATCTCTGGTAATATGCAAGTTTTGTTAAGGATATCCGTGTGTATACGCGAGTTGGTTTCATTAAAGTAGCGTATGGGTTTTAGAGAAAGGAAAAAAAATAAAAAGTTTTCAGTCAGATCTAAATACTGATTCACCCCCCCCCCCTCTCAGTATTTTTCCCAACACATTTACATGGCCCTGATTTGTCTTTGATTCACATGGGAATTGATTTATTTAGACTTTTTAGGAGTTTTACATGTCCTTCTTTATTCATTTGTTCATGAAACAGAAATTAAAAAAAAATTGAATGTTCCTCTTAGCTAAGGCTAAGTGGGAAAATTACATTCTCCATGACCTTGTTTCATTTTTTAAGGAGCTTGACACAAGAAAAGGAACTCTGCTCTAATACCTTGTTTCATTTTTTTATGAGTTTGACACAAGAAAATGAACTCTGCTCCATGAAACTTTATCATGAGCTTCAGGAGGACATGTCTTCAAAGAGGTTCTCATCAAATTGAAGAATAATTCTCTGGAAGTTTTCAAGCGATCCAATGGAAATATCGTACTCTAATGTGCCCAATAAATGATGCACTACCACTCCATACACTAGGAACCAACCCCAGATAAGGAAGAAATGAATCTAGCCATATGTTGTAATGCACTGGAAGGAATTACCACTCCTAAAACTCTCAATTTAAAAGGATATATCAAGAAAATAAAGGTAATAATGTTGATAGATTGAGGTAGTAATCATAATTTTATTCATTGTAAGATAGCCAAGGAATTTAATTTCTTCCTATAACCAACACCAGAGTGTCAAGTCATGGTTACAAATGGAGGAACTATAAATTTCTCGCGAAAGTGATATAATGTAAAGATAAGAATGGGGGAATATGTATTGAATATTCAAATGCTTTATATTCCAAGGGGTGGTGTTTATGTTGTACTAGGAGTCCAATGGTTACAATCTTTGGGGACTATAACTTTTAATTTTCAAGAATTTTTCAATAAAAAAATTTGGAAGGAAATGAAGTTGAATTATGGGGTATCATAGGGAAAACCTGAAAGATAATTAGATATAATGTCATGACAAAGCTTTTGAAGAAATAACAATGAGGCATAATTGCACAATTATGCTCACTACAGGTTCAAACAATGAAATCATTTATTTCTCCATATCTCCAAAAAGTATTGGACAATCATTCCAAGGTGTTTGAGACTCGCAAAGGCATCCCACCCATTCGTGATCATGATCATGCAAGTAATTTTATTCCAAGAAATTTTCCTCCACACATTAGGAGTTATAGATATCCTTATTCCCAAAAGAGTGATATTTAATGTATGCTTTCAAAAATTATAAAGGTCGTTATAATTCAACCTAGTCACAGTTCTTTCTCTGCTCTAGTAGTATTGGTGCATAATAAAGATGGATCATGGAACATGTGTCCATATTATAAGGAGTGTTAGAAAATTAAATATTACAGAGCAATGCAACACATATAATATGCGAAAAATACAAGCACACAAAACACATAAAACCAGAGAGACACAGATATACGTGGTTCACCCAGTTTGGGCTACGTCCACCCTGAACAGCCAGTCCTTCCTTTCTATTATCCAGCAAAAATTAAAGAGACAAAACCTACAGCAGATCCGTTGTAATATCCTCTATTCTCTCTCACAGTCTCCCTATCTGTTTCTCGCTCTAATAATACACACATAATACACAGTCGTAATACAATACCCTCATATATACAAGGGGGTTTCCTTCTAGGCCAAAAAAACCCTAAACTAAACATAACTTCTACCGTCAGATAATCTACCTATGAACGGCCCAAATTGACTAGAAATTACTATACTTTTACAAGGCAATATTACATCTGTTTTTAGCTTCAGGGGTGCTGCCCCCGAAACCCCCCACCAGCGGGGCACTCCGAAAAGTGCTGATACCCCCCCCCTAGAGCCCCCACAGAAGCAATTAATTATGGGTGGTGTTGCCGCCCATTTTTAAGGTACAGGGGTCCAATGCTGTGATACAAAGTAAACAATATAGTCAGGCTCCACACCCAACAATCTCCCACTTGGAGACTAATTGTAGGAACTCCACCGCTACTTCATTTGCTAGACAATGACTCCTCGTTGGACCTGGCTATTCCTCATCTTCATCGTCATCCTTGAAGACCAATTGAAGCTGAGCACATTCTCAGTTTCTCCCTGGTTACAACTTTTGTTAGCATATCTGCAGGATTTTGGCTAGTGTGTATCTTTTCCAGCTTCAACTCTCCATCTTCCAATACTGACCGTATGAAATGGTACTTGAGATGTATGTGTTTAGTCTTGGAATGAAATGCTGAGTTCTTTGCAAGATGAATGGCACTTTGGCTATCACTGTATAACGTGCCCATATCATGCTTCTTACCCAATTCATCCATAAACCTTTGTAACCAAATTATTTCCTTACTAGCCTCTGTAGCAGCAACATACTCTGCTTTTGTTGTTGAAAGTGCAACAAAACTTTGGATTTTTGAAACCCAAATGATAGTTGTTCCACCTACAGTAAATACATGTCCTGTAGTGCTCCTCCTCTTATCTCTATCACCTGCCATATCTACATCAACATATCCCTGTAGAGTAATGTCTGAACCACCAAAGCATAATGTTTGATTTGTGGTACCTCTCAAATATCTGAGAATCCATTTTACTGCCATCCAATGTTCTTTTCCTGGATTATTCATGTGCTTGCTTACAACTCCCACTGCATGTGCAATATCAGGCCTTATGCATACCATTCCATACATTAAGCTTCCAACTACTGATGCATATGGAACTTTAGACATACAATCCATGTCTTAGTGGGTCTTGGGGCACATCTCCTTACTAAGTTTGAAATGACTAGCAAAAGGTGTACTAACTAGTTTTGCATTCTGCATATTAAATCTTTTCAACACCTTTTCTATGTACTCATTCTAAGACAGTGTTAATTTGCGATTTTTCCTGTCTCTAGCTATCCTCATACCAAGGATTTTTTTTGTAGCTCCTAAATCCTTCATTGCAAATTAATTTGCCAATTTTCTTTTGAGCACATTTATTTCCTCCATGTTAGACCCTGCAACAAGAATGTCATCTACATACAATAACAATATAATATAGCTGTTAGTATGAATTCTTCGTCGAAGTGTACGAAAAAGAACCACTTTAGCTACGCATAACTAATAGCCCTAACAACAATAGAGGCTGCCAAACATCTTTAGATCTGCAATTAGTAGTTAAAATGCTGCAACAAACAGATCTATAAATGGAAAGACATTAAGCAGTAAAGTAAAGAGTTTGCTCCATGCATCCAACAGACAAGACAAGAACACGATTTTGAATGAATTTTTATATTATAGGGCACCTGGGAGGAAACAAGAAGGTGTATCCAGATCTCCTCAATGGGATGGGTTCTTTGTAGTCCTCAGCACTTCAGATCTAAGCTTTCTCTCTCTTGTAGATGTAGAAAACCCAATGCAGAAAGTAGAGCTCAATGGGAGCAAATGGTAGAAATGAGACCAAGTGTATAGATCCAGAGTGATCTAATAGGCGACAAAAGGTGAAGAATGATGGGGAAAACCCTCCTATTTATAACAAAATATTGGGTCATTCTAGATCTTGGTGCATGATTAAAATAATGTTAATCAAATCTAGATCCACCTCTATGGAATATTTTATTATTATTTGTTTGAGGGAAAGGGTGTTTGACTTGGGTCAAATCCCTTGATTAGTGAAAAATAAATAAATAAATGATTTATTTATCTTTTTAAGGAAGTGGTTGGGATATAATCAAATAAATAATGATTTATTCGATTAATGGTGGTTGATTTGGTCATATTTAACAAGGAATATTATTAAATAATTATTCCTAGAAAATAATAAGATAACTATGGGTTTATCTCATTAATTTCTTTGTTTTTAGGTTAAACATGACTGGGAATAATAATTAAATTATGGTTTAATTAATTATTCCATGAGGAAAATCAAACAAATATAGGTTTGTTTAATATTTCCTTTTGGGGTTTCCTAATTTAACATAGTGAAAGCAGTTTTACTTAGGGTAAAACCGGTCTTACATGGTGTACTTGGGTCCATCTAATGATAAAAGGTTAGATGACCAAAAAATGGTGTAACAGATTGCCCCCCAGCGTGCGAGTGTCAGGAGAAAATCGTATGACCGAAGTACGTTGTAAGAATACAATCACTAGACAACAAAAAGGGATGTCAGAGAGAGAAATGTGAGGTAGATAGTGTGCTGAAGGACTATACCCTGAGGAGACGAGACTCGCAGGTGCAACAAGTCTCTGTTATGAGAGGGTACCTGTGCTGAAGGCGGCGGGGGAGGCATACCTATGCCCGCCGTGACAAAGTACAAAAGAATAGTGTGTCCAGTGAACAAGGGACCGAACCATAGAGTACAGCTGGCATAATCAAGAGCCATAAAAATACAATGAATAGTCTCACATACATGTTGTGCCTGGGATAACAGCCAGGACTAGTACAATATCATCTGAGTACATGAGATAAATACAACCCAAATGCCCCCTGTAAATGGGGAAGGGCTCACAAAATCTGACTGATACATGCAAATCATAGAGGTGCTGCAAGTGGCTAAGGCCAACATCATCAAAATCGGGAGCGGCATCAAAGGCTGCAACGAAGAGGTCATCCGGGCATGTGGGGGGCTACCTGCAGGGCCACCCCCTCATGAGGGCTGAGACATCTCACACACGCCCGGGAATCATCAAGAGCTGCTGCTGGGTCACTGGACTGTCCAGTATACGAATCTCGATCATGCTGAAAGGAGCTGGAGAAGCAATCAAGTCAAAAGGGAAGTGAGAGATCCCCCTGCCTGATCCGAGGCACCGAACAAAAGTGGAAGCTGGAACCAAGGTACACCGCCCTCTAGACCTTGCTTCTGGAATAAATGTGCCGATGTCGACAGAAGGAGGTCCGCCGTAGGTGAGGCAATGAGAGATCCTCAACTAAGGCACGAGAGAAGAACAATAGAGCGACGGACAGACTGACATTAATGATGATAGTGGAAATGGGAAGGATGGAGTGGCGAATGGACGACTTCCCTTGTTAGAGCATAAAGGGCATGAATGACATGGCAGCGACTGACACAATATCGAAAGGGACAGGGGACAGCGGGGCTGAAGGTCATGATATGCGACACAAGAGAGGAACCAAGCAAAGAAGAATGGAGGGCTATAGTGGGGTGTAAAGGGACGCATGATAGACTCCATGAATGCAATGATGACTCAACTTGGATGCTCTAAACAAGGGCGACTTGATAGTGCTGCCACACAGTAAAGGCCCCAATGGGGGGCCATGGAAGCATGAGCACAAGGTGGGCACTCATGACGAAAATCGACACGAACATGGACCAGTAAGGGAGCGATATGGTGCCCCAAGTACAAGTGTCGTAAGTGAGGAAATTCGGTTTTAAGGAGCGGTGAAGTGACCCTTCGTGGGCAAAATGTGTCCGGGTGGAGTATCAAATCACCAAAAAATAATAAAAACCCATGTTAGAGCTTGGTGAGATTTGACCAGCGGTGCTGATGGTTCGTCTAACGGGGCTACGGTGTGGTCGCATCAGTCGCACCTTTGTACATAGATGACTATCCCTATAGTGGGATGAGCTATTGTGGAGATCCGGACCTGCCACTTCCGCCTGGTCGAGTCTGGGGGCCCGATGGTAAGTGACAGATTGCTATTCTTGTATGGGCATGTTAAAGTATGTTGAATAGTAATGTAAGGTACTGATTCATGTACTTTTGGTATGTAGATATAGCACCGGTGAAACCGGCCGGATATATGGGACGACCGGCAGCGTCTGGAGCTACAGGGTCGAGAGCAGCGCAAAATGAGGATGCAGCTGCCCTACTGGAGGACATCCGATGTAGATGTGAACGGTTGTTGACCGGAGTATCAGAGCGCGGGTGGCAGGATCTAGATGACCAGTTCATAGAGCCATGTGTTGGTCTTCCCTCGGAGTGGCGAGGTGTCATGCGGCGCATGGCGATAGCCGGTCAGGCGATGCGTGATCTACAGGCTGCAGGGGCAGCGCCCTTGGCTCGGGATCCTCCAGATAGTGATTAGGGGTGGGGCATGTGGTGCCCCCTAGGATGTATGTAGGGGCATATGGTGCCCCCAGTGATGTATGTAGGGGCAGGTGGTGCCCCCAGTTTTTGAGTTTGTGTAACATGCTGTGGGCATGCCAATATGTATATATAAAAAGGGGAATCTAAACACATTTTAATGATGTGGTGTGCCATTTGTTCTGGTTATGGTTATGCAGTTTGAGAAAGCAAAATGAGGGTTACCAATCTCTTTTGGTACTGCATATAGGGATCAAATGGACTTTAAGTTTCCGAATTGGCATACCTGGTGTCACTATCCCAAAAGGAGGATTTGGAGATAATGAACTGATGCTCTCGTAGAAAAGCTATAGGTTGGTCAACAATAATGTCTAAGAGACTGGTTTGCTGATGTAAGATGAGGGAACGATAAGGGGTATCGTCCCGAGAGTGATCTGAAGTGATATGGGACTCTAGAGGTTCTTCTAAATGTGGAAGAATACTGGGTCTAGAGTCAACACGACCAGATACACTAGGAGAGTGGTGGAGAATGGCTTCTCTTGGTCTCTCAAATGTGGGTGCCCCCTTACCCAAACATTGGGTTTTGATGTAATGGCCACAACGTGGATGTGGTGTCAACGCATGGGTTCGATGTAAGGGGGAATAGATAAAGTCAGGGGTGGGAATTTCTTCCATAATGTCGTTATCGTGAGAGAAGATGGGGTGACTGGTGGAAGAAGAACCACCTGACATGGTGAAGTGGCCTGAATCATCATCATGAGAAGAGAGGTTCACATGCGCATCGTCACAATGGGTGACCGAAGAGTAAGTAGATAAAGGATCTACCGATGTTGAGCCCAAGATGACCGCTGAAGGAAGGTCAAGCGGAACAACATGGGAGGATTCAGATGGAATGTTCCCCAAGGGTCTCATGGATGATGATAGGTAGAAAATGCTGGACGAAGGCTCCGTCATCTCGACATCCGGAGGGGGAATGTCAATGGGAGCAGTCATATCTGGTAGTTCTGCTGAGGCAGAATGCGCAAATATGGGAGAGGTGTACTCATTGCGCTTGGCCTCGAATTGGTGGACTGCGGCAATAGAGGTGCAGAAGTCCTCGAGGCGGGGACAAATATGGGTGTGATGGCCATGGAGATCACACAAAGCACGGGGGTGGTTGGTGTGAATAGTCTTGGGGTTCTTGGCCGCGGTTGTGGAAGGAACAGAGGCTTCTGGGACCGCGGACTCAGGGAACGTGACATTAACCATGGGCTTTAGATGAAGTAATTCAGGACAGGTATGGGAGCCGGGACCGACAACATCACACAAAGCACCCTCGATGGTATGCTTTGGAGGCTGAGGAGGAGCAGGGTTTGTCGGGGCAGCCTTGTCCTTTGATGCCCCCTTACGAGCTTTGCCCTTCTTACCCGAAGCGGTCGCAACAGGAGGTGGTTCCTGTTGAAGTGACTGAGGCACTGATGCAACGGGAGAAGCCATGGGGACCGGTTGAACCGGGGTCAAAGCGATATAAGGTTTGGGTTGAACAGGCAAGGTGGGGGCTGGAGGATCAAGGTACCAAACGGGAATCCCAAGTGTCAAGTTAGGAAGAGAGAGGGTGGCCATGACTGGTACCGTGTACACTCCTGGTGGGGGAGCTAGGAACGGTATCTGACCAGAGGGGGCATGGCCAGGTGGGACGGCTCCTAAATGGCTAAGGCCTGGAGGAACCGTGTCAGGGGGATAAAGGGGCTCATGACTACCAACTGCAGGTGAAGGGCTAAGAGCAGGTTGCGGAGGGCAAGGTTGCTGACTAGCCGAAGCAGGTTGCTTGAGAGCAGCCCGAGACGATTGCATCATGCAAACATTCGATGAGCTGGGGTCAGAGATAGGAGGAGGGGGGAGACTAGGGAAAGTTCCAAGCAGGGAGGAATCCTTGTAAACGCCGGGGGAGACACTGGTCAAGGAGTCAATGGTTTGCTTGTTGGCTACAGAAGAGATGGTCGTCTCAGGTGAGGTTTGAGATTTTGGCTCATGATATGTCAACTGGTCAATGGTGACTATCTTCCCGTTATGGGGGAAAGACATCTTGCGGAAAACCGCGGATGGGACAGCAGACATAGCATACGTGTAGCTTTGCCCCAATAGAATGTTGTAATCTAGCGGGGCGTCGATGACTTCGACGTCAACGCAAACAGTCTTACCGGCGAGGGTGATAGGACAATTACGAAACAGGCCAATGGGATGGGAGGCATGACCGTCCCATGCTCGAAGGGTGATCGTGGAAGGGGCCAGTTCAGGGGATCCGAGTTGCTTCCAAACCGAAGCGGACATCACGCAGGTGGATGCCCCCTCATCAATGATACACCGGGATACGTTGGCGTTCCGGATTTTGACTGGGATTTGGAAGGCGACGGAAGGAGGGAGAGGAGGATGGTCTCATTGAGTGGCATCGAAAACAATCATTTGGTTGTCAACAGGATCTACAGCGCCCAAGGCAGATAGTAGAGCCTTCTTTTGGGAAGGGCATGACTGGAGGAGTTCCAGTGTGGAAACGGCGGCAGGAGATTGCGCCAAATCATCTACTATGCTATACGAATGGGCAGCTCGACTGGGAGCAGCGTTTCGACGTAGTGGGCCCTTAGGTATCTTGGTATGAACCTCAAATTTTGGTTGAGGGATATGTAAGGGGCCACTAGGTGACGAAAGAGGCTCTATAGAACCCGAAGAAGGATGCTCGGAGGCAGACTGAGCAGGAGGCTTGGGGTACTGGCGAGACCGAGTTTGAAGGTGAAGGTCGACGGTCGGGGAAGGATGGGAGTTCATCATGAGGATCTGGTAATTGGAGGAACCAGAATGGGAAGGTTGAGGGGCCACCTGTCCGTCAGGTGGTTGGGTAGCCATGAATCCCTGCGGTGCATTCACCTACTCTTGAGGGGGCGGTGACTGCTGTTGCAGGGGTTGAGAAGGCAAGGGAGGCGAAAACGCATATGCTAGAGGAGCTGGCGCACCAGGCTGTGGATAAGGGTAATGGTTAGGTTGGGTAACATTGAGGTAAGCAGGAGGTTGGGCAAAAGGATGAGGCATGCCATATCCTGGATGCGTGCTACCGGGAGGGGGAGAAGTGCAAGAAGTGGTGCCCCCTCCCCCAGGAAAACCATAGCTCATGAGAGGTTGAGCGGATGGATGAGAGATAGATCCAACGATACTGTTGGCGGCATGAGGTGCCCCCGGTGTATGGGCATCACCGGGTCTGGGGAGATCAGGTAGGACAGTATGATCATAACCTGTCTGAGCTTTGATCAGGTCATAGTTTAACGCAATTTGGAGGGCATCTTCTTCGGTTTGAGGAAAATGTGATGCGACATCTTTCCCGATAGGGGACAAGAGAGATCTAAGGAACCAGTCCATGTAGACACGGTCTTCGAAGGGAGGAGATTGACATAGGCTCCATCTTCTTCGCCATTCCTGGACATGGGTAGAAAGGCGGGTCGAAGAGGTTTGCTTGAAGGAAGTCAAGAGTTCGATACTAGTGTCATAACGAAGGGGAAGCTGGAAGTAAGATAAAAAAGCCCGGGCAAGAGTTGCAAAGGTGGTATGGGAGGAAGTGGGCTGATCAACATACCACTTAGAAGCTTCGCCTGTAAGCGTGCGTTGGAACAATCGAAGATGAACAGAGTCATCGGTAATGGAGGTCGATGAACACCACATGTGGAAAGATCGAACATGATTTGAAGGATCTTCTCCAGCATGGCCTTCAAACTTTGGGATGTCGGAAGGGAGCTTTGTTGGCATAGCAGGCCAACTAGCATTATGGTGTATAGGGTCGTTTGTCAACCGGTCCAAATCGGGGAGGCTGAGGCCTGCCAAGAAGGGGAGCATGGGTGAAGCCGAGGTAGGTCCTGTGGTGGTTCTGCTAGTAGTAGTCCCGGCATTAGGGCCAGGATTCCCGCTAGTGTTAGCCCCTGGACCCGACATAGTGGACGTGACAGGGGGGAGAACCAGAAGGAAAAGAAGAACCCAAAGAATCAGAGAAGGACTGGCTCGACGACGGTGGGACGGAGCAGGTCGATCGACCGGAGACTGAGGGTGAAGGCCAAGGAGGCTCCGGGAAAGGTGCCTTGGGGGCGCAATGATGACAGGAAGAAGGAAACCGACAAGGGAAGAAAGGGACAGAATCAAGTAATGTCAAGGGCAGATAAGGTGCGGTGATAATTGATTTTAGAGTCTTTGCCAGGCGGTGTTAACCAGGCGCTTCTTCACTTAGGGTCAGTGTGTGGCGTGCGTTAATTTTTAATTTTTAAACCCTTTCCGTTTTGAGAGCAAGAAAAAAGTGTGCTGCGTAGCTGAAAATAAACCTACAGAGAACAGAATAAAATGCTGAAATAACAGAAAAATAACAGCTACTTGTGCATCTATCTAACCCAAGAAAGTGGGTCTTTCAAAACTATGCTGAAAAGAAAGGGAAAAACTATGTAAACACACAAAAAGAGCTCAACAGATCTAGGGTCGAAAGGGACAGGGATCTGGAGGATAAAGCGGCAGGAAAGAGGTGCAGATCACAGCCAAGAGGCAGAGGCAAGGTGGCTGGAAAAAGGAAGGAAAACAGCAAAAACCGAAGGGGGCAAGGCGGAGGCCTTCAAAGGGGTCCAAACAAAACGACAAGAGGTGATTTGAAAGGAAAAGAAGCTGATATAAAAGGGATCTGAGGATGAGGGATCAGATCTGAAAAAGGGAAGGCTGAAACTCTGAAAAATCAGACACCTGAAACAGCTAAAACTCTTCCACCAAAAGTGGAGGGTACTGAAGCCCTAGGGGGCTAGGTTCCCACTTAGATGAGCAAAATCAGATCAGAAACAAGTCGAAACGGGCTGAGACAGAGGCTGGAAAACCCTGACAGAAGCTTCATAAAAACCCAGAAAAAGTTCAGAAAAAAAGCAGAAAAAAGTCCAGGTCGCGGTTTTTGACCAGTTTTTCGCTCCGGTCGCAGTTTTGGGGTTTTTTTCTGCGTCCTGAGGCTTGAGGTCACACTTTTTGGGCCAAAAAGTGCGACCTGCACTTCCGGGACTCTCGGCGGCAGATTTCAAAAAAAAATGTCGTCTCAGCTGCGGCTGATGTCGGTCACCTGCGCAATAGGGCCAGAAACACACGGAAGTTAGAAATTTTAATGTTTGAGGGCTTTATGAGGAAAAAACCACATGAAAATAGGAAAAACAAAAAGCTGAAAAGAAACCCTAGGCTCTGAAGTAGCTGGATATGCAGGAATAGGAAAAACGACAGCGGTCGTAATTTAAAACCCGTGTGGAGTCGCCATTTGTTAGTATGAATTCTTTGTCGAAGCGTACGAAAAAGAACCACTTTAGCTACGTATAACTAATAGCCCTAACAACAATAATGGCTGCAAAACATCTTCAGATCTGCAATTAGTAGTTAAAGTGCTGCAACAAACAGATCTATAAATGGAAAGATATTAAGCAGTAAAGTAAAGAGTTTGCTCCATGCATCCAACAGACAAGACAAGAACACTATTTTTGAATGAATTTTTATATTACAGGGCACCTGGGAGGAAACAAGAAGGTGTATCCAGATCTCCTCAATGGGATGGGTTCTTTGTAGTCCTCAGCACTTCAGATCTAAGCTTTCTCTCTCTCTTGTAGATGTAGAAAACCCAATGTAGAAGGTAGAGCTCAATGGGAGCAAAATGGCAGAAATGAGACCAAGTGTATAGATCCAGAGTGATCTAATATGCAACAAAAGGTGAAGAATGATGGGGAGAACCCTCCTATTTATAACAAAATATTGGTTCATTCTAGATCTTGGTGCATGATTAAAATAATGTTAACCAAATCTAGGTCCACCTCTATGGAATATTTTATTATTATTTGTTGGAGGGAAAGGGTGTTTGACTTGGGTCAAATCCCTTGATTAGTGAAAAATAAATAAATAAATGATTTATTTATCTTGTTAAGGAAGTGGTTGGGAGATAATCAAATAAATAATGATTTATTTGATTAATGGTGGGTGATTTGGTCATATTTAACAAGGAATATTATTAAATAATTATCCCTAGAAAATAATAAGATAACTATGGGTTTATCTCATTAATTTCTTTGTTTTTGGGTTAAACATGACTAGGAATAATAATTAAATTATGGTTTAATTAATTATTCCATGAGGAGAATCAAACAAATATAGGTTTGTTTAATATTTCTGGGGTTTCCCTAATTCTACTATGAAAGCAGTTTTACTTGGGGTAAAACTGGTCTTACATGGTGTACTTGGGTCCATCTAATGATAAAAGGTTAGATGACCAAAAAATGGTGTAACAATAGCTACCATCATTTTTCCTTTTCAGATAAACACAATGATCAGAGTGACATCTAGTATAACCTTGTTCAGACATAAACTTGTCAAATTTTAGATACCACAGCCTTGGAGCCTATTTTAATCCATACAAGCTCTTCTTTAGCCTACACACTAATTTTTCTTTCCCTTTGACCTCATATCCTTCTGGTTGCTCCATATAGATCTCTTCCTCCAGATCTCCATGGAGAAATGTTGTCTTTACATCTAACTGTTCAAGATGAAAATCTTCTGTTGCTACAAGACTTAAAATAGTTCTGATTGAAGTCATCTTAACAACAGGAGAAAATATTTCATCAAAATAAATGCCTTTCTTCTGTGCAAACCCCTTCACCACAAGTCTAGCTTTGTGCCTCTGTTTTCCTCCATCTTCTTCCTTCAGCCTGTAAACCCATTTATTCTGCAATGTAGTTTTACCTGCAGGCAACCTGACTAAGTCCCAAGTCTGGTTATGCATTAAGGAGTCCATCTCTTCTTCCATGGCTAGCTCCCACTTCTTCCTTCTTTCAACCTGCATTGCTTCTTCATAACATTCGAGTTCACCAGAATTAGTTAACAATAAATAATATAATGAAAGAGAGTATCGTTCAGGGGGTCTACTTATCCTGGTATATCTTCTAACACCACTTTCAGGTGTTTGAGGTGCCTATTGCTGTTGTGGTTGTTGCTGCTGTTGTGGTTGCTGATTATTATTATTTTCAGGCACCTTTACTTTTTCAGTTATCTCATCAAGAACCGTATATTCCCTGCTTTCTTTTTCTTGTTTCTTTTCCTACAATTGATTCTTATAGAAGACCTTTTCATTGAATATTACATCTCTGCTCCTAATGATTTTGTGATTTTCATAATCATATAAGCGATAACCAAAATCATTAACACCATATCCAATAAAGGCACATTTCTTTGATTTTGCCTCAAGCTTTGTTCTATTTTCTTTATTAATATGGACAAAGTCCTCACAACCAAAAGGATTTAAAAAGGAGTAGTTTACCTTTTTACCTGTACATGCTTCCTCTGGAATACCACCATTCAAGGAACTTGAAGGCCCTCTGTTTATTAGATAAACAACATTATCTACAACATCTGCCCAAAATTGTAAAGGCAATCCTGCATGCAATCTCATGCATCTTGCATGCTCCATGATTGTTCTGTTCATCCTTTATGACACACCATTTTCTTGTGGTGTTCTTGGAACTATCTTCTCTCTACGAATTCCATGCTCGAACAGTACCTATCAAACTCTTTGCTGCAATATTCACCTCCATTGTTTGATCTAAGACACTTCAACTTCTTTCCTGTCTCAATTTCAACCAAAGCTTTCCATTTCTTCAAAATATCAAATACATCATATTTATTTTGAATACAATAAATCCAAGTTTTTCTAGTTGCATCATCAATAAATGTAACATAATAGCGAAAGCCACCGAGAGATGATACCTGAGAAGGTCCCCATACATCTATATGCACAAGCTCCAATTTTTCGCTCTTATTTTCTTTCCCAACTCTGAGAAATATGACTCTCTTTTGTTTTCCATACATGCAATTTTCACAGAAATCCAAATCAACATTATTCAAACCTGGCAACAAATTTCTTAAGTGAAGAATCTTCATTCCCTTCTCACTCATGTGTCCGAGCCTATGATGCCATAATCCTGCATCTACTCCTTTGGAAGTTAAAACATTAACAGAGCTAGAAATACCATTGCATAAATAAAATGTACCAACCTTTTCACCTTTTGCTATTACCAGCGCTCCTTTGGTGACCTTCCAAGTTTTATCTGTGAAAGTTGTCACACAACATTCACTGCCTAACTACCCTGTTGAAATCAGATTTTTCTTCAGATCTGGAACATGCCTTACCTCCTTTAGTAGCCATTGGTTTCCATTCTGTTTTTTTACAAGAACTTTACCCATTCCAACAATTTTACAAGGTTTATCATCACCCAAACGAACTTGTCCAAAATCTCCTTGAACATAGTCATGAAAATATTTCTTATCGGGTGTGGCATGGAATGAAGCCCCTGAATCTACAACCCAAGAATCAGTAACATTTTTGAAAGAAAGAATCAACGAATCTTGTAACACATCACCTGTCACATTTTCTTCATGATTGTTTTCTTGTTGTGCATCTCCTTCTTTTCCATTCCAAGATCTACAATATTTCTTTAGGTGTCCTCTCTTTCCGCATTTCTAGCACACTGTCCCCTATCTGGACTTGGATCTGCCTTTCCTTGATTTATTGCGATAACCCAGGCTCTTTCCTCTTTCCATTCTTCTTCCCCTAGACTTTGCACTCAAAGCATTACCTGATGTCTCACCGGAGCTTTTCCGTCGCATTTCCTTGCTAAGGATAGCACCAACAACATCATCAAACTTTAAACTACTAGATCCAGAGACAGAGTTACTAATGGCCATAACTAAACCATTCCATCTTTCTGGAAATGAGCATAGAAATAAAAGAGCCCTAACTTCATCATCAAATTTTACCCCTACAGAACTTAACTGACTGGTAACTGTATTAAAATCATTTAAATGGTCTGGAACAGATCCACCTTCCGACATCTTCATATTAAACAATCGTTTCATAAGAAATACCTTGTTTGAAGCTAAGGGTTTTTCATATAGTTTTGCCAACGTCTGCATCAAATCCTCTGTTGTTGTTTCCTTTGAAATATTGAAGGTGACTGACGCCGCAAGGCACAACCGTACTGTTCTGAGTGCCTTTCTATCGAGAATGTTCCATTCCGCATCTTTCATGGCCGCCAGCTTCTTTGTTTTTCCACTCAATGGTAAGTACAAATCTTTTTGATACAGATAATCTTCCATCTGCATCTTCCACAATGGGAAGTTTTGGCCGTTAAATTTCTCGACCCTAAATTTACCATCTTCCGCCATTGCTCCCACTCAAACCAGGAACCCTTCTTTCCTGCGAGTTTATCAACCAAATAGACCTTCGGATCTGATACCAGTTGTTAGAAAATTAAATATTACAGAGCAATGCAACACATATAATATGAAAAATACAAGCACACAAAACACATAAAACCAGAGAGACACAGATATACGTGGTTCACCCAGTTTGGGCTACGTCCACCCTGAATAGCCAGTCCTTCCTTTCTATTATCCATCAAAAATTGAAGAGACAAAACCTACAGCAGATCCACTGTAATATCCTCTATTCTCTGTCACAGTATCCCTATCTGTTTCTTGCTCTGAGAATACACACATAATACACAGCCGCAATAAAATACCCTCATTTATACAAGAGGGTTTCCTTCTATGGAAAAAAACCCTAAACTAAACATAATTTCTACCGTCAGATCATCTGCCTATGAACGACCCAAATTGACTAGAAATTACTATACTTTTACAAGGCAATTTTACATCTGTTTTTAGCTTCGGGGGCACTTCCCCTGAAACCCCCCGCCAGGGGGGGGCTTCAAAAAGTGCTACTACCCCCCCTTGACCCCCCATGGCAGCGATTAATTACGGGTGGCGTTGCCACCCCTTTTTAAGGTATAGGGGTCCAATGCTGTGATACAAAGTAAACAAGATAATCAGGCTCCACACCCAACATGGAGCTCAAAAATCTCACTATTAAAGATAAATTTTTCATTCCTATCATTGATGAATTACTAGAAGAATTACATGGAGAACATTACTTCACCAAATTGGATCTTCATTTAAGATATCATCAAATAATAATGAAGACTGAAGAGATTTTGAAAACAACATTTAGAACTCATGAGGGTCATTATGAATTTTTGGTCATGCATTTTGGATTACCAATGCACCTTCTAGATTTCAAGGATTAATGAATTCCATTTTCAAACCCTTCCTTAGAAATTTTTTGTTATTATTTTCTGATGATATACTAATCTACAATAAGTCTTGCAAGGATCAAGTTCAACATGTTGACAGCGTGCTCAAACTATTGGTAAAAACAATTAAATGTAAAAACCTCCAAATGTTTCTTTGCAGTACAAGAGGTGGAATATTTGGGGCATAATGCATCTCATGAGGGTGTTAAGGTAGACCCTAATAAAATTAAATTCATTAAGGAATCTAAAATCCCCACAACCATAAATAATTTGCAAGGTTTTCCCAGTTGACAAGGTATTATCGCAAGTTTGTTGAGAATTATGGGAGACTAGCAGAACCTATAACAACATTATTGAAGAAAGATTCATTTTCTTGGACTCCTAAAGAAACTAAGGCTATTGAACATATTAAATAGGAAATGTGCCAAGCACCAGTTTTAGCTATGCCAGAATTCACAAAAACCTTTATTATCAAATGTGATGCCTTAGGAAATGGAATTGATGTTGTTTTAATGCAAGAAGGAAGACCCATTTCTTTTGAAAGTCATCTAATCAAAGGAAAGTATATACAAAAACTTGCTTATCATAAGGAAATTTTGGCAATACTATATGCACTTAATAAATGGAGACCTTAGCTAATGGGAAGACACTTCAAGGTAAAAACGGATCATGATAGTCTTGAATACTTTTTAGAAAAAATATTTCCTTCAGAAGAGCATCAAAAATGGGTCACACAATGTTGGGTTACGACTTTGAAATCATCTACAAAAAAGGGATGAAAAATTTTGAGACAGTTAAGACCTTGAGTCTCTTACAACCTTCATCCATTCCAAGTCAACATTGGGAGGAGGTTTCAATGGATTTTATCATAGTTTTACCGAAGTCTGAAGCAAAAAGCATTGTCATGGTGGTATTTGATAGACTTACTATTGGATTGGGTCCCTTAGGCCCGAATTTTGATACATTTTTGGTATATTTTTGTAAGGTTTTTGTAAGTTTAGTTGTGTGTAGCATAAGTAAAGGGGCATTGGGGTGAGTCAAATCCGATCATGAGTTGTAACGGGTCAAAGGGTAGAACTAGGGGCCGCAAACCATGGTTTGCGGACCTTAGATGAGCACAGGCTAAAAGTATAAATAGGATTATAGATATAGTCGATAAGGGACAGTAATGTTGTTGATGATAGATATCTGACTGTATTTTGGTATTATAGAGAACTTGTATGGGTTATAAGGCTCCTTCTTGTTGTGTGCGCGGAGACCTTAGTCCTATTGTGTGCGGACCCCGCTAGTTGTGTGTACGAGTAAAATGAAGGTGTTGTAGGGGAGATCTAAACTATTAATGAATGAAGAAATGTTTTGGATGATATTTGAGTACTAAATGCATCTGATATTTTTTTAATGATTGTTTTTGCATGTTATTTCCAATTACTAAGTTATTTGTATTCAGACCAACTACAAAACCATTTTCTATCTTAGATGAATGCTAAATGAAGGGATCTGTTATTATCGAGCTTTAAGAATGTGTATTAAGGATAAGTTTAAGGATTTCGAAGTCTGTTTTAGCGTGTGCATAAGGCATTCTATGTATCTGACCTGAATATGTTTGGTTAGGGTTTTTGGTTAGGGCTTCTATTGCGAAGGTCTGATCATCATTTTTTTAGATCTGAAGACACCCACATCATTTTAAATCTCTCTCAGGGTGTGGAAACCTGGCTCTATCACCCCCCCCATACTGCTTCAGGTGAGACTCTAACTTGTGCAAGCAGGTCACTACCTAAAGGGCCAATAGTAAGAGGGTTTCCTTGGTTAACCTTAACTTTGAACCTGGTTCAGGAACCCTCAACCCAAAAAATGGTTTCGTTGCTAGGACCAGAATCATTTTGAGAGACATTAGATGTTATGGTAACCATTAAAGCCTGAACTAGAGGACTGGTTTGAGAAACAGGTTCACGAATTTTCCGTAAAAGAAAACAAAAGTAAGAAGCTATGTACTAAAGATTGGAAACAAAATTATATTTTCACAAATGTTCACAAGATATTCTTTGTTACCTTTGCGCATGAATTGCAAGAGTGGTTGTCAAGATTCGCAGAGTTCCAAACCTATTGGAAGGATTAGAAGCTCACGTAGTCGATACCTGAATTGATTCAAAAATTGAAAAATACTGATAATTCCATCACCCAGACTATAGATCACTCAGTTGACAGTATCTTGGGTGGGTTTGTGATAGATTTTGCAGTAGATCAGTTTGTGTCATATTTTTAAGCTCAAAGAATATTTTTCAAGGGATTGAGAGGTAAATTCTTATGAACTTTCCCTCTGTTGATTACGATGTTATTATGTGAAAAGGGTGTTTTGTGTAGCAACACTGAGTGAATGAACCTTGATAATATCGAAGTCACTACGCGCAGTGGAAAATGTTATCGGGTCAATTAGAAACAGGAAAGATCTTTATATAACGCCTGGAGAAATTCACCTGATATAGAATGTAGCAAGGCTACGCATGCTGAAGGTAGCCCTCCTGCTACACCACAACCAAACTCATGCAAAGGTAAGACATCTCCTACCTCACCCCCACAGCCACCTGCAGAAGATATGGCCGCACATATGAAGCTACCCACCTTTAAGGGTGTGGGAGATGAGGATATGGATAGGTTTTGGTTCATTTCTAATACAGTGTGGACTACACAAAATGTGAATATTGATGATGTCAAAAGAGTGCAAATGGCTATGGCATTTGAAGGTCACACGTTAGATTGGTCCATGGGATATCTAGCTCACAACGTTGATCCCACAGTTGTGCAGATTAATGATGTTCTGAAAAAACAATTGAGGAAGTTGGAGTCCTATGTACAACGTGTGATAGAACTAAAATATATAAAACAAGGGCCGAAGGAATCAGTTTGGGAAGCTCATCAATGACTGAAGCGGACCATCACCGAAGGAGATTTTTTTTACGATGATAATCATCATAAGGAATGATTCATTTCCATGCTTTTTCCACATCTACGTGGGACTATGGGTCAACAAAAGATTGATTCTCAAGCTGAAGCTCTGGAAGTTGATATTAAATTGGAATTCGTGCCTAGAGAAGATTCTCAATTTGGAATGCTGCTGATTCAAAGTCAACTGGAGGCTATGCACTTAGAAATTCATAACCTACTCAAATATCGGGGTAAATAAGTTGGAAGAGATGTCTGGTGCATATGGTGTAAAGGTTCTAGACACACCAAAGGTCAGTGCCCTCTGTTCTTGGATTACCTGCAAGTTAGGGGACTAAATCCACTGTGTCCTAGGGATGTTCCACGGCCAAGTACCCCCACACTATGGTGCACTGTTTGTAGGGTTGCTAGACGAAATGATACGTACCATTTCCCTCGACTAGGAGCCTATGTGCTAGAGCTAAAACAACAGTGGTATAGATTTTTCTCTTTAGTTGGTAATGATGAGAACCACTACCAGAAGTTTGACCTAATGATATAAAATTATAACCTTTATAAAGTGCAGTCCAACCCATCTTCACTAGCATCACCCATGGGACATGGAGGATCCCCAACAAGAGGGAGGGGAGGGGGACGAGGTGGAGGCACATGTCAGGGAAGAGGGAAAGTAATTTTCTATAGCCGTGGGAATGTTGGACACTATGCATGTGACTGCACAAATGCCGCACGACAATCTTGTAGGTACTGTAGGAAATTTGATCATGTAATTGAAGCCATTCCTGTGTTAATTTCTAAAATGCAGGAAAATTAGCAGCAGAAATCTACGCAAAACATATAGATGGTTAAAGTTGAACCGTGCGATGATGTTCCAAGTGTAAATGTAATTACATGTAGTGATGCTTCTACTGTAGGAGATTAGGAAAATAATATTGATGCAAATCCACTGATCAAAAATGCGTTTGAAAAGAAAGGATTCAACCTGTAGAAGGAAAAGGAGATTTTTATTGAAGCCAGGAGGGATTTTTCTGATCCAGGAGTGTCCACATCTATCATGGAACCAAAGGCTAATGATGAAGTCAAGCCATTCCTACAATCTTGTATTAAATTATTTCACAATCAAAGGGAAATAGATAATCTTAAGGCCCTGATGGATAGCTGCGAGGAAAGAGAAGTACCTCGAATAGAGACGAAGGCTATGAACAAGATTTATATGAACAAGAAGAGAACTTGACAGGAGATGCGCATGAGTGTCCATATTGGAGAGTATGAGATGGATCAAGTCATCCTATATTTTGGGTTTGATGCAAATGTTCTACCTAAGAAAACCTGGCAGAATATGGGAGAACCAAAGTTGGAATGGTCCACCATTCAGTTACGCATGGCCAATCAACAAAATATCATTCTGCTTGGAAGAATTCCACGGGTCTTGGTAAACATTGTTGGAGTAAAAGTATGTGTTTATTTTGAAGTGATAGAAATTTTGGATGATGCAGACCCCTGCCCTATGCTTTTAGGATTAGATTGGTCAACTGATATGGGAGGCATAATCAACCTGAAGCGTAGATGCAGAATCTTTGAGAATGATGGTACGTGGGTGATATTCCCACTAGATCCAACAGAAGGAGAAATATATACAGAGACAATACGTGAAGGAGGTGACGTCAACCATATTTACAAGCTAACTATGTGAGATGAAGACTGGATCAATCCTATAGTTGATGGGATGCTGAATTGGGAGAAGGTTAGTTTGTGTTTCTTAGATTCATATGGTGAGATGGAGAACTGGAAAAATCAGCTGCATAATGTTTTTGCATTGCGCTGCCTCAAGGTCACTAAGAACTTCTTGGGCATCTCCTCAAAGGTAATATAACTACCCTATTTTGATGCTTCTAGTAGTATTGAAATAATTGGAAAAGGTTGTCCCAGAAGAATGAAGGTTCTGGGTGCTTGACCTGGCTATGCACGCAACCCCAGCAGGTTGGTGGGATACAGAGAAGGGTGTGTTTGAGGATTGGAAGGAATGTATAAAAATTATGACGTTGCGCATTGAACCTCCTGCCTGTTGGGAAAAATACTGAGAGGGGGGGGTGAATCAGTATTTAGAACTTACTCAAAACTTTTTACTTTTTCTTACTTCAAAACCCATATGCTACTTTCCTGAAGCCAACTCGCGTATACATCTGCACATAGTTCAGAACTGATTTCACAACCCATACGCACTTTCGATTTATCAAACCCGCATATATACGTGCTTCCGCTATTCCAAACTAGCGTATAGATCTTCAGACATTATAGAGTAGCATACTTCTTCAGATCAGATATTCAGTTCAGATTTAACCCTTCACTTCAGACAGATGTTCGCCTCATCTCAGATCTAAACATACCATAAATAGATCTAGAAAATACAAATACATTTCAGATCTAGATTCCCTTCTTCATCATTTCTTCATAGGTGCATTCAGATTTATCATTCAACTGTTACCCATTACATTCAGATATACTTCAGAGAGAAGTATTCATTCAAACCCAGACACATGCACACCTCTAGCACAATGATTTTCTTCTCCTTATATAGGTTTACCCTTTTTCAATACCATGAGTCAAAACCACATCACTTCCGATGGTATTCCTGGACGGGATCAAATAGACAACCCAACGCTCAATACAATGGGTCAATACCATGGTAGTAACCCCTGGTTTTACATATTTAGAGCACATTTGAGATACGCGACTTGGCACGTACTTTTCCGCGTGCATACGCTACTTCTCCTAGACAAACCCGCGTATGCCTTGAGACACACACTTTTCATCATTGTTCTAGCACATACTGAAATTCCTTTCATCATTACATCTGAGCTGCTCTGTAGACACATCATATCATATCAGATTTACGTCATTACCAAGTCCATCAAGTCAAGAACAACTTCATCAAGTAGATTGTCATCATCTTCATCAAGTGGGTTGCCATCAAGGACAACACATTGCATCATATTGCCAACAATCTCCCCCTTTGGACTTGATGGAAACCATGATGGTGTTTGATCACCACAACAAATAGATACATGATATTCTCCCCCTATTTAAACACCATGTCACTCTCCCCCTTTGACATCAAGGGCAAAGGGCGGATCAAAACAAACACAAGGTTTTTCTCCTCATGTAGATAGAAGAGCGATGTAGATCTGATGTGCACTGAAGTTACCATGCTCCCCCTGAGTTCATTCTGAATCTTCAAATAGTACATGACTCTATGACCTTCCTATCACCAAGGACTCATACTTACATCAAAGATCCAACCAAGTGGATTTACATATGCGACTCAAATACCCAACCAAGTGGGTTTACATAATTTGACTCAACTACCCAACCAAGTGGGTTTACACATTTTGACTCAAGTACCCAACCAAGTGGGTTTACACATTTGATCAAGTCCTTACATGACTGAATATTACAATTTTACATCATGGATCTCAACATGACTTTTTCATCAAATTACAAATATGACTTTTTATGACCAATACGAGAAAGACCTCAAGAGAGAGATCATATTACAGAACCATCATAATGCCAACAATGCATTATACTCAGCAAGGCTAATTCTCCCCCTGAAAATATGCATCCAAGCATCCTTTCCATATGATCAAGGCTCCTCCTTAGTTTTTGCAACCTGAATACTTTCAACAGCAAGTCATCAGCAACAATCTCTACATGATCTGTCCTTATCTCTAAATCATAATACTTCCATCTCATCCATGTGTGAAAAAAAAGAATACTCTTCAGCAAAAAGTAAACAGGGCTCATCCACAATCTCATCCTAAGAAACCATGTAACATGTCATCATCATTTAGAACTGAGAAATAAACAGATACAGTGCCAATAATACAATCATTAGTAGTCAGGCTGATGCTCCCCCTGAACCTGTGCTCCTGATCTTCAACAGTCATACAAATTTTCTTATCATAAGAGCATACGCGACTGTCTCCACTGTAACTCGCGTGTATACACGGCTTTAGTTCACTGAACCCACGTATGGAAAGTGAAACATTGAAAACTTCACATTCCTTCATCTCCCCCTGAGTTTGTACCACCTGTACCTGTCTTCTTCACATCAGATGTTCTGTCAGAATTAAACATAACCAGAATAACCAAACCAACCATGAGAATCATCATACATAGCTCCCCCTGTGATGATACATTACTAATCCCTATAATGTATCTCACATCTCTCCTGCAGTCATTAAGAGAAGTAAGCTTTAGAAGCGGATGACTGCAGTAGGGTCAATATTCCCTACATTTTTGACCGGTCCTCCTTCTTTTTCCAAATTTGCTTGAACTTTCTAATTGTGTGCTGGAATTTGTCCAATTTCTCATATCTATTCATCCTGCATTCTTTTTCCACATGTCCATATTTGTTACAAGAATAACATCTCATGTGACCAGAGAAGTAAGCATAAGGATCATAGTGTGTTTCTCTTTTCTTCCTTCTATTGCAATCGACTGCTTTATGACCAAACTTGCTGCATGAAAAACAATATCCCTTAAAGAAACCAGAGTACCTTTCTGAGTAGAATCTATTTGTTTGTGATTGAAACAATCTTCTTCTGCAATTTGCTACAACATGCCCATAATTATGAAAATTAAAGCATTCAACATTATTGATGCTTCTATAGTTAGGAGGGATTGGTTTCTTTTGAGAGTTCATGATTGTCGGTTGACCCTTTGCTTCTTTCAATACTTCAAATTTTGTATTGACATCCTTTGACTCTTTAGCACTTCCTTGTGAACTATATTCTCCTTTAATAGTTTCATGAAAACCAAGACCAAGTTTAATAGAAGGAGATCTTTGATTACTATGAATATTGTCCAGAATCTTAGTACTATCTTGAAACCTCAAGCGTTTATCCTTTTCTTCTAATTTACCTATGAGAATGTTTACCTCAACCTCCAATTTTTGGCATTGCTTCTTCATACTTTCTTCAACCCTTTTTCCTTCTTCAACTTGATCATTCAATTTTAAAATTTCTTCCTTCAACCAATTTTCTTGTTCTTCACATGTTTGTAGTAGTTATTCATTCTTCTTATTTTATTTTTCCAGATCTTCTTTGAGGGAGATGATTTCTGCTTCAAGACCTTCCTTTTCAAATGATTGTAGAGGTTCCACATTCTTCTTACTTGATGCTTCAAGATCTACTAGCAGAGAGATGATTCCAGCTTCAAGTCCTTCATTCTTCTTTTTGGATATTTCAAGATCTTCATTTAGATCGATGATTTCTGCTTCAAGTCTTTTATTTCGAATGGTTGCATAATTGTACAAATTTTGATACTTGTCTATCTGTTCATTTAGTATTTCTATCTGTCCTTTCATTTGAGCGATCATCTCATTGTAGATAACTTCTTGCTTATTAGATGCTCTTTGTTGTTCTTCAAATTTATTCTTGAGAGCTTCTTCTAGATCCATAAAATTCCTTTCACTATCTTCACCATTACATGCACAAGAACATGAATCACAACAATCAGTACCTATTTTATCTTCTTCATTTTCTGCTGCACGTGTTTTCTGAGATATCTCCTTTTGAGTAGCCTTCTTCTTTTGCTTCCTTCCCATTGTGACAGATCTCCTTCAAGCAATCAAGCTTCTGCAGAAGGACCTACTCTGA
The DNA here is from genome assembly GCA_034641835.2 of Pinus albicaulis. Lineage (NCBI taxonomy): Eukaryota > Viridiplantae > Streptophyta > Pinopsida > Pinales > Pinaceae > Pinus > Pinus albicaulis. The sequence goes on from JAXQQM020060417.1 coordinate 164,874, forward strand.
AACCAATTGTTGGGAAAAATACTGAGAGGGAGGGGTAAATCAGTATTTAGAACTTACTCAAAACTTTTTACTTTTTCTTACTTCAAAACCCATACGCTACTTTCCTGAAGCCAACTCGCGTATACATCTGCACATAGTTCAGAACTGATTTCACAACCCATACGTGTTTTCTCTTTATCAAACCCGCGTATATATGTGCTTCCCCTGTTCCAAACTAGCGTATAGATCTTCAGACATTATAGAGAAGCATACTTCTTCAGATCAGATATTCAGTTCAGATTTAAACCTTCATTTCAGACAAATGTTTGACTCATCTCAGATCTAAACATACCATAAACAGATCTAGAAGATACAAATAAATTTCAGATCTAGATTCCCTTCTTCATCATTTCTTCATAGGTGCATTCAGATCTATCATTCAACTGTTACCCATTACATTCAGATATACTTCAGAGAGAAGTATTCATTCAAACCCAGACACATGCACACCTCTTGCACAATGATTTGCTTCTCCTTATATAGGTTTACCCTTTTTCAATACCATGAGTCAAAACCACATCACTTCCGATGGTATTCCTGGATGGGATCAAATAGACAACCCAGCGCTTAATACAATGGGTCAATACCATGGTAGTAACCCTTGTTTTTACATATTTAGAGCGCATTTGAGCATACGCAACTTGGCACGTACTTTTCCGTGTGCATATGCTACTTCTCCTAGACAAACTCGCGTATGCCTTGAGACACACACTTTTCATCATTGTTCTAGCACATACTGAAATTATTTTCATCATTACATCTGAGCTGCTCTGTAGACACATCATATCATATCAGATTTACATCATTACCAAGTCCATCAAGTCAAGGACAACTTCATCAAGTAGATTGTCATCATCTTCATCAAGTGGGTTGCCATCAAGGACAACACATTGCATCATATTTCTAACACTGCCACCCCGCTAACTGAGCTCTTCTATGTTTATGGAGAGACATGCAAGAACCTGTCGATGTTGATGGAAGTTTGGAAGGAAAAGACTTGGAATGAGTCGGTTCATATGTTTATTCATTCATTGGGGTCAATACCTACCACTTGGTATTTGGAAATGGAGTTGCACCCATTAGGGGAATTTTGAGGTCTAAAATGGGCCTCCTAAGAAAAATGTACAACCAAAATAAACTTTATAAGAACCAATAGGATTCAAGATGTTGATGTTAACCATGGGTGATGATTCACCATTTTTTAAGTAGAAGGGTAAAAATATAAAAAATAATAAAATAATAAAACTACTTTTTGAAATCATATTTTCAAATTATCTCACAAAGTTATTACTCAAATTTAGAGTGGGAGTACTTGTGGGATGCAAAATTTAATTCCTCATCCAAGGAGTACCCATGTTGCATGCTTTCTATGGACCTTGCTATGCGAAAAATGAGAAATACATGAAAACACATGATTGCAATAAAGTTTTTCATGTATTTCTCATTTTTCATGTAGCAGGGTCCATCGACAGTATGGAACATGGGTACTCCTTGGATGAGGAATTAAATTTTGCATCCAATGAGTACTCCCGCTCCAAATTTGAATAAAAATTTTGGGAGATAAGTTGAAAATATGAGTTGAAAAGGTAGTTTTTTTCTTTTTTCCCTCTAAAATTTGATGATGTCATCAAATCTTATTTTATTATTTCCACTATTATTTTATAATTTCCTTAGGAGGCCCATTTTAGACCTCATAATTCCCCTAATGGAGGAACTCACAATTGGATCATAATGAGTGATGGTTTCCTATCAACCTTTAGCCTGGTTGGGGGATCAAAAAAATTTGATGAAGCCCTGTAGGACATAGATTCTCTTGTCTTTGATGATTCCTGACCCCGAAGGGAATGTGTTGCATAGATGCAGGAAATTGTCAATTGCAGGAACCTATCAATAGAGGATAATGAAGATGATCCAAGAATTTTCAAAATCCCTGAGTTTGAAGGGCAGCACGTAGTTTCAAGGCCCTCGTTGGGAATGGTAGATGTAACTAAGACTCTGAAGTTAAAGGAAGTCAACATTTGGACAGAAGTGCAGCCCAAGTTGGCCAAAATCGGGGACTACTGGGATGATGACATAATAGGAAATTTTTCGGAGCTCCTAACATGGTATCATGACCTATTTCCTACGAAGTTCTCTGAGCTCAAAGGAATTGTAGGAGACCTACGTGTTATGAAGATCATGTTGAAACCAGATGCGTGCCCTATCAAGAAGAAAACATACTGTAATATTGCATTTTTGGAGATTTAAACCATTAAGATACACTAGAGGATAGATAAATTTGAAACCTTTTTAAACTCCTATATCAACTTCTACAAAGATCATGGTGCCCTTAATTTTTCTCCTATTTACGAACTCAAATTGGTGCTTAAGTTAGCTTTGCAGTATATGTATTCTACAAAATATTCATACTGATGTTTTTCAATTAATTCACTGAGGAACGTACTAAGGCCTTCAAGACATGGATTTTATTATATCTAGAATGACTCCGAATTTAAAAGCTATAGTTTTTCCCATGATTCAAACTAGGAATCCCTTGGATTATCTTAAACCATCTCTGTCCATATCTCTTAACGAAGATATTTTCTCATTGATACCGATAGATCCTCCTTAATATGATAAGGATCTGTCCTTCTAGTAATTAATAAAAAAGTACTACATTATCATGACAGAGATACTAAGACTCATTTTCATCCCCAATATACTCCAACATTGATATAAAATTGCTTAGTCATGTAGTGTTATTATTCTATTTACTGGTCCTAAAGATGTTCATACACAGATCACCATGCATACATTCCAACAACAATATAATGATCAATCCCAAGTCTTCTGATAGATAAAATCTCTACAGACATAATCCTAAGAACATAGAAGGGGTGTTGTACTTCAATTATTTTTCCGCCATCATCATGTACAATTGTTCAGGTTGCGTCGTGGAATAATCAAGGCCCAAACATATGATCAAAATATCACATGGATCTTATGATAATTAGTATGCAAATCATACTAAGTTTATACTCCAGGTCATATTCTTGGTCACTGGATCGAGTGATGATTATGGAGATGAATGTAGCAACACATATAAAATTGTTCATAATATGTTCAATAAGGTTAAGAATTCACTGGATCAAATATAGATATCCTCCATGGGCTTCTAAAGTAATTCCATATTTCTAATGAATAGAGATGCTTACACATTTCTTGTCACCGAGTTCAGAATGTTATATAGGTCGACTTGTAGGAAAATTTTGTAATTGATGTGTGTATATGACAAGGGCTATCACTGTCACTTTTACACCTTCAATTTAAACATAGTGATCTGCTAGATGTCAGACTCCCATACTTCAAGCATCAAGGCTAACACTTCTTAAAAGAGTAATAAATTCTTGACTTCGGCAGCTTCTTTAGGCTTAGTCTAGAACTGAGATCAGGTTTCCCTTTAAATGGAGATGCATAAGACTTCATAGGAAGAGAAGGTCTCCGATGTATTCAAGGAATCGAGGTTCTAATCAAATTAAATGTCATCTTATTACCTAAAAATTTGGATATTCTTGTACCACTTTATTCACAGAATAATTATAGAGAATTGTTTGGAGTGGTTCCCTAAGAGGGCCACAAGAATGAAGGTCCTAAAAAAAATATATGAGTCTGACCTTTCATTGACATGAGGTTTCTTGAAGCTAGGACAATTTTACCAAAAGATTTCACTATTCTGGGATGAAGATTGTCAGTGTTATAATTTTCATTCTCCCATCAGTGATAAAAATCACTCTTTTCATATTCATTTTAGGGGTCCCACTTAGATTTTTTTTATCATTCCACAAGGTCGTGCAAAAAATTCACTCATTGATGGTAGCCCTAGTCATAAGACCTCACTCTCCCTCAAAATTTCAATTTTTTTGGCCCACCTTCATGTCTTTCTAAACACAAATAGTTCTTGAAATCTCATTTCACTATTCTCATTATGTCAATCAAAGTCAACATGGAGTCTCATCGTTCAAGGTCCATTTAGGTCACTAGGTTTCATTTTCCAAGGTTCAATAATACTCCATTTCACCTCAATAAGGTCAGAAAAAGTGTGAGAGTGATTGAATAATACTTCTTTATCATTTGAAGAATATTTGTTAGCATGTAAATATGATTTTAAAAGGTTGTAATTATGGTTTCAAAGTATGATTTTCATACTAAAATGTAATTTTATTAAAAATAAAGATGTAATTTATTTTTATTTTTTATGTCATTTTATGCTCATTATATGTAATAAGTACTATCCCAAGTTTCCAACTCAAACTCATATGCCAAAATGAATATCAGCAAAGTCAAAATGTAAAGAGTCCCAAACTCCAGCACATCAACCCACAAAGAAGAAAATCAAAATGGAAAAGATATTTAGAAATTTTTTCAAAGGTTAAATGAAACATTAGAAAAGTGGATTTTAAATTAAAAGATTAATTTCAATCAAGTGTTAAAGCCTTCCTGAAATCAAATTCAAACTCATTTTCTCCTACCATCACTGAGCACACTCCAAGAGGGCAAAATTTTGAATTTCTAGGCGAATATTTGCAAAAAATAGAGCAGAGGGCACACTCTTTTTTGGGAGGGTGCACTCTCTTCTGCAAGGGCGCACTCTCTTCTACAAGTGTGCACTCTCTTCTGCTAGGGAGCACTCTCTTCTGTGAGGGAATACTTGACCAAGAAACCCAGAAACTCATTAAAATTGCAGATAAATCATTTACAAAGCTTCAACAATGTTCTCATTGACCTCCAGCAAGTGAGTAAGAGCTAATGCCATTAATTATCATCTTCACCAAATTCATTTTTTGGGTGTTGTGAAATGTTATTAAAACATCTCCAAAAATAGAAGAGAAGAGAGATCAACGCCTTAGAAATCAGCCACTTCGAGGGGGCAACCTCCAATACATTACATAAATGAAAAATTATTGGATGATACAAATGACCAAAACCTCTTATATATAGGAGTCCATGGGGTCACAATATAATCCTAGCCGACCTAACAATAATAATGTAAGGGAACAATAATAACAATATTAGGGTTAAAGGGGTACAACAATAACAATAGGGGGGTTACACTAACAACAATAAGGGACTATAATAGTAATATAGGGAGCTAACATGCCCCTATCCTTCAGAAAAGTGTTTTCCTCAATGCTTGAGCAGCTCCATATGCTTTTGTATAAAATTCTCATCCTCCCATGTAGAATCTTCAGTGGGTAAGTTCTTCCATTTGATGAGATACTCGGAAATTGATCGATTTCGTAGTTGTTGAGTTCTTGTTTCTGTGACTACCTCAGGTTCCAATATGATTTTTCCTTCCTCATCAAGTTATGGCATTATTTTTTGAACTAGAATTTTGTCCCCTGTAACCTTCTTTAATCATGAAACATGGAAAACTGGGTGCACTCACGAAGAATTCGAAAGCTCCAATTTGTATTCCATATGACCAATATTTTGCAACACCTTGTAAGGACCATAGTACTTTGGTGATAATTTATTATCCTTCTTAGATTGCTTGAGGGACATTTATTTATATGGTTGTAGCCATAAAAATACCCAGTCTCCTACATCAAAAATTCTCTCACTGCGATGTTGATTTTCCTGTTGTTTCATTCGATTTTGTTCCAAATTTAGGTTATCCTTTAAGAGATGGATAACTTCTTGTTGATGCTCGATGTGATCTTCCACTACATGAACCTTATAATTTTCTCTTAAAGAAGATTTGATGGACATTGGATGATATCCATAAAGTGCCATAAATGGGGTCATCTTTGTTGTAGTATGGAAGGAAGTGTTATACCACCATTCAGTGAGAGGCAACCACTTGACCCATTGTGTTTTCTTATCAGATACAAAACAATAAAGATATCCTTCTAGAAATTTATTCACTATTTCTATTTGACCATCATATTGAGGATGATAAGATGAGCTATGAGCTAGTTAAGTACCTGTTAGTGTCAGTCTAGTCATACTACCATCAGTGATCAAAATTTCTCACTGATAATTAATAAAGAGATGTAGCTCTGATTTGTGGGATCCATGTGGTATGAATTGTAGTATTTGTTTTCTCCTTTGTTTCATATGTAAATTCGTTATGTTCCACTTTTCATCCATAAACATTTCCGGTTGAATGCTTTCAAGATAGAAAGGTAGAATCCATTTTTATGCTCTACCTTGGGAAATCATTCATACCCTGTGTTTTTTCTCCTGTTTGAAAAGGATCCATTTCTTATGCCGTTTTCATCTCCTCACCAGTCTTTCCATCCCATCCTTATTTAACCTTAATTGCTAAAATTTCCTTCCTATCTTGCCCCATGAAATACCCTGTATCCTGATTTAATTCCTCAATTTCAAACTGTCCCATTTGTCCCATACATCCGTAAAACTTTCATTCATTTCATTAAAACATTTTCCCATTATTATACCTAGCTTAATATCAGTTTCATAATTGTACTTTGTGGAATATTCTTTCACGGAGAGAGCCCTCTCCTAACCTTGTAGGGCTAGCTACAAGGCTGAGCGTTGTTTAGATGTTGCCCTTATTTGCCTTTTTCAGCCTGAGGTCCGGATCAGGAGCTAACATTTCTGGTGACCATACTGGGGAACTTATTTAGCATAAAGGACTGATTACCCCAGTAATATCTTCCCTGGTAAAGAATGACAGAGTATCATATCTGAATTTTGATGGTGAACAACAATCAGATGCATATGAAGGCTGAATTTTTCACCTGGTGACTCCAACTTAATGTAAAGACTCCACTGGAGGACCGACTCTTTCCATAGGAAAATGGAATAATATTACACAAAGTTCAGGTATTCAAAGTAGAATGCTATTCAGGATCTAATCTGCTTTCTTGTAAATTACTTCTTTGATTTTCCTGAAGTTGTCCTGAAAGTTTTTCAGAATTTGTTGCATGATAAAGGTGATCAAAATATTGGTTCTACCTATTCAAAAAGTGTAAATACTGAGGTTTCTTTTGATCTTGGCCTCCATCCTTTTTCCAAATATTATGATGACCCTCTTCGAATTGATGAGCCTGAAGAGACCAAGACTCATCCTCTAGCTTCTGTAAATACTCCTAGACCTTTTATAGTCCTGGATAGATATAAACCTCTCGTCCTATCTCCTATACTCCATGCTTTCACTGCAAATTATTACCTTTATTTGCTGAGGTTTGATGGTGAATGTGACAACATCAATGCTCAGCAACATGTGCAGAATGTTGAGACTTTCCTACACCTTTTTGAAGTTGATGAAGAGGATGTCAGTATTAGGAATTTTGCTCTTTCTTTGCAAGGCAAAGTCAAGAGTTGGTTCAAAACCCTGCCTGATGTGAGCATTTCTGATTTCCAGCAATTTTTCAAAGTCTTCCTCAGCAGATGGGTGGTCAGACATAACCCTTTCCCGATTTTAGAAGAATATGGCCAACTGAAAAGACAGTTAGGTGAGACAGTACAACAGTTTTCCGCCAGATTCAATCGAGTCTATAATTCGATACCTGCCAATATAAGACCTCCTCCTGGCTCATCTCTCTTACATTATCCGGGTGCTTTTGATCCATAAATGGAGTTTCAGCTGAGAGAAAGGAACTTAGCAACACTTGAAGAGATACAGAACTGGGCAGTAGATGTAGAAGCTAATCTATTGATCAGAAGAGCAAGACTGAAGGAAGAAGAAAAAAATAACGTTGCAGAACTCTCGACATATTCAGAGGTAAAGCTTGACCTTTTGGTAAGCGCAGTAGAAAATATGGTGCGAAAAATCACTGCAAGGAATGAAATGGATGTTCAAGAAAAAGTGGCTGATCCAAAACATTTTCTTTCTTATCCCAGTTATCATCGATCTAACAATGATTGTGTTATAGAACATATCGGAGACGAGAGATCTCTTGATATGACTTGTATGCTTGATGATGTGTTTTATGTTGATGATTTTCCAAAGTTTGATAAATACAATGATGATGATTATTTTTTCCAAACAAAATCTAATCTTGCAGAGAAATCGACAGTTGGTTTATGGGAGGAAGTTCAGTTTCAACAGCTTGAAAATAGTAATCATCCGATGCATATCATCTAGGACAGTGATGAAGAAAGTATGGAAAATATGGAAGTAAGTGAGGGATATTTGCCTCTTTGTTTCGCTTCAATTCAGTTCATCAGAGATAACTTTCATGCAATTAGAAATCAAAAATCTCTCAGTTTTAATGTTGAGGTTGAGATAGATAGTGAAATTCTTGAGCAAGTTATTAATGAGAAATCTTCTCCTGAAATGGTTGATGAAATCATTTGCGATATAAAATCTCCCCTCGCTCTAGATTTACAGTCGCTAAATGCAATTGAAGGTCAGATTACAGATAAAGGCTTGGAAGTTGAAAGATATGATGTAATAATGCAAGATGATTATGTACCCTTATGTTTTGAAGCATTTCAGTTTTTAAAGAAGAATTTTCATAATATCTCTAAAAGAAAGGATGAACAGTTGATAGAGTGTCATGCAGTTTCATTAAAGTCAATAGATACATTGCAGCAGTCTTTTCAAGTTTTGTATGACCCGGTAGCTGATGTGTTGGATGATATTTTCTCTAAAAATCCTTCTCCATTGGCTAACCATGTGCTAGAAAAGAGTGTTGACAATAACTTTATTCTAAAGCCGACTTCATTGTCTTGTTCAGCAGGCGTTTCTTTACTAAGCTCATATCAAGATTTGCAGACATATGAGGAGACTAATGAGGAAGACTTTTGTTTTATTTGGGATCATCAGTAGAGATTGGTTATTTACGAATTTCAAGATCCTTTTGTCAACTTGCTACAGTCATCAGATAAATACAGCACAAATGTTAGGAAAATTGTAATATCAGGGTATGAAGATTACCTGGACCAGAGTAGTGATGTATTAAATGGAATCAATAGATATTATTATGAGGATCCTTTCACAACTTTTTTGAGGTCATCCAGTAAACTCATGCTTTGCAAGTTTGTCAAGATTCGACCTGATTCCAAGTTTCCACGAGAGTTGCTTTTTAATTCTTCTCTCTTCTTGATCATTAGAATGCACTTGGGAAGAATTCCAATAGCAGCCAGGATGCTTACATGGTTGCATTGGTTGTTCCATTACACTTGATCAAGTGGTTAATGCAACAATTAGCGTAGGTGTTGATGAATAAGCTTAATTATGAGCATCTTTTCCAGTTTGTCAAGTTTGTTTACTCATGTCTTAAACTCAGTTTGGTTTTTATCTAGTTTTAGGTCTTAGTCTTGAATCAGAGTCAATCTGCATAGTGTCACTTCTCAGTATTTTTTTCAACTCCATGCCCAATGGATAAGGCTACTTGGTCTACAGTGTTCTTGGCACCTCCAAGGAGCTACCATCCCCATTGGAGCCAATGTTAGTGTCAGTCTAGTCATACTTCCATCAGTGATCAAAATTTATCTTTTGCATTTGCATATTCAGAGTCCCATACCAATTAATTTCACCATTCTGCTAGGTCATGGATTCATTGATGATAGTGATTTTTCATCAGTTTTCCCTCATGTGAAACTTGCTGATTCTCCTCTTTATGGTCTTTAGTCATGAGCTACTTTCATTTTTTAAGTCATGTTAGTAGGTCATAGGATGGGTCTCATTAGGCTCTAGGATCTTATCATGGTCAAATTAATGGGTCAAGTGTCAATAAATATCAGCAAGGTCATGAGGAAGTCAATAAACTCAAAGTCACAGCACCTGGAAAGAACAAAGAAATTTTTTATCCAATTTGATGTAATTTTCACCTCAAAACCATTTTTTGAGGTGAAAACATGATAATTTTCCTTTATTATCATTTATTATGTAATTTTATGTCAGCATATGTAATAAGTCACATTTCAGAAGCTGCTATCTCCACAAAGTCATCACCCTGCCTTTCAGAGAATTTTTCCACAGCATATTCAACGTCAAATCATGTTCTAAGTAGATCCATCAGAAAGAGCTTGGAAAGATCTTTCCAACAATATATTACACTCTTAAAACTGACTGCTGGATTGAAATTTATGCCTAAGTGAAGTAAAAAATCCCCTGTACCCTTAAACAATCCCTTTTCCCACCTTTCCCTAAACTTTATTTTATTAAAGTTCTATATTTTCTTTAATAAATCTCTTTTTCCCCATTCGATGAAAAATCACATTATTAAACCTTTAAAACATAAATCTGATTCGATTAAACCACTTCCCCTCCATATCCCTTTAAAAATTTATAATAAACAATTTCATTATAAACTCCTGTGTCGCAATCGCAATATATAACCACTTCCCCACCATTACCCCTAAACTTTATAATAAAGTTATATATTATAATTCCCCACCGTTCCCAAACCACTTCCCCTCCATCCCGTTTAAAACCTTATGATAAAATTTAAAGGTTTTATATCATATTAACCCCGCCGACCCAAGTCCTTTCCCTTTCTATCGCAATCACAATGTTTAATATTTGCGTTTTGATTGGCCTATCGCAAAAATATCGATGCGATTGTATTGGCCCCGTCTGATGTACATCCTGACTATTGATCGGACCCCCTTAATCCGACGGCTTGTATACAATCGACGCTCTCAAAGTGATCATTTTCGATTGTATATCTCCGATGGCCAACCCCCGATGGAAACCCACCGATGTCACCCCGACCGTCGATTCGATCGACGATCCGACATCCTGTACGCAATTGGAATTTTCAAAAGAATCCCCCCCCTGATTGACACCCTCCGACCATGCCTCCACCGTCGATCTCATCATCCAATCCGATGGCCCACAGCCAATCAGATCATCTCAATCAGCACAATCGCAAAACTGTTCCCTCCGCCCTCCTCTGATCTTCGATGTCGATTGACCCTCGGGCCCACCACCATAATACTTCCGCCCATTCATAATAGAAAGCACCTTTTCCTTTGTTAAAATTAAATTTTGTTTATTTCATTCTATACAAAGGCCTTCCCCCATCGCTCATCCCCATCGCATCGGAATAATTGTAATAAGTTATACTCCGCCCCGAGCTTCCGATCCCAATTCTGATTGTGATTCATATACCTCGGTCCCACCTTAAAAGGCCCTCCGCTCCTTCATACAAAAATTTTTCTCACCTTTGGAAAAGCGCCAAAGTGTTTTTTATGTGTGAAATATCCCTTTGGCTTACCTTTCCCTATTTCCATTTGCCAATCGCATCAAATATTTTGGATTTTGTTTCACATATATCTCCCCCATTCCTCTGATCACCAATTTCAATATCCCAACATGCATTTTTAAAACATTTTATTATATTATATGCATTTTTCCTATTCCTCCGATCGCCGTTTCCGATTGCACCGTCGCATAACATATTACATTGTTTTATTATATGTTGTATCCCCTCCCCTTTCCTCTGATCCTGATTGTGATTTTAACACTTCATTACATATTGCCTCCCCTCTGATCCTGATTGCGATTATAATATGGACACCACTTCCCTTCGCTCCCGCCATTTAAATCAGTTATTCCTTTCACTAAAGGCATAATTTCACTTTAGTTTATTTCAAGAGTATTTTATTCAAATTCAGTTTTCTTCAAAAGGATAAAAAAAGTGAAGGACAGTTAAAGGGCCGAGAGCTAAATTAAAACAGAGATTGCTACAGCAGCAGAAAAGTAGGAAATATGTTTTTTGGATTGCCTATATCTCTTTCATCCAGTACAACAGTGAATTTTAAAATGTTCCAAAATGTATTACTGTTCCTTCTTTTTAGGGGCAGTCTCTTGGTTTCTTGTTCATATTTGGATTTCAGTTCTGGAGCTGGAAAACAACTCCTCTTTCTATGGATCTATGTTCTCACATTTCAGCCTATTTAATGTAATTGTAAATCATTTGTAAAGGAGTCTGTAACTCAGAAGTAGGGGAATAGTGTGGAAAAGAATGCTCTGCGCTCCATTGTACAGTTTTGGATAGGGAATTAATAAAGAGATGCAACTCTGATTTGTGGGATCCATGTGGTATGAATTTTAGTATTTGTTTTCTCGTTTGTTTCATATGTAAATTCGTTATGTTCCACTTTTCATCCATAAACATTTCCGGTTGAATTCTTTCAAGATAGAAATGTAGAATCCATTTTTATGCTCTGCATTGGGAAATCATTCATACTCTGTGTTTTTTCTCCTGTTTGAAAAGGATCCATTCCTTATGCCCTTTTCAACTCCTCACGTGTCTTTCCATCCCATCCTTATTTAACCTTAATTGCTAAAATTTCCTGCCTATATTGCCCCATGAAATACCCTGTATCCTGATTTAATTCCTTAGTTTCAAACTGTCCCATTTGTCCCATACATCCCTGAAACTTTCATTCATTTCATTAAAACATTTTCCCATTATTATACCTAGCCTAATATCAGTTTCATAATTTTACTTTGTTGAATATAATTTCACATAGAGAGCCCTCTCCTAACCTTGTAGGGCTAGCTACAAGGCTGAGCATGGTTTAGATGTTGCCCTGATTTGCCTTTTTCAACTTGAGGTCCAGATCGGGAGCTAACAATACCCAAACAAGAAAATAATTATGTCCAAAAATTTCTAGTAAAAATGGGATCTCTGTCACTTACAATAATCTTTGGGTTTTTTCCATGTAGCTTTTGAGTTGTTTCCATAAATGCAGTAGCAACTGTACTTTCTTTAAATGGATGAGATAATGTACAAAAGTGTGCATACTTGGTAAGTCTATCAACTACCACCATGATTACACTCTTTCTTTAGACTTAGGTAAACCTATGATAAAATCCATTGAAATCTTCTCCCAACGTTGACTTGGAATGGATAAAGGTTGTAGAAGACCTGGGGGGTCTTAATTGCCCTAACTTTATTTTTCTGGCAAACCAAACATTCCACCAAAAACTTTTGAATATCATATTTAATTCCATCCCAAAAAAATTCTTTCTTCACCCTATGGTAAGTTTTAAAAAATTCTGAGTGCACTCCTAAAGGAGAAGTTTGTAATTCCAAAAGAATATTTTGTTTTATTTGGGAATTATTGCAAATATATAAGTGATCTTTGTACCTTAAGGAACCGTTTTTCCAACTAAATGTATCAAATGTACTAGGATATCGCTGCAACTTTTGAATGAGTGTCCACACTTCTTTGTCCTTCTTCCATTCATCCCTTGATTCGGTTATCCAATCTGGTTGGATAATAGAAATGGCACAAAGCAATGCTTCCACCTCTTCAACCTTTCTTGAGAGTGCATTTGCAACAACATTTACCTTCCCTTTTTTGTAGATGATTTCAAAGTCATAACCCAACATCTTTGTGACCAATTTTTGCTGCTCTTCTAAAGATAGTATTTGTTCCAAAAAGTGTTTAAGACTATCATAATCATTTTTTACCTTGAAGTGTCTTCCCATTAGGTAAGGTCGCCATTTATTTAGTGCATGCAGTATTGCCAACATTTCCTTCTCATAAATAGTTTTTTGTAAATAATTTCTTTTGATTGGACAAATTTCAAAAGAAATGGGTCTTCCTTATTGCATTAAAGCAACACCAATTCCATTTCTTGAGGTATCACATTCCACAATAAAGGTTTTTGTGAAGTCTAGCATAGCTAAGACTGATGCTAGGAATATTGCCTCTTTAAGATGTTCAAAGGCCTTAGTTGCTTCAGGAGTCCATGAAAATGCATCTTTCTTCAATAATGTTGTTAGAGGTGTCATTATTCTCCCATAATTCTTAACAAACTTGTGATAATACCTTGTTAACCCAAGAAATCCTCGCAACTACTTTATGGTTGTGGGGACTTTCCATTCCTTAAGGGATTTTATTTTTTTAGGGTCTACCTTAACACCCTCGTGAGATAAAATATGACCCACATATTGCACCTCTTATACTCTAAAGAAATATTTGGATGTTTTTGCATATAATTGTTTCTCCTCCAATAGTTTGAGCACCTTGTCAACATATTGAACATGATCCTTCCAAGGCCTGTTGTAGATTAGTATGTCATAAAAAACTACTAGGACAAATTTTCTAAGGAAGGGTTTGAAAAAGGAATTAATAAACCCTTGAAATGTAGAAGGTGCATTGGTAAGGCCAAAAGGCATGACCAAAAATTCATAATGACCCTCATGAGTTCGAAATGTTGTTTTCAGAATATCTTCAGTCTTCATTCTAATTTGATGATATAATGAATGGAGATCCAACTTGGTAAAATAAATTGCTCCATGTAATTCATCCAACAATTCATCAATCACAGGAATGGGAAATTTATCTTTAATAGTGAGTTTATTGAGCTCCCTATAAACCGAACACATGCACCATGATCCATCCTTCTTATGCACCAATACCACTAGAGCAGTGAAAGACTCTTTGACTAGGTTGACTGCAATCATATGTTCAATTTCGCTCTTTTGTACATAAGGATATCTGAAAGGCCTGATGTTTGGAGGAACACTTCCTGGAATCAAATGAATATCATGATCATTATCATGATAAGGTGGGATTCCTTTGGCAGTTTCAAACACCTTGGAATGATTGTCGAAGATTTTTGGGAGATATGGAGAAATAGATGATTTTGATGTTGGAACTTCTAGTGAGCATAATTGTGAAATTACGCCTCGTTGTTCTTTCTTTAGAAGCTTTGTCATAAAATTAGAGCTTATTATATTTCCTGGTTTCCTTGCGATACCCCATAATTCAATTTTCTTTCCTTTCCAAAAAAATTTCAAGAAAAGTTCTTGAAAATTAAAAGCTAACGTCCCCAAAGATTGTAACCATTGTACTCCTAGTACAACATCAGCACCTCCCATTCGAATGGAAAGAATTGGAATATTCAATACATATTCCGCCATGGTTAGCTTGATATTATGGAATTTTCCATAGAAATTTATAGTTCCTCCATTTGCAACCATCACTTGAAATTCAGGTGCTAGGTATAGGAAACAATTCAATTCCTTGTCTACCTTACAATAAATAAAATTATGGGTACTACCCGAATCAATCAACACTATCAAATTTTTCTTCTTGATATGTCCTTATGTTTTGAGAGATTGAGGAGTGGTAATTCTTACCAATGCATTACATGATATGGTCAGACTCATTTCTTCTTCTTCTAGGGTTTTTTCCTAGTTTATATCCTCTTCTTTTGAAGTTTCTTGTTCATTTTATTCCTCCACTTCACAATCTATGTAAAATAATTTATTCTCAGCACACTTATGACCTTTAGTGTATTTTCTATCACAACTGTAGCAAAGCCCTTTTTCTCTTTTTTCTTCCAATTGTTGTGGTGTCAACCTTGTAGGTTGTGGAAGTCTAGGAGTAGTAGAACTTCCATCTTTATAGATGTGAGTGGTAGGCTTCCTTGTCACCATAATTTTACATTCATTTTTTCTTGCCAACCTAAATGCCTTCTCTAATGAATCAAGTTCCCAAATGTAAACTTCATGTTGGATGTTATCCTTTAAAATCCCTATGAAGACATCAATCATGTGTTCCTCTGGAATATCAGTTGCCCTTATATTCAATTTTTGGAAGTCCTCAATGTGCTCCACCACTGAACCCTTTTGTTTGAGATTTAACAATTAGCTAAAGAAGGTGTTGCTCTTTGTATCCTCATAATGTGTTATCATTTCCTCTGTATAAATTTACCAAGTGAATTTTTTTTTATAGGAGCAAAGCCATCAATACCATTCAAATGTATTTTGTTCTAAATGTAAAGTTGCAATGCGTACCTTTTGTGTGTTTTTCACATTATTGAGATCAAATATTGCTCCATCTTTAGTATCCATGTTAGAGGATCCTTGCCATAAAACTTCCTCATATCCATATTTGGAATATGGTGGTTCTTCAATCCAACATTAGAGTTTATGAAATCACTATTAACATTTATTTTTCTCTCATCATGAGTTTCCTCTACTATCTTTTCACCACTAGGAATCATTTCTTGTATCAACTTTGACAAACCTTCCTTCAAACCTTCCATGTATTCCTTCAAACCTTCCATTCTTTCTTCCATACCATTCTTCAAACCATCCATCATAGCTTCTATGCCTTTCTTCAAACCATCCATCTTAGCTTCCATGCTTTTCTTCAAAACATCCATTTCATTTTTTGTTTCTATTTACGAGAGCGAAATTTGGTGCACTTGCTCTTGTAATTTTGATATGTCATGTTGCATTTCTTCATCTTCATGAGCCATAGTAGAGACTTATGAAGGCTTACTGGGTGTTTAACGCTTATTAGGGTGCATTTTAGAACCAATACCAATATCTATTCTACAATATGCCCTTGGAATCAATTCAAATTGATTCTTCAAACAAGACTTATGCAATTCGGAAAAAAATACACACCTTTTTCTTGCTTTTGAGGAGTTTGATATTGAAATTGAATTATATCTATGATTTAAGATCTTCAATATCTTAAATTCGGCCCTATAGTAGCACTCTAAATCTTCTTTCGAATTCCACAGGTATAACTTGATTTTCATTCTTCAAAGAAAAGTTATACCCAATCTCCCACAATGACCTAATTATGTATTGGTTTACTAGAGTGAATATGTACGATGTGCCATGTGTCACTGTTTCTTCCTTCGTCTTTGAAATTGTTACACAGGAAACTAAATTTTGTGTAATTGTGGCCACTTTTTACATAATTCCAATCTGACACTCAGAGAGAGAATTATGACAATTTTCCCATGGTCACCTCTTTGAGATGAAATTTGGGAGCCTAACAAAAACCTATCTTCCACAAATCATATCCCTGAAAATATTGCAAACTAGGATCTAAAATTTGTACAGGAGGTTCCTCAGGACTTCTTCTTTACTCTATAAAATTTTTGCTTTTGAACATTCATAGAAACAAATTTATTTCGAAAATTCCATGATGACTTGTTTTAGGTGAAATTTGGGAGCCTATGAAAACCCTAAATTCCACAGATCATATCTCTGAAAATATAGCGAACCAAGATCTGATATTTTTACACGACATTCCTTAGGATTTAGGCTTCACTTTGTAAAAATTTCAGCTTCTAAACCTTCGTAGAGAAATCATTATTGCGAAAATTCCACGATGACCTATTTGGAGCAACAAAATGCTATAATCCAAAGCTCTGATACCAATTTTTATGAAAATAGCTCCAAAAATAGAAGAAAAGAGAGATCAACACTTCAAAAATCAGCCACTTCAAGGGGGTGACCTCTAATACATTACATAAATGAACAATTCTTGGATGATACAAATGACTAGACCCTCATTGGATATATAGGAGTCGATGGGGTCACAATATAATCCTAGCTTACCTAACAATAATAATGTAAGAGCACAATAATAACAATATTGGGGTTACAGGCGTACAACAATAACAATAAGGGGGTTACACGAACAACAATAAGGGACTATACTAGTAATATAGGGACCTAACATGAAATTTGTGTTATAATTTGGTGTTTAAATCTTTAAAACCCTAGTATCTCCCATTGCATTCTTAAATTCCCCAAATTGCATCTCCCTAAACCTTCCTACCTTTCCTACATTGCAAATACCCATTCCTGAAACCCATGTATTACAAATCCCCTTTCGCTAATTGTTTTTCCCAACACCCTAAACCCTAGGTGCTACAATTACCTAGGATCCTAACCCCAAAACTGTAAATAATTTCCCCATCCTAAAATTTCACCATATCACTATTCCCTATCCCCTTTCCCATTTCATAAATCCCTAGCACCATCTCCTTCAATTTCCATTTCCCATTCATCATTTCGAAGACCACTTTTCACCATCATCACACTTCCCTAGGGTTTTGACTTTAAAACATCATGGGAGAGGAAGAGAATTGATCATACAGTGAGGGAGAAGAAACAGAGGCTAGAAGGCCACATAGAGGGGGAAGAATACTCAGACTTGGGCCAAAAATTACTAGAGAACTTTTGGCATCTCCTTTGACAGTGAAATGTTTCAAACATGTTGATTGTTTTGAGTTCTATGAGAAAATTCAGTGGGTCCAACACCATGGCATGTTGACCAAGCTTTTAATATCCAACATCCATGGAAACCAAGTCACTTTAGCTGGTGTCACCTTTACTGTGTCAACTGCCATCATTTCAACTACCACTAGGATCCCAAATGTTGGGGAGAAATGGTTCAAGCACAGTGAATTGAAGGAACACTACTTTGAGCCTTTCATGAAACCAAGATATAAGAATGAGAAAAAGAGGTTCTTTCATTATTCCTACCTCCTGGATAGATATGCACCAATGATGAACATAATAATGATTTTCATGTGAAGGTATATTTTCAAGAATTTATACCTATCACATTCAGAACTTAATGCATTTCACTAGGGTAAAGCTGCTCAACGTACCCTACTACCTTTTCTAGAGCATTGATAAGATGGCACTTATTATCCAGAAAAGGGAGTATGAACATCAAATGAGAAGTGTTTTCCATCATTCCCTTATCAAAATCATAGTTCTATACCATCTCAATGAACTAAACATTGCATGCAGTACCTTCATAGCCAATGATATATTCAGAGAGCCATCTACTCAACATACACAAAATGTGCCTTCATCATCTCATCCATTCACTTCCATCCCTCCATCTCATCCCATAGCACATTCATCATCATCAGATCAGTTCCCTTCACCCATTTAACCTCCTTCATCTCCATTTCATCATGACATTGGATCACCTAGCAAGATTGAGGTCAATGAGCCTAAGAGGGCTACTGTGGTTGAGGTTAATCCATTTCCAAAAACCTACCAGAGAGGTCACAGGCATGTGTTTTCTCCACACATAGTGGAAGGGGCCATGCCTTCTACATCAACAAAGTAGGTGGACAAAGGCAAAGAAAAGGTGATTGAGGCATAAATTCAGCCAGAGGTTAGACATGAAGGAAACCTCCATGAGACTGAGCATGATTTTGAGCTTGTTGAAAAAAGTGAGTAGGATGATGATGAAAACATCAACATAGCCATCAAGGGAAATGATGTAAATATTAGATAACTCCGGACTAATCTTGAAAGGGCCAAGTTTTTCATTGATTTCCTTGAGCAGAAGAACAAGAAGTTGAAGTCAAAATAGGTCATTGATTAAGTCAAGTATATCAATGCTCAAAGGGAGGGAGAAAAGGAAAAAGTTATGCTAGATGAGACACTTGAAAAGTATGGGTTCCTTGATGAACAGGATGAACAAGAACCAAGTGGAAAACCTAGAAATAGAGGGCTGAAAAGAGCTCTAGCTCTAGAAAAACAAAAAGAGGGTGAGCTTGCTAATCAACTAACCCTAAATAAGAAACTTGTAATGGTGATCAATGAAAATATGGAGCCATTACTTGATAGAGCCAATAATAATTTGGAGAAGCTTTTGGAAAACGATAACAGAGACAATGTTTTTTTCAGGAGGAAGGTCAAGCATCATGCTCAAAAGGAGAAAATTGCAATGTTCAAGCTCAAAAGAGTCGACGAAAAGATTGAGGCTTTGACCATGCTGGAGGAGAAAATAAAGTTAGAAATACTTACATAGGCTTCACTCCAAGACTATTCACCTCAATAGAACTCTTTCCATCAATTTTTAAACATTTTGAATCATTTTTGCAAAATCTATCTTTTTCTGTGTTTTCATGGATAGTGTCATATCAGAAAATTGGTCACATGCGCATCACCCTAGGCGATGTGCACTTTTTTGAGGAATAAAATGTCCAAAGAGAGACCACCATTGGATTAATAATGATGAATAAATGCACCTTGTAAATTTTGTAAGGTTTTTGAGACAAACTGGTCAGTGAAAAGGGCAAAAAACACCCTAAAAATCATGTTTCTGCCCCTATTTCGGCCTAAGCACTGCGCACAGAGCAGTATCAGGAGAATGATTTTTTGATAGAGAAAATGACCTTCATTTTGGAAAATTAAGGCATATATAGAAACTATACTTGAAGGGCTTTCCAAAAAGCTATCTTGGAGCCAATTTGGACACCTACAAGTTAGTCAAAATCAGCCTTGAACAGGGAGGGTGCACTTGACCATTTGCTGATTTTTTTTTAAATTTCCTTGTAATTTTGACTTTAGTTCAGAAATTAATGTTGCTAACTATGTAATTGATGATGGTAAATGTAATTATGTTATGGATAAGCTACCTAGGGAAATATTCTTCAGGTAAAAATTTTCATTAATTCAAATGAATAATTTTGAATGTAATTAGGGAGGAGTCACTTGCACCTTCCTACACTCCAGCTTTTAGTTATGAATTTTTTGGATCTCTTCCTAACCTCATGGATTCAACCCATGAGGATGATTAAACGTAGTTTTGATGTCTATATATTCTTTTTATTCACTCTTATAAATGGTTGGAATCAGTTTGGATGCTAATGTATTGATCAAGGACTATTGTAGTAAGTTTGGCCAATTAATAAAGAATAATTGCAGCTAGTTTTTGGGATACATGTGGTATGATGTTTATCATTTTTTTTCTTTAATTTTAATATTTTATAACTTGTTTTCTTCATGTTCATTACATCTCTGTTGTATGATCTCTTTCAGGTTGATAGGCAGAATACATGCTTGCTCATGTTCTGTTTAGGGAAAGTTATCATAATTTGTCCATTTTCCTTTGTTTAGGATGAATGCATCTCCCATGCCCCATTGAATCTCTGAAAACCTATCTCATGAAGCCTTATGCCTACTTTTCCCCATTTAATCTCTACAAACCTATATCATTTTCCCTGACCTAGCTCCCTTGACCATACTTTCTTCCAGCAACCTGACCAAAATCAATTATCAAAACCCCTGAACTCACACCTAGCCTAAAATCCTAATCCATTCAGCCTCCTAGGCCGTGTTTTGTGGAGGGAGCCCTCACCTACTTGGTATGGCTAGCTACCAAGTTAAAAGCTTGGTTTGTGGTTACCTATGTTGGGATTCCTTCTTCAACCTTGGGAATCTGGTGGAGTGATAACAAAGATCACATAAGATGGTGAATCTTGGAGCTCGACCTAGTAGAGATCAATGACCTTATAAAATTCAAATGGAGTTTCAAAAAACTATACTTTCTAGATATAAGGCTTATTATTTCAATTCCCTTCATACATCAAAATTTTTGTTGAAGAATAATTGCAGAAATACTTCTCAACTTAGTCAATCTTCCACAATACTGATAGTAAATTCTGAGTTGAATTTTTTAGATGCAAATCATTAAATTTATTTGATTTATGCTATTAATCAAGCCTCTAAAAAAGGAAAACAACATATTTTTCTACCCCTTCTACTACAATATTTGAGGATGGCTCCATTATCTCTTTAGAGTGACACATTCCTTGTCTAATTTCTTCAGTCACCATAAACAAATATGTATAGCCTTATATATCCATGAGGCTCTCAATATTCATTGCCATATTCTTCAAAAAACTTACACCAAAAGGATCAATTCCTTTTTCACAATGATCCAAGTCATATATTTTATGTTACGATGGCACTTTAGAGTCAATGCAAGGATCTTGAAAGGAAATATCTCCTTCTGAGGTTATACTACTAAATGCACCTACTTGAAACTACTTGAAAATAATTTAAAATAAACCTCATAAATTATCAAGTATATTTTCATTTTTGGAGCTGTAAACCATTAGGATACATTAGAATACGGATACATTTGAAACCTTTTTAAACTCCTATATTTACTTGTACAAAGATCCTAGTGCCCCTAATTTTTCTCCTATTTAGGAACTCGAATTGGTGCTTATGTTAGCTTTGCAACATATGTATTCTAAAAAATATTCATACTCATGTTTTTCAATTAAATCATTGAGGAACATACTAAGGTCTTCAAGACATGGATTTTATTATATCTGCAACGACTCCGAATTTCGAAACTATATTTTTTCCTATGATTCAAACTAGGAATCCCTTGGAGAATCTTAAACTGTCTCTATACATATCTCTTAACTGAGATATTTTCTCGTTGATGCCAATAGATCCTCATCAAGATTATAAGGATTTATCCTTCTAGGAATTAATACAAAAGTACTACATTATCATGACATAGATACCAAGACTCGGATTTTCATCCCTGTTGGGGTCCTAGTGATTTGGCAGACTGGCATACCAAATGACAAGGCAACATCAGAACCACCTTGGAATCCTAGGATCTAGCCCTCCTGGATTCAGAGAGGGATCTCTCTATGTAAGTATTGTTTTTGAAGATATTTATTTATGCTTAGTTATGTTATTAAGCTAGTTATGAAGTTCAAGAGGTTGTTTGTTTTGTTTTGGTTGGGACTCATTAACTGAGAAGGTCATGTGAAGTAAAGAAGAAAATAAGTGGAAGGATGTTTCAGCATGGGAAGATAGGTCAAAAGAGTGCTAAACCATTGGCCTACAGAGTCATAAAAGGGTTTACTCACACATCAACTATCCAAGAGTTTTCAGAGGGCAAGTCATCTATATGAGAAGATATTTTAAGTTTGAGTTTGTGGTGTGAAACATTAAGGAGTGAGGTGAAAGAAGCAACATGTAAGAAGACAAAGGGCAGCCTAAGATTAGGTAAGGACTTTTAACCTATCTTTATTTTGTAATAATTTTAGGAACGGAAAACATATAATAAAACAAAGGGAAATCTAAGATTAGGTAATGACTTTTAACCTAGCCTTCTTTTGACATGCACTCAAGGGAAAAAACATGTAAGATAAACATAAAAAGCAACCTAAGATCAGGTAAGGGCTTTTAACCTAGCCTAATTTTGGCACACATTTAAGGGATATCTTCAAAACAAATGTTTAAGACTACACAAGGGATAGGATTAACCATAAACTTCCTTGATTGAGACTCTACTTAGCATGCAGTGAAAATATCATTCAAGAACAACATCTTAAGTTCTACTCAACAAGATATGGGCTCAACAACACTTCTTGACTAGTTATACTCTATTGAAATTATTCCTAAATACACATTAGAAGAAAACATAAAGATAAAGATTTATCAGTGAGAGCTAGGGTGCTTTGCAGTAAATCCTACTCTATATTTTCTGTCCTTTATCAGAGAATATGAACATAGTGGAAACATAAGGAAAATAACAATTACAGTGAGAATAACATCACCAATGATTTAGATGAGGATCCAATGAATCTGCTTGTCTATTGATGTGAAAAACTAGTTACACACTTTGAGTCCAATAGCTTTTACAGTCCAATTCT
This sequence comes from Pinus albicaulis, assembly GCA_034641835.2. Taxonomy (NCBI): domain Eukaryota; kingdom Viridiplantae; phylum Streptophyta; class Pinopsida; order Pinales; family Pinaceae; genus Pinus; species Pinus albicaulis. Next base: position 188,080 of record JAXQQM020060417.1, read on the forward strand.
TTTCTTCCCATCCTACTATATTACAACTACTTAGAAACTCTTACTCAATAATAGTTCAGACAATTAACAATTTTCCAACCCCTTACAATGAATTTTCTGTGGATACTTATAGGTGCAAAGAGGAAGAGGGCTGCAGAAATGGTAATAAATATTAATTAAGACAGAGTGGGAGAGGTATTCGAATGCCCATTCTACTTAATAACCATGGATATAACTAAGTGTACCACTTTAGCTACCTTAGGCGACTTTGAAACCAACTAGCAGGCTGGTAATAACTCTGAGGCTTTTCCTTTGAAGTTATCTTGGTCTGAAGTACCTTGTTTGACCTTTATGACAAGTAAACTGTCATTTTTGGGTTTTGTAGTCCCACGACTATGCAATAACTATTCTGATGGTTTTTAAATAGTTTCTGCCATGAGCATGGTTGTCACGCTGTCTTTGAAAGGCGAAGTAGACTATGGGTGTCCTTTCCTTGATCTCTGGAAATTTAATTTCCCTAATGATCTAACATTCCAAGGCTTCTTTGTTGATTTGTCATGATTTTTGGCTTTAAACACTGATTTTGGCTTCGGTTGTGCTTTAAAGCCTCTCTAATCGTCTTTCTTCTTTAATCACTGTGTTGACTAGTTTTGCTTTAATTAATTTATCTCCGACTGCGTCTTTAACTTCTAATATTCGAACTTAACCTTAAAATCTTTAGGCTTTAGGCTTTTAATCCTTTAAACACCATGAAACCTGTACAAAATAACCAACATGTTTTATGAAATCCTGCATTTGGGTTTAACTGCTTTAGAAGGCTTGGCGGAGGGCGAGAGAGCAGTGCAGAGGAGGTGGAATGCAGACGGAAGTTTAAAATTTTCAATGGGTGCAAAGAACTAAAAAGTGGTATTGGAAAACCGGCAGCGGTTTTTGTGTGAGGTGAAGACAATAAGTGGTTTGGGCTTGAACGAACGCGATACGGTCCGGAGGTTGACATGTATATTTTTAAAACCGCCTATTTCGCATTGATATCGAGCATTGAGGGACTTTGGAAAATTGAGCTCAAAAACCAATCTAAACTGTTCGATCTAGGGGCAGTAGATCAGACCGACGGTTAAAAACAAACGAGGAGGGAAAGAATTACATAGGAGGAAAAAAGGTGGGGCCCAGTGGGTGACATAAGAAAAATTGGCGCGCAGCGAAAAGTCCTTTGTGCAGGGTAAAAATTGGCCCAGTGGAGGTAAAATGTGAGGATTAATGGGAGCCGTCACATCAACAAGATCGATGGTCAGGGTCGAATTGGGGGAGCGAGGATAAAAGAGGACAGAGGAGGTGTTAGGGGAAAAAACGAAATCATGATGAAGCGAGGACAGATGATCTGAAACAAGATCAACAGTAGAGATTTAACTGTAGAGGGACTGGGGGTACGGAGGAAAAATATTGATGTGTGCCCCTGCAAAAGACCTCAGTCGTTGATCTGGATTAAATGGATGGCTAGGATGATCTTCGCAGATCGGTGATCGGAGGAGAAAAGGGTCTGAGGACAAGGAATTTTGAATTTGCGATGTGTCGATGGGCTGATGGGGGAAACAGGTGTAATGAACGGAGGACCATTGGATCTTGGAGAGATGAACGGTTGGGATCTGATTGGCGAAAAAAGGAATGGGACCAAAGGAACGGGGATCGTTGATGGAGCGACGACCATTCGATTTGGATTAGATCAATGGTGGAGATTCACTCGGGGGATCGCATTGGCGAGGGAAAAAGGTTCAGGGGATAAGGAACAAGTGAAGCGCCGATGCGATGGAATGATGCGCGGACTGTCAATCTTGTGGAGAATGAACGGTCAGGATTAAATCAAGGGATCGACATATCGGTGGAGGAGATCGCCAGCTGGGAAATGTGATGCACCGATAGCCGTCGGATCGGAAGTGAGATCAATGGCTCAGATCTCATTGGTGGATCGGCCATCGGTGGGGAAAAGGGTCTGGGAACAAAGGAAATGGATTCATCGATGGAGCGGGGGGCCAATGGGCTGACACTCTTGGTCACAGAGCACAGTCTTATGGCAGAAGAAGGGGCTTGGGCTCAAGCAAAAGGGGCTTAAGGTATTTTATAAAAAATTAAGTCTTTTTGAGGATTTTTTAGGGTAACGATAGGATGAAAAAGGGGTTTTAAACTAGAATAAAGGGATTTCATCAGGTTTAAAGGGGATTTTGAGGAAGTAAAGTGTAAAATGAGGAAAGTAGGGAAATTTTTGCAGAGGGATTCATCGAAAGAAAGAACGATGAACAATGGGTCTGCAGGAACAGTGTCTTTATAACAGCAGGTTTTCTTTGAAAGATTTTGAGTGAAGGTTATGAAGTGAAGATACCAGTGGAATGGATCCTTTGGACAAGGAACACAGAGAGGTTTCAAGAAGTCACAGATTTTGCATGAAATTTGTTTCTTAAATACTAAAGACCTTTTTTTAGCCATCATAGTATATGAAAAATTTATAGATGGCTAACAACGGCTCCAACTTGGGGATGACAGCTCCTTGGAGGTGTCAAGAGCCTTATAAATTTTATCTCTGGAATGTAGACCTGTGCTTTATCCTTGACAACCTCTTCTTCCTTGATCATGCTACTTAAAAACATGATCAGTACTTTGTAACAGAAAACAGATTTCTTTCCCCAAACAACTACCTACACAGCCTACTTTCCTAACATTTTTTCTTCAGCAGGGTGCACTTGGACTTGCAATCCCTTAACATCAAAATTTTATTCTTTTGAAAACAAGAAAAGTAATCTAAATTTACCCTTATAACTTCCATGAGTCCAGATTAAACTGTTAGACTCAAAAATTCTCTACCTAATCTACTATCTGTCAGGATTAAACTATCTGACAGATCTGCATTCTCTACATTCTAAAACAGAAATTGAAAACACAATCAAAACAAGATTAAGTTGTCTGATTTTCTATGATGGTTATGACCTTTATTTTCCGAAAAGTAAAAAAAACTTGGAAGGCTTAAGATCTGAAAACAATGAGAGTCCTTCCTCTTTCCTTCAGCTCTGATTTGATCTCTTTTGGATGTCTTCTTCTTCTTTACCTGGTTCAAGTTTTCAGCATTTTATAACCAGTATGTTTCCTTTCTTTGGCTCAAGTTTTGAGCTTGTTTGAGCCATCTTTCCTTCGATTCTTTGGTTCATATTTTGAGCATATTAGGACCAATTCTTTTTCTATCCTAATCTAATCTACTGATAAGCCAAGATTAAATAGTTTGGCAAATCTTCTTCACTAACCTATCAGTAGTAAAATGAGATCTATCTAGTCATGATTAGGCTATATGACTAAATAGCAATGCTCTTTCAAGTAGTGGCATTTAGGCTTGCACACTTTCAGGCTTTCTTTCTTTCTTTTCCTTTTTTTTTTTTGGGTATGGGGTTGTACCTTTCTTCGTTTCTAATCTGCGCTCATTTTATTTTTCTATTGTTTTTGTATCTTTTCAATTTTTTCAAAATAAAATGAAGCAGTGATATTTACAATGAAAGTGAAAGCTTAAAACAGAAGTTTCAACAGAAATAGTGTTTGAGCATCCTGACATTGATAGGACCCCCAAACAGGTATGTACCATCCATCTCTTGTAGAAAAAATGCATTATGACCAATAACAGATTGAATAATGTAAGGGTCTTTCCATAAATTGTCAAGCTTGCCATGTTTGCCCTTATCGTCTCTCCTAGAATCCCATTTGATTACTTTGTCACCAATCTTGAAATCACTAGCCTTTGTCCTCTTATCAAACAACTTTTTGTTACTTTCTTATACTTTTTGTGCTCTATTATAAACTTCCTCCCTGGTTTGCTGAAGATGTATGGTTTGATTAATCCTTCTCATCATGCTATCCTCTTCTGACTGCATTTCTTGGACCAAATTCATCGCTGGCACTCCCAAACTGGTAGGAAAAACTGCATCAACTCCATACACCAGCTGATAGGGAGAAATTCCAATTGATTTTTTTGTTGTCAATCTATCTGCCCATAAGGCGTGTACCAGCTTTTTGTGCCATGATCTCTAATTTTCTTCCAACAACTTCTTTATTATGTTTACTAGGATTTTATTGGAAGATTCTGCAAGTCCATTACCTTAAGGTTAATAGGCTGTAGAATGACCAAGCACAATCCGATATCGATGACATAAATCAACCATATTTTTAGAACCAAATGTAGTGGCATTGTCAGTGATAATTTTCCTAGGACAGCCGAATCTGGATAGGATATGATCTTCAAGGAATTTTATGATGACTGAGTCTGTGGAATTCCCAGAAGGAATGGCTTCTATCCATTTGGTGAAATAGTCAGTGGTTGTGAGTATCCATGTATGTTGGGCAGATGAGGCAGGGTGGATTTCCCCATTGAAGTCTAGGCCCCACTGCTGAAAAGGAGCTTCAACAATGATTGGTTATAAAGGTAAGGGAAGCAGTTTTCTCTTGCCTTCAAAGATTTGGCACTTGTGGAAGGAAACTATCATTTTGGGGACATCTTGAAAAAAGGTGGGCCAGTAATAACCAACTCTAAGGATTTTATTAGTAGTGGCTCTCCAATTTAGGTGGCCTCAACATTATCCTTCATGAAACTCATGCTTGATCCTGTCTGCATCATTCTCAGGCAAACATTTAAACAATAGACCACTAGAATTTTTCCAATATAAACATTTATCCAAAATGAAGTAATTAACAGCTTTCAACTTTAAAAATCTTGCCTTTGTTTTAGACAAACTAGGAGGAGCATTAAGATTAGTAAGCACATACAAAATATCAGCATACCAAGATGAATTCAGGAAGCTATCTTCAATAATTGGAGCTGGAAATTCTTCCTGCTCATCTAGTGCGCCTATCATGTTTATATCAAGTGCTTGTAAGTTAGATTCGACCATTAACTATGCTACGCCTTGACCCTTGATGATTTTAGTGGGTTTAATTTCCAAATCATATTCCAGTATCACAGCAATCCACTTTCCTCTTTGGCCATCAGGGTCTTGTGACAGAATTTCCTTCACGACTATGTGAGGCACAAATGCAATAATGTGAGAGTGTAAGATATAAACTCTAAAATCCTTCAAGGTTTTGACCAATGGTTAGGCCTATTTCTCCATTATATTATATTTCAACGGTGCATCCCTTAGTGCCTTGCTGAAAAATGCAATTGGCTGCTCTTGTCCTTCTAGATTTTTCTGTAATAGGACAGCAACCATAGCATGTTATGATGCAAATGAAAATATGAGGAATTCCTTTGTGAAATCAGGACTAATGAGAACCGGTGCTTGGGTAAGTGCATGTTTAACTAGTTCAAAGGATTTCTTTGCTTCCCATGTCCATTTGACTCCTATCTCTTTCTTTAACATGTTTTTCATGTTCCTAAGGAGTTATTCTAGGTTGGGTATGAACCTTCTTAGGAAATTAATCTTTCCAATGAAAGATTGGAGTTCTTTGATGTTTCTAGGGTGACTGATCTGTAATATACCTTCAACCCTTCTTGGGTCTATTTTAATCCCCTTTTTAGATATGATATGACTGAGAAGTTTACCTTCTTGGAGACTGAACAATGTCTTATTGAGATTTAAAGATAGCCCAAACTTCCTACATTTCTCAAAGACTTTCCTGAGGTGTGCTAGGTATTATTCATCTATTTTGGAATAGACTGTGATGTCATATAAATAAATCACAATGAAGTGGCCTATTTCTTCTGAGAAAGCAATATCCATGGCACTTTTAAAGGTGGATCCTGCATTCATTAATCCAAAAGGCATTTTCACATACATGAAGGTGCCCCAAGGAGTAGTGAAGGTTGTTTTCAGTTAATCTTTAGGTAGTACCAAAATCTGCTTATATCTAGAAAATCCATATAGCAAGGAAATCCTCTTAGAACCAACTACCCTTTGTAAGATGTGCTCCATTTTGAACAGGGGATATTTGTCCTTTAATGAGGCTTTGTTCAAATTCCTGAAGTCAATAAAGAGCCTAATTTCTCTTGTTTTATTCCTCACAGCTACGAGATTAGACACCCATTCTGAGTATCTCACAGGGACAATGATTCCAGCATCATACATTTTCCTAATTTCCTTCTCAACCAGAGGTAACTACACAGGGTTTATTCTACGCAATTTTTGCCTGAATGGTTTCTGGTTTTCTTTAAGAGGTATCTTGTGCTGAATGGTCTCTATGTCATATGCATTTATATCTTCATAGCTCCAAGGAAATACATCAGAAAATTCTTTAAAAAGCTCAATGTACTTCAGTTTAATGTGACCTGGAAAGGTTTTAGACAGTTTGATCATTTTAGGTTTGTCTTTACTACCTATATTGCATTCCTCAATATCAGAATCAATGGGTTCTATTGTTGGTTTCTTGGAAACGTAATTAAAATAAAAAAAATCTTCTAGAGGTGCTAGTCCTTTGGGCAAGCCTTTGTCCGCGAACTGTAATACCTCTATGTCTTCTTTTTCTGAGTATATGTATTCGTCTGATTGATTTTAAAACTCACTGGTTAGCAGATTTATTTCTACGATGGGAGGAGGTTCTTTTTGGTCACACCGTTCCTCATCCAAATGGTTCTTATCATACTTTGAGCCTGAATTAGGCAATTTGCCAATATTTTTCATTTTCTGGAACAACTGGCCTATATTTCACTTTGACATTGAATTGCTTGTTTTCATAGGGTCTTTGACATGATCTGGCAGTGCAAGCCAATCCATTGGCAAGGATGTTTTGGCTTCTAGGGACAAAAACAAGTTCATATGCCTCAAAGGTTTGCAAAAGGTCCATGGCATCATTTCTATAGTCTCTTAGTCTCAGATTTTTGGCAGTGTATTCTCCATTTATCTACCTAATGATCAATTCAGAATCTTCATGAACAACTATCCTCTTGGCTCCTAATTTCTTCAGTAACTGGAGTCCTAAGAGGAGTGCTTCATACTCTACTATGTTATTAGTGCATTGAAATTTTAGCTTGTAGGCATGGCTTTCAGCATAATTGTTCTCAGTGTTGTGAATCCATACAACTACTCCTGCACCACTTCTATTACAAGACCCATCGAAACTCATACTCCAAAGAGGGCTAGTTTCAGACTTGGTGTTATTTTCATTGTTGTCCTCCTTGTCCTGTGTGTTTTGACTGTCATAATGCAGTTCTATGTGTTCTGAAGCATGTTTGGGTTGGACCTGTTCCTTAAGGTTTTCATGGAGTTCAGGCCTTTGTTCTTGACTCCCTTGATTTGCACTAAGCTGATGGATAGTTGGTTTATCATGCTCTCTATTTTTTTGTTGCAAATTTCAGCTTTGGCTTGTTGTTTGAGAGCTTCTCCCTCCTTAATTTCTGTTATGCTGGGTGATTGCTCACTATCCAACTCTAGTTCACCAAAGCATTCATCATTGCAAAGAATGAATGAGTCTAAGTCTGTGTGGACAGAATAAAGAGGGGAATTTTCTGATTTTTCTTGGCTGCTCACGATAAATTTCATGTGTGATTCCCTACACAGTCTCCTAATTTGACTGAACACCAGGATGGTGGCATATGTCATGTCCATTTGCATGGTACCTTGCAACTCAGCACCCCATGACCTTGAAAGAAGCATGCCATATTTGGGGGGCACATTACCCACTACCACATCCATCACTATGCATTTGGTTGGGATCTGGGTCAAATTCACACACAAATCTTTGATCAGGCCGAAGCATTTTACTCTCCTGGAGTCAAAAGAGTAAAATATTCGTATGTACTCATCATTTCAAGGCCTAATCTCTCTGTGATTACTTTGGGCATGAGTTTATGTGATGCCCCTAAATCATGCATAGCATTGTGTAAAATCTTATCATGGATATTCAAACTGACATAGAAAGGAGGGACCGCTCATTCTTGGAATTTCCCTTCAATTTTAGGACCAAATAAAAGGCCTGGTTGATCATCATTGAGGTTGAAAGAGTCATTATTTTCTTCCAGGTTTAAAGCTTTCAAAACCTGAAATTTATATATATCTTGATTGACTAACTCAGTGAGGGGGACAGAGATTTTAATTTTAGCAATTTCACTTTCTAAACTGAAAGGGAATTGATTCTTTGAAAGGTTCAAATCTCTCCTGTTAGTCACTAATTTACCAGCAAAATCAGCTTGCTGGTTTTCTCTATGTACATTAGTTAAAATAGTTTTTTCAGGGGAACTAGCTGAAGTACTAGTGTTGCTAGGGCCAACACTCTGTTTATCAATGTTTTGAGTGACTTTTCCCTTATTTCTATTAGAACTTTCAGTTGTTGTTTTGTTGTTTTCGGCAGCCTTTTTAACCACCTTTTCATATTTTTTCTTAACAACAATCTTATATGTTTTTGTTTGTGGAGTTTCTTGTTTCTTTTTTCTTCTGAGGTCATATTTCTTGTGGACCTCCATGATGGCATTCTCAAAGCCTTGCCTATAATCCTTAGATTTTAAACCTTCATTATCATAATATGTATATGCGGCTTGGTCATCCTCTGTGAAAAAGGCAGGGTCTTCATTATTAACTCCCAACATGTTTATAATAGTTCCCTCTGACTCTTCTATCATTCCCTCCTCTTCATCAACATAATTTTCTTGAAACAGAGGTCTGATTTTTTGATTATAATCTCTTTGTTTCATCTGAGGAGAGTTTCTCCTAAAGTTATGGTTCTGATTTTGAGTTTGGTTCCTATTTTGGGCACTTGCTTGGACAGCTAACCTCTCCATCATTTTTTCTAGCCTATCCATGTTTTGGCTAGATGGTCTAATTTTGAGTCAGATGTAGAAGGTGAAGTGTCCTCTCTATATGTCACTCTCTTTTCAGTCGTCATCCTGGCTCTCTTTTCAATCAGATTATCTTCCACACTAAGAGCTCCTTTCTGCATGTCTTCTAACGTTAAGGGATCCCTTTCTCTAAGATGATAGGCCATTTTAGGATCAAATCCTTCAGGAAATTTGGCCAAAGCTAATCCTTGTGGAGGTTTCAAGTCTGGGGGCAGTGCATTATAAACACTATTGAATCTAGTGCAATAATTCTACACACTCTCCCCAGGGTTTCTTTTTACGTTGTTGTAATCCAAAAGTATTTGGAGTGGGTTCTTCCTAACTTCCCATTTGTTTTTGAATGTTTGATGTAAAGAAGGGAGATCATTGATACTTTGAGGAGTTAAACCCTTAAACCATTTATTGGCTTCTCCTCCTAAGCTTTGGGAAAATATTCTCATCTTAATGGTCTCATCTTCTATTTCCATATAATCAAAGGCATCATTCATCTTGGCCACATGATGTTGAGCAATAGTGGACTCATTTCCAATGAAATGGGGAATTTTGGATTGATATTCATTGGGTAAAGGGACCAAAGGTTGTGGTAACACTAGGGGCGCATACCATGCTACCATGATAGGATTTTGTGGGAATACTGGAGTGGTTTGAACAGTAGATATATGGGTGGAAGAAATGCTTGGACTAGCAAGATACTGTTGAGCAGATTTAGGGTGAGAAAGACCCAATTTATGAATGAAATGAAGGTCAAGAGGTGTAGATGGAGGGGTTTCTCTGCTGCTAATATGCTGACCACTATGTGGTGGTGAACTTGGAGGCTCAAATTCTATCTGATCTATATCGCTAAGTGACTTAGTTCTTGGTAAATTACTTGGTAGATCTAAGTCAACTTGAGTATCTGATAGAGCTGTAAGGTTTTCAGGCACTGAGTGAGCTCTATGAATGGGTCTGATAATAGTTAGATCCCTATATACAAGAGACTTCCAAAGAATGTGTTGAGCCTTAAAAGTGTCTTCTCCTTTGCCAAATTCCAATTTATCTTATCATTCCTTTTGTCATTATATACCTGAAAGATCAATAAGAATGATTAAAATCACTTAAGGAATACTTGCAATGACTAACTTGTTGTACTTTTGTGGTTTTGTTGTCTTAATGATTTCTGAGCAGTTTTAGCTACAGAATGTAGTCATTCTGTAGCTAGTTACACATTCCGTAGCCATTTTGGTGTTTGAACATATTACAGGTGTCATTTGAAGAAAAGGAGTATATGGTTAGATTCTAAATCTTTCCTACGTTGTTCCTTGTCATCCACAAAGGCTGAACCAAAATCTAGAGATGCTTGTGCACGTCATCAAACCAAAAGTCTAAGAAGCAGATTTCTATAAGGATCAGGACTCTTGATTTTCTTTCAACAAATCATGAGTCCTAGAAAGGAGTTTTAGTTTTATTTTGACTTTAGAATACACTTGTGCCTACTTTTATTAATTAACAGTTATGTAATTGTCTATAAATTTAGCTCGGTGAGACCGAGAGAACAAGTTAACTCTTATTTTCCGATACTGTGATACTCTGTTTCGAAGTATTTTTTATAATAATAAGAAGCATAAATTTGATGTTGTGTTGAATACAAACTTGAGGAGTTAAATATTTTCATGCCAACTTGATAGCAGAGGGCCCTTGCTATCTAAGGAGGCTTCCACATGCTTTCTAGATAAGTAACTTTTAATTCTGTGTTGTTGTATTTCTCACTTAGACAATTTTCTGAGTTTATATCTTTTAGTATCATGTCTTGCTTTGTTTGTTCAACTAACAGATCCTCATGATGTTATAGTTAGTACTTTCTTAAAGTTTTCCAATATATCTCTATTCATTGAATGGATTTAGTTGTGACATCTTGAGTTACCAGCACTTTAGTTTTTTCCATTCTCATTATCCTATAGCCACTCTTTTTCTTAAAAGCTTTTCCAACATATCACTATTAACTGAATGAGATTTGGTTGTATGATGTTAAGTTAATTAGGTTGTATTTCCTGCTCTGCAATTAGATAGAAGATCCTCATATTGTTACAAATAGTCCTTTCTCAAAACTGTTCCAATAAATCTCTAAATCAAATAAAAGATCTAATTGTAATACTATGGGTTACTTGTTGTTTAGAAGATCCTTATTTCATTATATCTAGTCTCCTTCAATGAACTGTTCCAATAAATCTCTAGCTGATGAACAAAATCTAGTTGTAATGTCATAAGTAGTTTAAATATTCATAGGATATCTTTAGAATATTGTAGCAATTTTATTCTCAAGTTGTTCCAAAATATCTCTAACATATGAATAGGATTGCACTACAATATTCTAAGTTGATGTCTGTTTTTAGGAAGATCCTCATCACATTGGACTTCAATCTCTTCTAAAAACTATTCCTACAAACCTCTAACTAAAAGGATTAGGTTGAATTATAATGTCTTGAGTTACATTTCATGTTCATTTGCAAGCTAGGACATCCATGGATTAGAATGCTCTGTTTTTCATCATTAGGAACAGAATTTACAATTACACTTTGTTTTGAGTCTAAGGTTCTCTTTTCTTTCCTTTCTATCATATATTTGACGTCATTCTTTTGAACATAGATTAGCATACTAAAACATAAACATAACAAAACTAAAAAACATCAACAAAATAATGAAAACAATGAAATAAGAATAAGGATATTTAGGCACATATAGTGCAACTATACCTCATTAGTTTACAAGCCCTGGTCGATAATTTATGCTATCAATTTAAGACACTGAATTGAATAAACATTTTGGTGTCATTGTTGGGGAGGTATAACTAGGTAACCTTATTTCCTATTTCCCAAAAACAGTGATATGCGTAGAGCAAGATATTTTAGGGGTAGATTTGTAAGAGGCAGAAGTTTAATTCCCACAACTCCACTCACTCCACCAAGACCAATAAGTAGCACAGCTCCAACCTAAACTCATATTCCATACTATACTGGTCATAGACTTCCAGAAGTCTCAAGATCAGATATCCCATCAGGAAGATCCCCCACTTCATCCACTGAAGCAATTCTAGAGGAAGAAGATCCAAGGACTCCTACAGAAGGGGTAACCTTTTTCACTTCCACAGGGGTATATATTCTAGCAGAAGAATTACAAATCCCTAGTGAAGAAGAAGAAAAAGACTATTTCTTCAATACACCCTTAGTAGAAGAACCAGTAGAACAACTAGCTCTTCCAACTGAACCCTATATCAGTTCAGAAGAGTCTATCATGGCAGAAGAAGGGAAAGGAGAAGTCTTTAATGGAGAACATAAGCTATTTGGATGAGGTAGAGGAAGAGGAAGAGACAGAGGAAGAGGTAGAGGAAATGTAGAAGGAGGAAGAGGAAATGCAGAAGGAGGTAGAGGTAGAAGGGAAACTGGAAGTTCTTTTGGATTCCCTATAGTAGATGAAGAGACTAATGCAACTATGAAAAACATCTCACCTTCTATTCTTCCAAAATTTAATGGAATAAAAAGTGAGGATCCTGAAACCTTATTATTTAAATTTGAAGTTCTATGTAGAACCTATGATTATCTACAAGATGCTCAGAAACTTAAACTGTTCCCTTCAACATTGAAAGGAGCAGCATAAAATGGTTTATGAGTTTAATAAATAGGTCTATTAGGACATGGGATGATATGAAGAGAGAATTTCTACAGAGATATTTGGATTGTTGTATACCAGTCAACCATAAGGAAGAAGTGTTCAAGATAATTCAAAAAGAGGATGAAAACCTAGAAGAATTGTTGGAAAGATTCAATTATAACATCAAGAGGGAAAAAATGGAAACCCTATATCAAGAAACTTTGAAAGCTCTCTTGTTGAAAACAATTAGGAATGAATGGATAGATATCCTTAATATGATGGGAAAAGGGGACATATCTCAGATTCCATTACCTGATATAGTTGAGTTATGTATCAATATTTCAAGAGGAAAATCTAAGATTCTAAAAGGACCAAGAGACCCTGCTCTTGCAAGGGCAAGTAAATCTGCAGCTGGAACAGTAAGTAGGGAAAAAATAGGTAATATGCTTGATGAATTCAAATTTTACATTCTAGGGAGTCTTAGTGAACAAATAGACACCCTTAAGTTGAAAAACAAGAAAAAAGCTGAAACTGATGCCTTAGCAATCTTTTGTCCCAAATGTAGGAAGAAACATGCCTTGAGAGAGTGTCATTTAGATGCAAAAGTAATAGAGACTTGTGAAATTTGTTCAGAAAAACATGATACCAAGAGTTGTCCTTCACTCCCTGGTCTTAAGGCGGTCTTTCAAGAAGAAACACCCACAAATTCCACAGAATCTCTTAACTTTGTCTCTAGAAGACCTTGGTAGAGACCTAAGACACAAGGGTTTAATAATCAAATGTATAATCAACCCCCACCAATTTGGAATTCTTGGTAGCAACCTTGGCCCCAATTTCAAAATCAATCTCAACCTTGGGCACAAGGAGCACAAAATCCTTATGGAAGGTTCTCCCAGTATTATCAATATCCACCTTCTTATCCCTCATATCCAACATATTCAAACTTTCTCCCACAAAAAAATCCTCAACAAAATCCTCAACAGAATCCAAAACATCAAAACCAAAATCAAAATCAACCATTTCCATTACCATTTCCTCAAAAAGCAAAACAATTGCCTGCCCATCCAATACCAACCCCCAACAATAGAAACCCTCAGAATAGATATATGATAGAAGGTCAACAATTCCCAACCTATTTGATTACTCCTTTAGACCTTAATGATGTTCAACTTAGGTTTGGAAGAATACTTGAAAAGAAGAAACCTTCTGTAATTAAACAAGAGAAAAACAATTATGAGGAAGATTCTCTACGGGTAAATAAAAATCTTGAGAGAAACACATCTTTTCAAGACCAAAACATTGAAGAATCAAAGTAGAAAGAGCCAATAACTTCAACTCCTATATTAGAGTAGCCATCAACATCTACTTCTACACCTCCTTTTCCAGAAAGATTACAAATTGATAGGGGTGTAGAGAAACAAATTATGATGCCTAACTATGATTTCCTAGTTGAGTTAAGAAATGCTCGTATTAAGATTCCATTATTACAAGCTATCAAGGAAATCCCAATCCTAGCAAAAACAATAGAGTTGAGTATGAAAAAAACAGGAAAAAGAATAAAAGAGATAAAGAAAATACAACTGGTAGGAAAAATAGTAGATATAATGATGGGCAAGATTTCCATTCCTAAGTATCTAGACCTAGGAAATCTAGTTGTTAGAATACACATCAATGGGATTGAAATCCAAAACACACTTATTGATTTAGGAGCAGCAATCAATATCATGAGTAGACAAATCATGGAAAAACTAAAACTTCCTAGTCTTCTTGTTACACATACACTGCTACAATTAGCAGATAGATTTGTGATCAAACCAGATGGGATAATAGAAGACATTTCAGTGTCCTTATATTATTGACAGTATCCTGTGGATTTCATGATTATAACCCCTAAAAATGATCTAGGAGGAAATCCTATTATATTAGGAAGACCTTGGTTAGCTACAGCTAATGCTTTCATTAGCTGAAGATCTGGTGATATGTACATCTCTGATGGAAGTTCAACCAAGAAATTCACCTTGTATCCTCAAGCAAGAACAATCATAGAATTAGATGATACTCAATGGATTGATGATGAAGAAGATATATGACCTCTCTTCACTATTTCAAAAATTAGTGAAGATAGTCAGATTCTGAATACTTTGGAAAATTATGAATTTTCTTCAGAATTTAAATATGAACAATTTCAAGAAGAATCTACAATTAAGTTCTTATCATCAAGACAGATGTCGCTTTACTCCATGGAAAAATTTGGCAGCTCTGCAATTGAAATATTCCCAGGAAAGAGCTTAAACATAAACAAAAACCTAGAAAAGTTTCAACAAGAAAAGCTAGTCAAAATATTACAGAGACACTCTGCTGCATATGCTTGGGAGTACACTGACATGAAAGGGATCAATCCTAAGACTTGTACTTATCATATCTATATAGAGGAAAATTGTAAACCAATCAGACAACCTCAGAGAAGGATGAATCCAAACCTTAGGGAGATTGTTAAAGAAGAATTACAGAAATTGTTAAATGTCAATTTTATTTATCCCATTTCAGATAGTCAGTGGGTCTCTTCTTTGGTGATTGTACCGAAGAAGAATGGAAAATGGAGGGTATGTATTGACTACTGAGAATTGAACAAATATACTCTTAAAGACCATTTTCCCTTACCTTTCATAGATCAGGTGTTAGACACATTATCAGGAAAGAAGTGCTTCTCATTTTTAGATGGATTCAGTGGCTATAATCAAATTCAAGTAGCACTTAAGGATCAAGACAAGACCACATTTACCTGTCCTTGGGGTATCTGTGCCTACCGAGTATTTCCATTTGGATTATGCAATGCACCTAGAACATTCCAAAGGGCAGTAGTAGGAATATTTTCAGATCTAATACATGAACGTGTAAAGGAATACATGGATGACTTCACAGTCTATGGAAACACATTTGAAGCCTTAGAAAACTTGGAAAAAGTTCTAAAGAGATGTAAAGAAACAAATCTTTCATTAAGTCATGAAAAGTGTTTTATGATGTTTACTGAAGATATTGTTCTAGGAAATCACATTTCAGGAGAGGGAATCAAAGTTGATAAGTCAAAAGTTGAAGTCATCTCTAGACTACTAGTTCCAAGTTGTCAAAAAGATGTTAGGAGTTCTCTAGGATTTACAGGGTATTATAGGAGATTCATAGAAAACTTCACCAAGATAGCATCTCCACTTTTCAAATTACTTACCAAGGACTGTGAATTCAATTGGAATCCTGATTTCCAGTTAGCCTTTGAAACCCTGAAAACAAAAATCTCTGAAGCACCTATTTTAAGGAGACCTAACTCGAAATTACCTTTTCATATTTCAACAGATGCCTCAGATACAACTTTAGGAGCTATATTGGGACAAAAAGACCTGATTCCTTATGCCATCGACTATACAAGTAAAAATTTGACTCCTTCAGAGTTGAATTATACTATAACTGAAAAAGAGTTCTTAGCTGTTGTTCATGCCATAAATAAATTTAGACACTATATAACAGGCTATGATACTTTTTTTCACATAGACCATTCTGCAATTAGGTACTTAATGAACAAGTCAATTACTAATGGCAGAGTCAGAAGATGGTTATTTCTTTTACAAGAGTTTAACATCACCATTCTAGATAGGCCTGGGAAACAAAATACAGTAGCTTATTTCCTATCTAGACTCCAAAACATTAAAGACAATACTCCAGTTCAAGACAACTTTCCTGATGAATATCTCTTTTCAATTACCACTCAAACTCCTTGGTTTGCTGATATTGCTAACTATCTAGTTTTAGGAAAATTTCCTTCAATTATGAATACAAGAGATAAAATAAAGTTCATTTATGACAGTGCAAAATATTCATGTATTTCTGATGAGTTATACAAAACAGGTCCATATTTCATCATCAGAAGATGTGTTCGAGAAGATGAGATGCCTGAGATCCTCAAGGCATGTCATGGTGAACCATGTGGTGGACACTTTGCTGATAAGAGGACAGCTTATAAGATCCTTCATTTAGGATATTATTGACCATCCCTCTTTAGGATGCTAAAGAGTATGTTAAAAGGTGTGACAGTTGCCAAAGGGTAGGGAAACCTTCTCCTTCAGGTGAGATGCCATTGCAACCTCAGGTACACATTGAACCCTTTGAGAAATGGGCTTTGGATTTTATAGGACCTATTAATCCTCCATCAAGACAAAAGAAATATATATTAGTTTTCACTGACTATGTTACCAAATGGGTAGAAGCCAAACCATTACTTTCTACTACTGAATCATCTCTAGTCAATTTTATTTTTGAGAATATTTTTACTCTTTTTGGTGTCCCAAGAGAAATTGTTACAAATCAAGGAGCTCAATTTACATCAAAGCTAGTGGAGAAAATGGTATAAAAGTACAAGATCAGACACATAAAATCTACACCCTACTATCCACAAGAAAATGGTCAAGTGGAATCTACCAATAAAGTCATTGAAGGGATCCTAAGAAAGACTATCCATTTAGATAGGAGAGATTGGGCAGAAAGGCTTCTTGAAGCCTTGTGGGCCTACAAAACTACATGGAGAAACACAACAGGTCACACTCCTTATGAACTTTTTTATGGAAAACAAGTCTTGTATCCCATAGAGTTTTAGATCCAAACTTTCAAAATTGCAGTCCAGTTAGGACTTGATCTAACAGAAGCATAGAAGCACAGACTAGAGCAAATTAATGAATTGGATGAGATCAGACAAGATGCAGTCCAGAGAAAAAGCATAGTCCAACAAAAAAGGACTAGATGGCATGATCAGTACATCAAGGAAAAGAAATTTAAAGAAGGTGATTGGGCCCTCTTATTTGATTCAAAGTTCAAGGATTTTTTAGGTAAATTTCAGACTCATTGGCTTGGGCCATATGAGATTGTGAAATTTTTTGAAAATGGAGAAATAAAGATCAGGACAATAGATGAAGGAAAGGTAGCCTTTCTTGTAAATGGAAACAGACTGAATTTGTATCATAAACCACTTTCAAGAGAGGAATTTGTCAAGAAATTTCAAGATAACATTGATATGAAGTTAGTAAAGAAGAATCCTTCTTCTTCACTAACTTAATTGTATTCTTCTTCAATCATATTAAAAAAAAAAAAAAATTATATAAAAATATATAATAAAAAAATGTATAAACATGAAAATGAATCATTGATTGGCATGTTTATACAGAAAATCTAAGGTGAAAATCAGAGTTCTTCTGGCACTTTAGATTTTCAAAAAAATTTCTTTTCTGCAATTAAGTATCATAAAACCATAAGTTGCAGATTCATTTACACATTCATGATCCATTTCATTCATTCCATCCATATCTCACTTTATCCATATTTCATTTCATTTCATATTCATGATCCATCTCATTCCATTCCATACTTCATTCCATCCACATTTCACTTCATTCCATTTCATAGTTCAGAATTTTTACAGGTACATTTTGTAGCTACCTGTTCTGTAGCCAGATCCATTCTCCAGCCAATTGATTCTACAAAATCCACTTCATTAAACAGAGGATGATTCAAAGAAGATTATGGAGCCTAAAGGATCAATATTTTTCAGATGAAAGACAAAGCACATCAAAAATGAAAAAAGGGCTAAGGTAAAATTGTATGAAATTATTTTTGATAGAAAATCATTAAAGGTATAATGTGGTTAGGTCATATGTTTTCCTAAGTTATTTTCTTATTCGAATTGATCAAATCCCTACCATAAACATTCTTTGACCAAATCCCTTTCAACCCGCTCCACAACAAATCATCATTAATTAGAAGTTAACGGTTAGAACCTAGAAGTGACCTATTAGGTCACGTCATCAGACCATGGCATTCATTGATGATTTTTGAAATAGTCATAAGATTTCTTCGTGGTCATTAATCCCATATCAAACTCTTATACCCAATTATCCTTATGATTTACCACTACCCTATTCCATTCACACCCACTCACTGCTATTTCTTCCATCGCCAAACCTGTTGGCAATATGATGCAATGTGTTGTCCTTGATGGCAACCCACTTGATGAAGTTGTCCAGCACCTACTTGATGAAGTTGTTCTTGATGGAAACTGACTTGATGAGTTGTCTTTGGATAGCAACCTATTGGTTAATGATGTAAATCTGATGTATTTATAGAGCAGTTCAGATGTAAGGAAGAAAGAAATTCCAGTAAGTGCCAAAATAATGAACAAGGTATGTCACAATGCATACGCGGGTTGGTAAAGGCGAAGTAGCGTATGTACGCGGAAAAGTACATACCAAGTAGAGTATGCATATTTGCGCTCTAAATTTATAAAACCAGGGGGCATTACCATGGTATTGACCCACAGTTTTGAGCGCTAGGTTGTCAAATTGATCCTGTCCAAGAATACCATTAGTGGTTGCATGGTTTTGGCTCATGGTATTGGTAAAAGGATAAATCTGTATAAAGAGAAAAATATCATAGTGCAAGTGTGTGCATGAGTAAGGATTGTTGATGATTAAAATATCTCTAAGGAATATCTGCATGGATGAACTTTGTTCTTAATTGATAGATCTGAATCTATGATGCACCCATGGATCTGATGATGGTTCAAGATCTCTAGATCTGATGATGATGAATCTCTAAGATGATCTACAGAAGAAGAAATGGTGAAGATCTAGCGCAAAGTCTGCTGAAGGTAATGAATAAATTTGGGTAAGTTTATAGATCTAGTCTGTTCTGCAAAATTTTCCATTTACAGATCTATACGCTAGTTTGTCTCGGAAAAAGCACGTGTATATGTGGGTTTGGTTAATTAAAAGCACGTATAGCATTTTCTGAAGAATAAAATACACAGAAGTATACACGAGTTTGTGTACAGGAAAGCGTGTATGTACGCGGCTTCAGTAAAGAAAAGTAGCGTATGATATTTGAATTAATGAAGGTTCAGGGTTGAGTTTGTATCTGCATATCTATTCTAAATTTTGGGTTATTTCTGATATTCTGGTTACAGTGGTCTCACTGTTCTGTTTGAATTTTTGGGCAAAGTATGTTTGTTGATTATTAGTGAAGGGTTGTGTTGAAGCTATTTGATCTAGTATGAAAATTGATGAAACATGGTCTGCAGTGGGTCTGAAGGTTGAAGCCTTCAGTATGAAAGTAGAAGCTTTCAGCCAGTAGAAGCTGGTGTTGAAATCAGGGGGGTCGAAGCTTCCTTCCAAGAGAGGCTGGTAAACGAGTTCAGGGGGTTGGAGCTCCCTTCCAGTTGCAGCTGGAAAACGGGAGAAGGTTGCAGCCTTCTGCAGGTAGAAGCCTACATACTGATATGATTATGCATCAGTACTATGTTGTAAAAGGTTTTCTAGATAATAAAGATTGAAGACAGAGACGACAGCAGCGGTGGTTTTCTCCCGAATTGGGTTTCCACCTTAAATCCTGGTGTTCATGTGTGATGATTCATTCTTCTCTTAATGCACATGTTTACTTCTTACTAAACACCTGATGAATGAATGATGCACTGATCTAATTAAAGAATTACATGCATAATAAGATCTCTTGTAATATGCAAGTTTGCTTAAGGATATCCACGTGTATACGCGAGTTGAGTTCATTAAAGTAGTGTATGGGTTTTAGAGAAAGAAAAATTAATAAGTATTCAATCAGATCTAAATACTGATTCACCCCCCCCCCCCCCCCTCTCAATATTTTTTCCAACAATTGGTATCAGAGTAGGTCCTTCTGAAAAGCTTAGCCCCTAGAAGGAAGATCGAACAAGATGAGAAATCAAGATGGAACAGCATCTATCAGGCCTCCACTCTTCAACGAAAACAATTTAATCTTCTGGAAAACAAGGATGAGATCCTATCTTCAGTCTCTGGGAGTATATGTATGGGCTATTGTTGAAGGAGGATATCAATATCCAGCCGCAACACCAACAGATCCAACGGAAAGAAAGAATTATGAAACAAATGCAAAGGCGGTTAATGCCCTATTGGGAAGTCTAACTGAATCAGAATTTTTCAAAGTCATGCAGCTGGACACAGCAAAGGCAATATGGGACAAAATCATTCTAAGTTATGAAGGTGATGCAAAGGTAAAAAGTGATGAACTCAAAACTCTCAGAATTCAATATGAGAATCTAAAAATGCATAATGAGGAGAGAATTTCCAATTTCTTTTTACGTCTTGATGATATTGTAAATCATATGAGAAATCTGGGAGAAACAATAACTGAATCTACTTTGGTTGATAAAGTTCTAACATCACTAACGGAAAAATTTGAGTCAAAAGTTTCAGCTCTTGAAGAAAAGTAGGATCTTCAAAATCTTACTGTGGTACAACTTTATGGCATACTAACTGCATGTGAAATGAGAAGAGGAGGACCATCTGAAGTCAAAGAATCTATCTTTAGAACTGCTACAAAAGGGAAAGAAGTACAAGAGACAGAAGGATCAGGGTATATCTCAGAAGAAGATGAGGAAAATTTTGTAAAGAAGCTTCAACTTGGCACAGGACGGTTCAGAGGTAAGCTTCCTTTCAAATGTTTTGCTTGTGGAAGAGTTGGTCACTATGCTGCTAAGTGTCCTCATAAAGAAACACATGAGAAAGGGAAGGAAGTAGCAAGAAGGAATAAGAATCGGTTTAGCACTAGAAAAAATTACTATACTCATGAAGACAGTGATGGGTTATCTGACAGTGAGGAAGAATATGAACAAGATCTTAGACTTATCATGGCATTTGAAAAGGAATATAGAGAAGAAAAAGATACTTTTATGGATGATTTAGAGGAAAATGATTTTCTCAATGAATTCAATGAACTCAAAATATGCTTAGAATAAAGTAAAATATCCATAGAAACTCTGAAAAATCAGCTTGAAGAAAAGGAGAAACACAATGAGAAACTAGAATGTGAAGTAGTAAGTCTAAGAAAATAAATTGAGAAATTAAAGACTTTGAATCTTAGATTTGCTAAAGGATCTGAAACCTTAGATGAGATTATCAAGGTACAACGTTCTCCTCTTATAAAGACAGGTCTTGGATATATCGAAGACTCTTCTCAGACTTCAGCACCAACTTATCTAAAAGCAGCTACAACCAGTATACATCATTCGACCACTCAGCAAGGGAATAAAGAATCTTCACAGGTTAAGCATGACCATTTTAATTCAAAGAACACTAACAAGAATACGTTTCAAAGAAACACCAACCAACAGGTAAATTCAAGCAGAAGATTTCATAATCGCAGAAATTTCTTCTTGAATGGACAATGTTTCTCATGTCATAACTTTGGCCATAAAGTTGTTCAATGTGTTGCATATAAAACCATCATGACAAGAGAAGCAAGAAAGAAAAGGATTGATATTGGAACAAAGAAGAATACCTATAACAACTTTTTTCCTCTTCAAAATGAGGTTGAATGTGCTTAATGCAATAACTTTGGCCATGAAGAATTTGAATGCAGAAGCAAAGTCCAGCTAAAAGAGCATTTTCCTTCAAGCTCCAAAGTGTGGAAAAAGAAGGAATTACAGGTTGAAAATTGTGGCATAGATTTATTTGCAGAAGGAGAAGAAAATCAATGGTACATTGATAGTGGATGCTCAAAACACATGACAGGTGACAAAAACAAACCTCTTTCCTATAGTGCTCTAGAAAAGGAAAAGAATGTTACATTTGGAAATGATACTCCTGCTGTCATTAAGGGAAAAGGGTCTGTTTTTCTGAAAGAAAAGGTGAAAGAAAATAATTTCATGTATGTGTATGGATTAAAGCATAACATGTTGAGTGTAAGTCAAATGTGTGATCAAGGAACTGAAGTTGTCTTTAGTTCAAAAGAATGTGTGGTACGTGATCTTGATACAGGTAAAACAATTATAAAAGGAAAAAGAACCCCAAGCAACCTGTATGTATTGAAGAACTGCAAAGAAAAATTTTACTTGAGTAAATCTTTAGAAAACTGGCTATGGCATAGAAGGTTGGGGCATCTGAGCTTCTCTCAAATCAACAAATCAAGCAGACTTGAAGCAGTTCGTGATCTTCCCAATATTACTCTACCTGAAAGTATCATATGCAAATCTTGCCAATTCAGTAAGCAAACCAGAGTGCAATTTAATGCCAAGGAAGGATCATCAAGTAAGCCTGTTGAACTCATTCATACTGACATATGTGGACCTGTGAGGAAAAAGTCACCACGTGGTGAACAATACTATATCTTATTTATTGATGATTTCTCTAGAATGTGTTGGATTGGGCTGCTTAAACACAAAGATGAAGCATTTGAGAAATTTCAAATCTTCAAAGCACTAGTTGAGAATGAATTAGATCTAAAAATCAAGTGTCTTAGATCTGATCGAGGAGGAGAATATACATCAGATGAATTCCTTGAATTTTGTGAACAACATGGCATAAAAAGACAGTTTTCTGTAGCTGGCACTCCACAACAAAATGGCGTAGTAGAAATAATGAATAGAATAGTTCAACAAATGGCTAGAGCTATGCTTGATGATTCCGGAACACCTGACACATTTTGGGGAGAAGCAACACATACAGCGGTAAATATTCTTAACAAGGCACATGTTCGTGTAAATAGTGATAAAACTCCATATGAACTATGGTATGGTAATCCTCCCACCGTGAAGCACTTTAGAGTCTTTGGGAGCAAATGCTTTATCAAAAATAATGATGAAAAACTTGGCAAGTTTGAACCTAGAGCAGATGAAGGAATATTTCTTGGTTACTCCTCTAGGAGTAGGGCATATAAATGTTACAATAAAAGACTTCGGAAGATTGTTGAATGTATATATGTTGTTATTGATGAGTCTCCAACAGCTCCAAAAGAAGAAAAACAAACAACAATTGAAGACGATGATGATGACATATATCCTTCTACATAAAATAGTAATGATACAAACAGTGAACCCAATGAAGAACCCGAAGATGATTTGTCTGAAAAGGCTCCATCCAGATATGTTCAAAAGAATCATCCAGAATCTCAAATTTTGGGAGAAAAGGGATCAAGTGTACAAACAAGAAGGACTCTTGTGGGATCTTCTAGCAATCTGGAATTTTTGTCCACTATTGAACCTCACAATGTCAGTCAAGCTAGCAAAGATGAATGTTGGATTCAAGCCATGAATGAAGAGCTTGATCAAATTGAAAATAATCACACTTGGGAATTAGTACCAAGACCTCATGAAAAAAATGTCATTGGAACTAAATGGATATTCAAAAACAAGTTAAATGAGAATGGGGATGTTATAAGAAATAAAGCTAGACTTTTTTGCAAGGGGTATGCTCAACAAGAAGGTATAGACTTTGAAGAAACTTTTGCTCCTGTAGCTAGACTTGAAGCCATAAGAATGTTTCTTGCTTTTTCAAGCTTCCAACAAATCAAATTTTATCAAATGGATGTTAAATCTGCTTTTCTCAATGGTGATCTAGAAGAAGAAGTTTATATAGAGCAACCAAAAGGATTCATTTTGGGAAATGATGAAAATCTTGTTTGTAGACTTAAAAAGGCTCTATATGGTCTCAAACAAGCTCCAAGGGCATGGTATTATCGTCGCGACAAATATCTTCATCAACAAGGATTTTCAAAGGGGTCTGCTGATAGCAACTTATACACAAAAACTGAAAATGATAAACTATTGATTGTGGTTGTATATGTTGATGATATCATTTTTGGAAGTAATGAAGAGGCTATGAGTCAGAAATTTGCTTCTGTTATGCAACAAGAATTTGAAATGTCTTTACATGGGGAATTAACATTCTTTCTTGGCTTGCAAGTGCAACAAGCAACAGAAGGCATATTCTTATCACAAGCAAAATATCTTAAGCAAATTCTGAAGAAGTATGGCATGGAAGATTGCAAACCTGTAAGTACACCAATGGTAACCGGATGTAATCTCAGTTCTAATGATAACTCCCCCACGGTGAATCAACTAGAATACAGATCTATGATAGGAATTCTACTGTATCTCACTGGGACAAGACCATACATTGTGCATGTAGTTGGGATTGTTGGATGATTCCAAGCTAATCCAAAGGAGTCTCACCTCTAGGCTGTCAGAAGAATATTCAAATATCTACAAGGAACTCAAGACTTTGGACTATGGTATCCAAAGAATGTTGATCTTACTCTACATGCTTACACTGATGCAGATTGGGCTGGAAATGTTGATGATCGAAAAAGCACCAGTGGTGGTGCATTCTATATGGGGCCCCAGTTAGTATCTTGGTTCAGCAAGAAGCAGAATATGTGGCTGCGACGTCATGTTGCACTCAACTTCTTTGGATGATGAAAACCTTACAAGACATTCAAATGAAATGTTCACCTCCTATTTCCATTATGTGTGATAATACAGGTGCCATCATTATGTCAAAGAATCATGTTATGCATTCGAAGACCAAGCACATTCCCATCAAGTATCATTTCTTACGTGAACAAGTGCTTGAACAAAAGGTGAAGTTGGAGTATGTTCCCTCCAAAGAACAAGTTGCTGATATATTTACCAAACCTTTGCCTAGGGAACCATTCAAATATCTCAGACAGAAGCTTGGATTAGTCTTTGTCATGCAGAGGATCAGATCTGATTAAATTCAGAAGATTAAATTGGATACGCCGATTTTATGAAGGAAAGTCGCGTATATACGGGAGTTTATACACAAAAAAACGCGTATGGGTGTTTGCTGACAAATTTCTGGGTCAGCATTCTTCAACACAGTTGTGGTGCTGTTGGGTATCTCTGGTGATGTTTCAAATGTCATATTTCTATTTCATTCTCTGATATTTGATGAAGATGCCTTGATGATTTGTTGTTGAAAGTGTTCAGGATGCACAAGATAAGGGGGAGCTTTGGTCATATGGAAAGGATGCATTGTTGGCATTCTAATTATTTGCTATAGTCTGATCTCATGCTTGAGATTCTTTGGTCTTGATTGTATAAGTTATGACTACAATTTGATGAAAAGTTCATATGATGTAAAATTGTAATATTCTTGTTCAAATTTGTAAACCCACTTGGTTGGGTAGTTGAGTCAAAATTTGTAAACCCACTTGGTTGGGTACTTGAGTCTCATATGTAAATCCACTTGGTTGGATCATTGATGTAAGTATGAGTCCTTGGTGATAAGCAAGGTCATAGAGTCATGTATTTCATTGAAAAATATGTTTGGAGATTCAGCATGATCTCAGGGGGAGCATGGTAACTTTAGTGCACATCAGTTCTACAGAGCTCTTCTTTCTACAAGAGAAGAAAAACTTTGTTTTGGTTTTGATCCGCTCTTTGCCCTTGATGTCAAAGGGGGAGAGTATCATGGTGTTTGAATAATGGTTATAATCATTATAATCTGTTGTGGTGATCCAACACCATCATGGTTGCCATCAAGTCCAAAAGGGGAGATTGTTGCCAATATGATGCAATGTGTTGTCCTTGATGGCAACCTACTTGATGAAGTTGTCCAACACCTACTTGATGAAGTTGTTCTTGATGGAAACTGAATTGATGAGCTATCTTTGGATAGAAACCTATTGGTTAATGATGTAAATCTGATTTATTTATAGAGCAGTTCAGATGTAAGGAAGAAAGAAATTCCAGTAAGTGACAGAAGAATGATGAACAAGGTATGTCACAATGCATATGCAGGTTGGTAAAGGCAAAGTAGCATATGTACGCAGAAAAGTACGTACCAAGTAGCGTATGCCTATTTGCGCTCTAAATTTATAAAACCACGAGGCATTACCATGGTATTGACCCACAGTTTTGAGCGCTGGGTTGTAAAATTGATCCCGTCCAAGAATACCATCAGTGGTTGCATGGTTTTGGCTCATGGTATTGGTAAAAGGATAAATCTATATAAGGAGAAAAAGATCATAGTGCAAGTGTGTGCATGAGTAAGGGTTGTTGATGATTAAAATATATCTAAGGAATATCTGCATGGATGAACTCTGTTCTTAATTGATAGATCTGAATCTATGATGCACCCATGGATCTGATGATGGTTCAAGATATCTAGATCTGATGATGATGAATCTCTAAGATGATCTACAGAAGAAGAAATGGTGAAGATCTGGCGCAAAGTCTGCTGAAGGTAATGAAGAAATCTGGGTAAGTTTATAGATCTGATCTGCTCTACAAAATTTTCCATTTACAGATCTATACGCTAGTTTGTCTCAGCAAAAGCGTGTGTATATGCGGGTTTGGTTAATGAAAAGCATGTATAGGGTTTTCTGAAGAATAAAATACACAGAAGTATACGCGAGTTTGTGTACAGGAAAGCGTGTATGTACGTGGCTTCAGTAAAGAAAAGTAGCGTATGATATTCGAATTAATGAAGGTTCAGGGTTGAGTTTGTATCTGCATATCTATTCTGAAGTCTGGGTTATTTCTGATATTCTGGTTACAGTGGTCTCATTGTTCTGTTTGAAGTTTTGGGCAAAGTATGTTTGTTGATGATTAGTGAAGGGTTGTGTTGAAGCTGTTTGATCCGGTATGAAAATTGATGAAACGTGGTCTGCAGTGGGTCTAAAGGTTGAAGCCTTCAGTATGAAAGTAGAATCTTTTAGCCAGTAGAAGATGGTGTTGAGATCAGAGGGGTCAAAGCTCCCTTCTAGGAGAGGCTGGTAAACGAGTTCAGGGGGTTGGAGCTCCCTTCCAGTTGCAGATGGAAAACGAGAGAAGGTTGCAGCCTTCTGCAGGTATAAGGCTGCATACTGATATGAGTCTAGATCAGTACTATGTTGTAAAATGTTTTCTAAATAATAAAGATTGAAGACAGAGATGACAGCAGTGGTGGTTTTCTCCCGAATTGGGTTTCCACCTTAAATCCCGGTGTTCATGTGTGTTGCTTATGTGTGATGATTTATTCTTCTCTGAATGCACATATTTACTGCTTACTAAACACCTGATGAATGAATGATGCACTGATCTAATTAAAGAATTACATGCATAATAAGATCTCTTGTAATACGCAAGTTTTCTTAAGGATATCCGCGTGTATACACGATTTGGGTTTAGTAAAGTATTATGGGTTTTAGAGAAAGAAAAATTAATAAGTATTTAATCAGATCTAAATACTGATTCACCCACCCCCCCCCCCCCCCCCCTCTCAGTATTTTTTCCCAACAAAACGCTCATCTACAGAGAAGTCACTTTAGGACAAGACAAGCCTTCATAGTTGCTTTTGATTTAAGAATAGGAACAGAGCAGTGACTTGAAGCTAGAGAAAGGAAGCAATTTTCATCAAGAAGAAATGGGGCTTATTGTAAGGTCAGAGCCAATTGGAACTAAGTATTTGGAAGGATACCCTCAGATCAAAGGGTTATTGCAACAGGATGGATGGCTGAGTTTTATAGAGAAGTTTAATGGATTTCATAAAGAAATCACAAAGTCATTTGCCAGATCGTTCAATGGAGTAGAAGTGGATATTGGGGATATCAAATTCTCCATCACAGAGTCTTTCATAGAAGAAGCAACAGAGTTGCCAAGATAGGGGGAACGTTGGTTTAAAAACAAAAAAATTCACAATGAGGCTTGGAGACAAATGCTGAAAAACCCAGGTATGGACATTGCAGTGTTTAAGAAAGGTATTCCTAGTTCAACTTTGAAGAATAAATGGAGTAATATGCTATTAATATTACAAAATTTCATAACCTGTGAAGGCA
Organism: Pinus albicaulis; assembly: GCA_034641835.2. NCBI lineage: Eukaryota > Viridiplantae > Streptophyta > Pinopsida > Pinales > Pinaceae > Pinus > Pinus albicaulis. Next base: position 216,122 of record JAXQQM020060417.1, read on the forward strand.
AATTTGGTACTTTGTATTTTTATCACATTAGGCTCATGATGAATTTTCTAGATGAAGAAATAAATCTACCATTTTTTCTACTTAATAGTTTGAAAAGGATGTCTTCAAATGTCTAGAAACGGCTTCAGTTCTTAGAGACTACCTTACATCATCATTTCTTAATTAAAATTTTAATCGAATTTCATTTGAAGAAGATAGGAGATAATTGGGATGAATTCCTCCTAAGAAACCATTTTGAATAACCTAAAGAAACATTGTCTAAAGAAAAACCTGTGAGAAGAAGTAGGAGAGGAAAAGATGTTAAAATGTTGAAGTCAAACCTAATGCATCAACAGAGGAAGATAGTGATGAAATAATCTCTGAAAATTTGGTAAAAATCAAGAAACAACTCAAGAATAAAAGGAGGGAGGAATTAACAAATGTATGTGTTGAAGAAGATGATGTAAAAGATGAAAATCCACCAAAATTGAGTAGAAGTTCCAGGCTTAAGGGTATGGTGAAAAAGACATGCATTAAGGGAACTGAAATCATAAAAATTGAAGAAGAAGAAATTCCAATTCGGACTCCAGTTGACAGATCTCCTATATACCAATATGAAGAAAACTCTAGTAGAGGAACCCCAGATGTAGATCCAGCTCAGGAGCAGTTTTATGACCATGTGGAATCATTAGAGAGAAAAGCCTCAGAGAATAGAGAAAGGTCCCCCAGTCCACAAGAACCTTCAATTGAGAAATTAAAAAGAGACAATTATGAATTGGAGATACTGAATAACCATATTAAGAATGAAAATGAAATTCCAAGGGAGCAAGTTAATTTGAAAGGCAGCATTAATAGTACTCTCTCTTAAAAAATGGAAGGATTATATAAATCAAACAAGAATTTGAAGTGTTAGTATGAATCCTTTGTCGAAGTGTACGAAAAAGGACCACTTTAGCTACACATAACTAATAGCCCTAACAACAAAAGTGGCTGCCAATATCTTCAGATCTGCGGTTAGTTGAACATAAAAGAGCTGCAAAAACCAGATCTATGCATGGAAAGACATTAAGCAGAAAAAATAAGGTTTTGCTCCATATACCAATAGACAAGACAAGAACAATTTTTGAAAGAATTTTTTGTATTAATCTCGGCACTTGAGGAAAACAAGAAGGCGTATCCAATTCTCCTCGTTGATGGGTTTTGGAAGTCCTCGCAGACTTCGCATCTAAAATCTTCTCTTGTTGGTGTAGAAAACCCACACAAAGAATGGAACTCAAAGGAGTTTCATGCCAAATGGCAGAAAATGGTGACCAAGTGTATAGATCCAGAGTGATCTAATAGGCAACAAAAGGTGAAGAATGGTAGGAAAAACTCTCCTATTTATAACAAAATATTGGGTCATTCTAGATCTTGGTGCATGATTAAAATAATGTTAACCAAATCTAGATCCACCTTTTATGGAATATTTTATTATATTTGTTTGAGGGAAAAGGTATTTGACTTGGGTCAAATCCCTTGATTTGTCAAAAATAAATAAATAAATGATTTATTTATCTTTTTAAGGAAGCGGTTAGAAGATAATCAAATAAATAATGATTTATTTAATTATTTAAGGAAGTGGTTGAAAGATAATTAAATAAATAATGATTTATTTAATTATTTGTGAGTGATTTGGTCATATTTAACAAGGAATATTATCTAAATAAGGTTTAAATAATTATTCCTAGAAAATAATAAGATAAATAAAGGTTTATCTAATTAATTTATTTGGTTTTGGGTTAAACATGACTGGGAATAATAATTAAATTATGGTTTAATTAATTATTCCATGAGGAAAATCAAACAAATATAGGTTTGTTTAATATTTCCTTTTGGGGTTTCCTGTTTTAACATAGTGAAGGCAATTTTACTTAGGGTAAAATTGGTCTTATATGGTGTACTTGGGTCCATCTAATGATAATAGGTTAGATGACCAAAAAATGGTGTAACAGATTTCCCCCCAGCGTGCGAGTGTCAGGAGCAAATCGTATGACTGAAGTACGTTGTAAGAACACAATCACTAGACAACAAAAGGGATGTCAGAGAGAGAAACAATAGTGTGTCCACATCCAAGAACAAGGGACCGAAATTTAAAGCATGTACGGTATAATCATGAACCCGATAAAAATACAATGAGGAATCCCACATACATGATGTGCCTGGGATAACAGCCACGACTTGTACAATAATATCTGAGTACATGAGATACAAATACAACCCAAATGCCCCCTGTAAATGGGGAAGGGCTCACAAAATCTGACTGATACATGCAAGTCAAAGAGGCGCTGCAAGTGGCTATGGCCAACATCATCAAATATCTGGAGCTGCATCGAAGGCTGCAATGAAGAGGTCATCCGGGCATGTGGGGGGCTACCTGCAGGGCCACCCCATCATGAGGGTTGAGCCATCTCACACACACCCAGGGAATCATCAAGAGCTGCTGCTGGATCACTAGACCATCAAGTATACGGATCTCGATCATGCTGAAAGGAGCTGGAGAAACAATCAAGCTAAAGGGAAAGGAGATATCCCTTTGCCTAATCCCAGGCACCGAACAAGAGTGGAAGCTGGAACCAAGGTACACCGCCCTATAGACCTGGCTTCTAGAATGAATGAGCTAATGTCGACAGAAGGAGGTCCGCCATAGGTGAGGCAAGGAGAGACCCTCAACTAAGGCACGAGAGAAAAGAGTAGAGTGACGGACAGACTGACACTAATGATGATAGTGAAGTGGAAAGGACTGAGTAGCTAATGGACGACTTCCCTTGCTAGAGCATAAAGGGCATGAATGACATGGCATCGACTGACACAACATCATCAGGGATGGGGGACAGTGGAACTGAAGGTCATAATGTGCGACACAAGAGAGAGACCAAGCAATGACGGATGGAGGGCTATAGTGGGGTACAAAGGGACTCGGTATAGACTCCATGGAGGGAATGATGGCTCAACTTGGATGCTCTAAAAAAGGGCGACTCGATGGTGTTGCCACACAGTAAAGGCCCCAATGGGGGACCGTGGAAACATGAGTACATGATGGGAACTCATGACGAAAATCAACACGAACGAAGACAAGTAAGGAGGCAAGATGGTGCCCCAAGTACAAGTGTCGTAAGTGAGGAAATTCGATTTTAAGGAGAGGTGAAGTGACCCTTCTTGGACAAAATGTGTCCCGGTGAAGTATCATATCACAAAGAACTAATAGATACCCATTTGAGGGCTCGGTGAGAGCTTTCCAACGGTGCAGACGGTTCGTCAAACGGGGCTACGGTGTGGTCGCAGCAGTCGAAAGAAGAAACATGGGTTCTCTTTTAATAAGGCAGTTTTCCCTCCAAAATCACTCATTTGCTATTGTTGTTGTGGTGAATGTAGAGAGGAGAGAAGGCCCTAAATCTTGCGGCGAACGTAGCGGACAAACCGACCGTTGGAATCGCGATCCGTCAGTTGCAGGTAAGAGGTCTAACCTTGCTCTTGCATTTTGATGGATTACATTTTTAGTTTAGGGCCCAGAATCCCAGAAACAGCCTCTCCTTCATCTCTACGGCCGGGTCGCACTTTTTGGGCCAAAAAGTGCGACCTGGGAAGCAGGTTTCAGGCAAAAAAGTGCGACATGTCCCAGAAATGGGCAGAAAACTGCGACCTGGGAGATGAGGGGGTTTTGGTGTTGTTTTATGGCTGGAAGTTGGGTTTTGGTGTTTGGTTATGGTTTTCCCGATCTGTACGCTGACAAAAATGATGTGTTTATGCAGGTATGGCAGATTTATGGGTTAACTGGAGAGAAAGAGACCTGGGGACACTACGGGCAGAGATCCAGGCGGATCAGGGCGTCCGTGGTGTACTGGCCAGGTTTGGGGTTCTCAAGTTTTTGGAGAACCCTTTGATGAGAGCAGGAGAACCGTTATTGGCCCGGATTATCAGTTATTGGGATCCAGATCAGGAGGTCTTTGTAGTGCAGGGGCACAGGATCGAACTGACGGTCCAGGACGTGTATTTCCTGACTGGTCTCCCGCCACTTGGGATGGTGGGAAACACACAGCCAGTATTGCCACGGGGCGGAGCACGCAGCTCAGAGCATCATTGTCGACTCCAAGTCTTCTCGTTTGGTCAATTTAGTGTGTCCTAAATTGCTGCATTTAATTTGTCAATCCGGGAATCGTAAGCCGATGAAGTGCGGCGCACTATATGTGCAAGATAACCTATTTCTTAACTTTTTGTCGTTTTTGGTTTTCTAAGGTGAAATGGAAATTCTAAGATGAAAACAAGTTTGGTTATGTTTTTTCAAGGAAATGATATCCCCTATAATGATTTACCAACTTGAAACTTTAAAAAGAAATTTGAAATTTACAATGACAAGACTTGAAAGGAAATGAAAATGTGCTGCTGAAATGAAAAGGTGCTGCTAATCTAATAAATCAAAACAGTGAACTAGTGAGCATGAAAACCAAACTATTCTTTCTGCTGACTAAACACAAAAGAAACTATGCTTAAGGAAATTCAAAATTGCAACAAAATAAATCTAAATCAGATTACATCAATTTATCTTCTGATCCTTCATCATTAGTCCAACTATGATTTTCGGAAGTAATCATAAACAATTTGAGTAACTGATATTTAATTTGCAGAAAGTAAACTAATACTAAACCATACACTCATGATTCAATCCCTCACCATCAGTCCAGCTGTGGCTTTCGGAGGCAATCGAAGATGTCATGCATGATTTAATATATCTAAATTTGCAGAAAAGAAACTAATACTAAACTACACATTTCATAATGCAATCCCTCACCATCAGTCCAGCTGTGGCTTTCGGAGGCAACTGAAGATGCTATGAGCAGCTTAATATATCTAAATTTGCATAAAAGAAACTAATACTAAACTACACATTTCATAATACAATCCCTCACCATCAGTCCAGCTGTGGCTTTCGGAGGCAACTGAAGATGCTATGAGCAGCTTAATATATCTAAATTTAACTACTGAAGCAAATAAGCAAAACTGAAATGAACAAAGCAATACTGAAATTAAACAGAAACTATGAAAAGCAAATTAGCAGCAGAATAATGTTAGTTCCATGTCATTAGTCAAAAAGCTATGAAAATGCCCGGGCTGCCTATCTATAACCTGAAACAAGAACACTGATCAGTGATTAACAACATAAAACATGAAAGACAGAAGTGAAATGTAAATTATGGAAGTTTATAAACAGAAATGAAGCAAATGCAATGTATAAACATATGAATGGATTATAGCACAATGAGCTTTAAAGAAACGAAATGAGAACTATACATTAATGCACAAAACCTTAGCTGAGCAGGGGCCCTCTACACCAGCCTTGGCAACGATCTTCAAATACGAATTTCAGTTGAAAACAGAGTCTTCTTATATTAAAAAGCAGTCATTACAGAAAGGTGATGTTACGGCACAAGTGCAGCGTAATCACACTACAGAGCAGACTTATAAAAGATAACAGAGACTAACATCGACTAACTCTATATGCATATGCAAACGCATTATATATAACAAAGAAATATAACTGTCTCCTAAAGTTCATGCTGGTGGAGAGCACGTAGACCACTACGTCCACGGATCTAGGATCATGGCCGTGTTGGAAAGTAAATCTACGAGAAGTGGATGCTTGAATTCGACTAAGGAGCCATGTACAGATGTCGATTTATCCTCCGCAACTTAGAAACGGCCGTATGAATCTTCATGTGACACGAAACAGAGTCCTGCCAACATGAGACTCTATGGTTGACTTCCATGTGGACGCCTTTGACCGCGGCTTCTTTAGATGAGTTTGCTCGAACCAATAGGACACGAACCATGTCCACATCATTCCTGACATGCCCATGTGGCTCGTTTTCCTTGTAGACACCTGTAGCATAGAGTTTCACAAAATAGCTGCGGAAAATTGCAGCAGCTGCGGAAAGTGGCAAGATTCCGCAGCTGAATGAACAAAATCTAAGTCAAATAGCAAACACAAAAATATAATTAAAAACTATGTTAGATGCTCTTTTGCACATGATATTGACAACTTGGGAGGTTCAGGTGAGTGAAAAAAAAGGTATAGAAAAGTGTATGGAAAAGATGCAGATTTGAGACTCAACAGTCTCCAAGTCAAGGGGACTCGAATACCGATCGGGAATCTAGAGAGGCTAGAAACCCGTGCAGTGGCCGCAGTTGTGCTGTGTATCCTAGGCAACCAGGCGCTCCATCACATCACTGGGGGGTAGATGATGATAGTGGAGAGTGTGCTGGGTGGGACCTACTATGGGTGGGCCCAAATGATGTTGGTGTCGCTAAAGCGACAGTTGTCGCTATGCAGGCGGCAGGTCAACCATGATTGCTCATATGGGACTTTACTGTGCGCCTTCTGCTTTGAGAAGATCCCGACCTTGAGGCCTCGTGTACAACTTCCAGATGGGGGCCCGAGAGAGCCCAGGATGCACCGCTGGGGACGACTACTGTGCAGAGGAGGAGGAGGGGCGGTCGGGCGAGTGTTTCGACCTGAGTTTTTTTCCCATTGGGATCAGATGCCATTGTACATAGACGACTATCCCTATAGTGGGATGAGCTACTGTGGAGACCCGGACCTACCACTTCCGCCTGGTCGAGTCTGGGGGCCCGATGGTAAGTGACAGATTGCTATTTTTGTATGGGCATGTTACAGTGTTTTGAATAGTAGCTAGGTACTGATTCATGTATTGTTGGTATGCAGATATAGCACCGGTAAGGCCGGCCGGATATATGGGACGATCGGCAGCAGCTGGAGCTGCAGGTCCGAGTGGGTCGAGAGCAGCGCAAAATGAGGATGCAGCCGCCCTTCTGGAGGACATCCGCCGTAGATGCGAAAGGTTGCTGACCGGAGTATCAGAGCGCGGGTGGCAGGACTTAGACGACCAGTACATAGAACCATGTATTGGTCTGCCCTCGGAATGGCGAGGGGTCATGCGGCGCATGGCGATGGCTGGTCAGGGGATTCGTGATCTACAGGCTACAGGGGCAGAGCCATTGGCTCGGGATCCGCCAGATAGTGATTAGGTGTGGGGCATGTGGTGCCCCCTAAGGTGTATGTAGGGGCAAGTGGTGCCCCCAGTTTTGTAACATGCTATGGGCATGTCATATGTATCAGAGTAGATGGACTCTAAACACATGTTTTTGTGACACATATTATGGATATGCATCGTTTGTTAAATGATTACGAATTTTATTGTCTTGTATGAAATGCGTGTGATAAATGTCAATCTAGAACATGGTTTGCAATACTATCTACATAGCGATTCTGTTCTCGAGGTACATGGTTGAAAGTTATGGTTTCAAAGGCACGTATCAAGAGTTTCACTCGTAAATAGCGTCTGAATAGCACAGGTTTATGCACACGATAAACACCATTTAATTGCATTACAAGAAGTAGGGAATCCAAACGAACATGCAGATGGAGGATGCGATGAAAGAGGGCATCGACTAAGAGACCACGCACTGCATCATATTCGGCCTGATTGTTGGTGGCAGAACCAATGCAAACCCCGTTAGAGAGAACAAGGGCATGCAAGGGGGTGAAGATGGCCCAACCTGCCGAGGCTAGATTCCGGGAGTAACGACTTGCACCATTGGCGTAACCGATAAAGGGTGTGGACGAGGGGTCCTGTAGAATGGTGTTACAAGACAACAAATGAGGGGAGGAGAGGCAATGACGGCAGCGTGAGTGCACAGGAGACATCGGGCGGCAATTGCGGGAGGGAGTGCGAGGAGCAGGATGACCGTGACTCATATACAAATTGGAGGGTGGTATACGAGGGCTATCGGAAGTATGGAGAGGACTCGGGCTGCGGAGGTCAACAGAGACACGGGTGGAGTGATCTCGCGTATGGGTAGAAAAGGGGTGGTTAGGTGACACAACAGGGGAGGATGCAGGGGGGCTAGGCTCCAAGTGTCTCGCAGAGGAGGATAGGTAAATAATGGTTACAGTAGACTCCGTCATCTAAACATCAGGGGGGGTAATGTCGATGGGAGCGGGGGGATCCTCAGGCTGACCTGAAACATACTGCGCGAGGATGGGAGAGGCGGATTGATTTTGTTCAACCTCATACTCTCGGACCACCTCTAAAGAGGCGCGGTAATGCGTCAAGTGAGGACAATGGTGGGAGTAATGGCCATGAGCGCTGCACAAAGCGCAGGGCTTGTTGGTGCGGAGAGTCTTGGGGTTCTTGGTTACGGACGAAGAAGGAATGGAGGCTTCAGGGACCGTAGACTCGGGGAACGCGACTTTAACCATGGGCTGAATACGGGGCAACTCGGGACAAGCATGGGTAGCATGACCGGTGACATCACATAAGGCACAGGTCTTTGTGGGCGGAGGAGGGGCCGGGTCAGTCGTGGTGGTCTTATCTTTAGCTGCCCCCTTGCGGGCTTTTCCTTTCTTCCCGGGAGCTGTCACGACAGGAGAAGGGTCCTGTGGAGGTGCTGGGGGCACAGTGGCAATGGAGGAAGTGAGGGGGACCGGTTGAACCGGTGTCAAAGCCATGTAGGGTTTGGGGTGAACAGGAGGGGTGGCGGCTGGGGGATCGAGGTACCAGACCGGTATGCCAAAGGTCAGGTTAGGGAGAGAGAGGGTGGCCATGACGGGGACAGAATATACTCTGGGAGGGGGAGCCAGGAAAGGGCTCTGCCCAGCAGGGTAATGACCAGGAGGGATGGCTTCGAGATGGTTAAGGCCAGGAGGAACCGATCCAGGAGGATAAAGGGGTTCAGGGATACCAGCTTTAGGGGGAGGACCAGAAGGAGGAGGTCCGGCTGGCTGAGATGAATGGCTAGGAGCGGGTTGCAGAGGGTGAGGGGGAGGTTGCTGACTAGCCGAGGCAGGCCGCTTAAGGGTAGCCTAAGACGATTGCATCATGCAAACATTCGATGAGGTGGGATCAGTGATGGGAGGAGGAGGAAGGTTAGGGAAATTTCCAAGCAGGGAGGAATCTTTGTAAACACTGGGGCAGACACTGGTCAAGGAATCGACGGTTTTCTTGTTGGCTACAGAAGAGATGGTCGTCTCAGATGAGGTCTGAGATTTTGGCTCATGATATGTCAACTGGTCAATGGTGACTATCTTTCCATTATGGGGGAAAGACATCTTGCGGAAAACCGCGGATGGGACAGCAGACATAGCATAGGTGTAGCTTCGCCCCAATAGAATGTTGTAGTCTAGCGGGGCATCGATGACTTCGACGTCAACGCAAACAGTCTTACCGGCGAGGGTGATAGGACAATTACGGAATAGGCCAATGGGCTAGGAGGCATGGCCGTCACACGCTCGAAGGGTGATCGTGGAAGGGGCGAGCTCAGGAGATCCGAGTTGCTTCCAAACCGAAGCGGACATCACACAGGTGGATGCCCCCTCATCAATTATACACCGGGAAATGTTGGCGTTCCGGATTTTGACTGGGATTTGGAAGGCGACGGAAGGAGGGAGAGGAGGATGGTCCGAGTGAGTGGCGTCGAAAACAATCATTTGGTCATCAGCAGGATCGACAGTGCCCACGGCAGATAGTAGAGCCCTCTTTTGGGAAGGGCACGACTGGAGGAGTTCCAGTGTGGAAATGGCAGTAGGGGATTGCGCCAAATCATCTACTATATTATACGAATGAGCAGCTCGACCGGAAGCAGCGTTTCAACTTAGTGGTCCCTTGGGAATCTTGGTATGAACCTCAACTTTGGGTTGAGGGATATGTAAGGGGCCACTGGATGTCGAAAGAGGCTCTGTAGAACCTGAAGAAGGAGGCTCGGGGGCAGACGGAGCAGGAGGCTTGGGGTACTGGGGTGACCGAGTTTGAAGGTGAAGGTCAATGGTTGGGGAAGGATCGGAGTGCATCATAAGGATCTGGTAATCAGAGGAACCAGAAAGAGAAGGGGGAGTGGCGACCTGGCTATCAGGCGGTTGGGTAGCCACGAATTCTTGCTGAGGGAAAGGATCAGTAAACACAGCTGGTTGGGTGGTGGCCACATTAGGAGGAGCATGAGGGGAGGCGTGTTGTTCGCGCAATGTGGCTTGAGACTCCCACATCTGCCGCATCTGGGGTAAGAGGGGACAATCATGGGTATAATGACCATAAACACCGCAACACGAACAAGGCTTGTTTGTGCGAAGCGACCTGTCCGGCTTGGGCTGAATGCCCTGTTGCTAGTTGGCAGTGTTAGGGTCCACACCAAAATTGAGTCCACAGGTACTAGGGGCAGATTGTTTTGGATTTCCTCTCCACCTTCTTTGAGAAGAAGGGGGGTTAGTCGCGCCCTGCTGTGCAAATACTTGCCCTGGAGGGGGCTGTAAGTGCTGTTGCGGGTTTGGAGGAGGCAAGGGAGATGGAAGCGCATATGCTGGAGGAGCTGGCACACCAGGCTGCGGATAAAGGTAATGGTTAGGTTGGGAAAAATTGAGGTAAGCAGGAGGTTGGGCAAAAGGATGAGGCATGCCGTATATGGGATACATGCTACCTGGAGGGGGAAAAGTGCTAGAGGTGCTGGCCCCTCCTCGAGGGAGACCATAGCCCATGGGAGGTTGAGCATATGGATGAGAGAGGGCTCCAACAATACCGTCGGCGGAATGAGATGCCCCCGGGGCGTTAGCGCCACCGGGCCTGGGGATGTCAGGAAGAACGGTATAAACATAACTAGATTGAGCGTAGATCAGGTCATATTTCAAGGCTATTTGGAGGGCGGCTTCTTCAGTTTGAGGAAAATGAGAGGCGACATCTTTGCCGATGGGAGCGGGAAGGGTGCGAAGGAACCAGTCCATGTAAACCCGATCTTTGAAGGGAGGGGCTCGACATAAGCTCCGTCTGCTTTGCCATTCCTGAACATGGGCAGAAAGGCGTGTTGAAGAGGATTGCTTGAAGGAATTCAAGAGCTCCGTGCCAGTATCGTATCGGAGAGGGAGTTGGAAGTACGACAAAAAGGCTTGGGCAAGAGTCTCAAAGGTGGTATGGGTAGAGGTGGCTTGTTCGACATACCATTTAGAAGCTTCGTCGGTAAGCGTGCGTTGGAACAAATGAAGACGGATGGAGTCATCGGTAATGGAATTGGAGGAACACCACATGTGGAAAGATCGAACATGATTGGTGGGATCTTCGCCATTAAGGCCTTCGAACTTAGGGATGTTGGAGGGGAGCTTGGTTGGCATAGCAGGCCAATTAGCATTGTGGTGAATGGGGTCATTGATCAACTGATGGAAATCGGGGAGGCTGAGGCCTGCAATGTACGGCAGCACAGGGGTGGCCGAGGTAGTTCCTGTGGCGGTTCCGCTAGTAGTAGGGCCGGCATTAGGGCCGGGAGAACCGCTAGCGTTAGGCCCTGGACCAGACATAGTGAAGGTGACAGGGGGAGAACCAGGAGGAGAAGGAGGACCCGATGAATCAGGAGAGGAGTCGGAGTGTGGACTCGAAGGTGGACTGGCTCGACGACGGCGGTGCGGAGCAGGTCGATCAACCGGAAACTGAGGGTGAAGGCCAAGAAGTCTCCGGGAAAGGCGCCTTGGGGGCGCAATGATGACAGGAAGAAGGAAACCGACAAGGGCAGAAAGGGACAGAATCAAGTAATGTCAAGGGCAGATAAGGTGTAGTGACAATTGATTTTAGAGTCTTTGCCAGGCGGTGTTAACCAGGCGCTTCTTCACTTAGGGTCAGTGTGTGGTGTGCATTAATTTTAATTTTTAAACCCTTTTCGTTTTGAGAGCAAGAAAAAGTGTGTTGCGTAACTGAAAAGAAATCTGCAGAGAACAGTATATAATGCTGAAATAACAGAACATTTAATAGCTAAACATGCATCAATCTAACCCAAAAAGGCGGGTCTCTCAAAACTACTCTAAAAGAGGGCAAAAATCTAGTCAAAACACACATAAAAAGAGGCCAATAGATCTAGGGTCAAAAGGGACAGGGATCTAAAGGATAAAGCTGCTGAAAAGAGGTGCAGATCACAGCCAAGAGATAGAGGCAAGGTGGCTGGAAAAAGGGAGCTAATCAGCAAAAGCGGAGGGGGAAAGTAGGAGGCCCTAAAAGTAGATCCAAACAAATCTTCAGGAGGTGATTTGAGAGGTAGAAGAGCTGATTACAATGGATCTGAAAGGGAGGTAACAGATCTGGAAAAAAGGAGGCTAAAGCTCTGTAAAACAGACGGCTGAAACAGCTAAAACTCTTCCACAAAAAGTGGAGGGTACTAAAGCCCTAGGGGGCTAGGTTCTCACTTAGATGAGTAAAAACAGATCAGAACTTAGTCAAAGCGGGCTGAGACAGAGGCTGGAAGACCCTGACAGAAGCTGCAGCAAAACCCAGAAAAATTGCAGAAAAATCACTGAAAAACTGGCAGGTCGTAGGTTCTGACCTGTTTTCAGTGCAGGTCGCAGAAAAGGGGTAGAAAAGTGCGACCTGAAGGTCCAGGTCGCAGGTTTTGGGCCAAAAAGTGCGACCCCCCGTTCTGGTTGTCTCGACGGCAGATTTTCAGAAAAGTTGTCGTCTGAGTTGCAGCTGGTGTCGCTTACATACGCAATAGGGCTAGAAACACACGGAAGTTAGAAATTTTTATGTTTTAGGGTTTTATGTTAGAAAAACAACATAAAAATAGAAAAAATAAACAGCTGAAAAGAAACCCTAGGGTATGAAGTAGCTGGATATGCAGGAATATGAAAAACGACAGCGGTCGTAATTTAAAACCCGTGTGGAGTCGCCATTTGTTAGTATGAATCCTTTGTCGAAGTGTACGAAAAAGGACCACTTTAGCTATGCATAACTAATAGCCCTAACAACAAAAGTGGCTGCAAATATCTTCAAATTTGTGTTTAGTTGAACATAAAAGAGCTGCAAAAACCAGATCTATGCATGGAAAGACATTAAGCAGAAAAAATAAGGGTTTGCTCCATATACCAATAGACAAGACAAGAACAATTTTTGAAGGAATTTTTGTATTAATTGGGCACCTGGGAGGAAAACAAGAAGGCATATCCAATTCTCCTCAGTGGGATGGGTTCTTGGAAGTCCTTAGCACTTCAGATCTGAAATTTCTCTCTCTTGTTGGTGTATAAAACCCACACAAAGAATAGAACTCAAAGGGAGCTCACACAGCAAATGGTAGAAAAGAGTGACCAAGTGTATAGATCCAGAGTGATCTAATAGGCAACAAAAGGTGAAGAATGGTAGGAAAACCCTCCTATTTATAACAAAATATTGGGTCATTCTAGATCTTGGTGCATGGGTTAACCAGATCTAGATCCACTTTTTATGGAATATTTTATTATATTTGTTGGAGGGAAAAGGTATTTGACTTGGGTCAAATTCCTTAATTTGTCAAAAATAAATAAATAAATGATTTATTTATCTTTTTAAGGAAGCGGTTAGAAGATAATCAAATAAATAATGATTTATTTAATTATTTAAGGAAGTGGTTGAAAGATAATTAAATAAATTATGATTTATTTAATTATTTGTGGGTGATTTGGTCATATTTAACAAGGAATATTATCTAAATAAGATTTAAATAATTATTCCTAGAAAATAATAAGATAAATAAAGGTTTATCTAATTAATTTCTTTGGTTTTGGGTTAAACATGACTGGGAATAATAATTAAATTATGGTTTAATTAATTATTCCATGAGGAAAATCAAACAAATATAGGTTTGTTTAATATTTCCTTTTGGGGTTTCCTGTTTTAACATAGTGAAAGCAGTTTTACTTAGGGTAAAACTGGTCTTACATGGTGTACTTGGGTCCATCTAATGACAAAAGGTTAGATGACCAAAAAATGGTGTAACATGAAGAAAGGGAACAAGTCGAATAGGCACTCATTAACCTGAAGTTCAAGACACTCATAAGAAAACCCAGGATGGCATTAACCACTAGAAGAAGCAAAAAAAGAAGGTTAGATGTTCTTGTAGAAGTATCAGTACAAATGGAATGAAATTGCATGAGAACATGCAAAAGTTTTGCAATGGGGGTATGTTGAGCCCTAAAAGTGTCTTCTCCTTTGCCAGATTCCACTTCATCTTATCATTCCTTTGGCTATTTATATACCTAAAGATCAATAACATAAGATCAATAACACTTACTAAGAATGATTAAAATCACTTAAGGAATACATGCAATCATTAACTTCTTGTACTTTTGTGGTTTTGTTGTCTTAATGATTTTTGAGTAGTTTTAGCTACAGAATGCAGTTATTCTGTAGCCAGTTACACATTCCGTAGCCATTTTGGTGTTTGAACATATTACAGGTGTCATCTGAAGAAAAGGAGTATATGGTTAGATTCTAAATCTTTCCTACATTGTTCCTTGTCATCCACGAAGGTTGAATCAAAATCTAGAGATGCTTGTGCACATGGTCAAACCAAAAGTCTGAGAAGCATATTTCTGAAGGATAAGGCCTTTCGATTTTCTTTCAACAAATCACGAGTCCTAGAAAGGAGTTTTAGTTTGATTTTGAATTTAGAATACACCTGTGCCTACTTTTATTCAGTAACAGTTATGTAATTGCCTATAAATTTAGCTCGGTGAGACCGAGAGAACAAGTTAACTCTTATTTGCCAATACTGTGATACTTTGTTTCGAAGTATTTTTGATAATAAGAAGAAGCATAAATTTGATGCTATGTTGAAGAAAAAATTGAGGAGTTAAATATTTTCATGCCAACTTGATAGCAGAGGGCCCCTGCTATCTAAGGAGGCTTCCACATGCTTTCTAGATAAGTAACTTTCAATTCTGTGTTGTTGTATTTCTCACTTAGACAATTTTCTGAGTTTATACCTTTTAGTGTCATGTCTTGCTTTGTTTGTTCAACTAACAGATCCTCATGATGTTATAGTTAGTCCTTTCTTAAAGTTTTCCAATATATCTCTATTCATTGAATGGATTTAGTTGTGACATCTTGAGTTACCAGCACTTTAGTTTTTGTCATTCTCATTATCCTATAGCCACTCTTTTTCTTAAAATCTTTTCCAACATATCACTATTGACTGAATGAGATTTGGTTGTATGATGTTAAGTTAATTAGGTTGTATTTCCTGCTCTGCAATTAGATAGAAGATCCTCAAATTGTTGCAAATAGTTCTTTCTCAAAACTGTTCCAATAAATCTCTAAATCACAGAAAATACCTAATTGTAATACTATGGGTTACTTGTTGTTTAGAAGATCCTTATTTTGTTATATCTAGTATCCTTCAATGAACTTTTCCAATAAATATCTAGCTACTAAATGAGATCTAGTTGTAATGTCATAAGTAGTTTAAATATTCGTAGGAGATCCTTAGCATATTGTAGCAATTTTCTTCGCAAGCTGTTCCAAAATATCTCTAACATATGAATAGGATTGCACTACAATATTCTAAGTTGTTGTTTGTTTTTACGAAGATCCTCATCACATTAGAGTTCAATCTCTTCTACAAACTATTCCAAAAAAACTCTAAGTAAAAGGATTAGGTTGAATTACAATGTCTTGAGTTACATTTCATGTTCATTTTCAAGCTAGGGCATCCATGGATTAGAATGCTCTGTTTTTCATCATTAGGAACATAATTTACAATTACACTTTATTTTGAGTCTAAGGTTCTCTTTTCTTTCCTTTCTATCATATATTTTATGTCGTTCTTTTGAAAATAGATTAGCATACTAAAACCTAAACATAACAAAACTCAAAAACATCAACAAAATATTGAAAACAATGAAATAAAAATAAGGATATTTAGGCACATATAGTGCAACTATACCTCATCACTTTACAAGCCCTGGTCGATAATTTATGCTATAAATTCATGACACTGAATTGAATAAACATTTTGGCGTTGTTACTGGGGAGGTATAACTAGGTAACTTTATTTTCTATTTCCCAAAAACAATGATTTGCGTAGAGAAAGAGATTCTAGGTGTAGATTTGTAAGAGGCAGAAGTTTAATTCCGACAACTCCACTCACTCCACCAAGACAAATAAGTAGCACACCTCCAACCTAAACTCGTATTCCATACTATACTGGTCATAGGCTTCCATAAGTCTCAAGATCATATATCCCATCAAGAAGATCCCCCACTTCATCCATTGAAGAAATTCTAGAGGAAGAAGATCCAAGGACTCCTACAGAAGGGGTAACCTTTTTCACTTCCATAGGGGAATATATTCCAGCAGAAGAATTACAAATCCTTAGTGAAGAAGAATAAAAAGACTATTTCTTCAATGCACCCTTAGTAGAAGAACTAGTAGAACAACTAGCTCTTCCAAATGAACCCTATATCAGTTCAGAAGAGTCTATCATGGCAGAAGAAGCGAAAGGAGAAGTCTTTAATGGAGAACATACACTATTTGGAGGAGGTAGAGGAAGAGGAGGAGACAGAGGAAGAGGTAGAGGAAATGTAGAAGGAGGAAGAGGAAATGCAGAAGGAGGTAGAGGTAGAAGGGAAACTGGAAGTTCTTTTGGATTCCCTATAGTAGATGAAGAGACTAACGTAACTATGAAAAACATCTCACCTTCTATTCTTCCAAACTTTCATGGACTAAAAAGTCAGGATCCTAAAACCTTATTATTTGAATTTGAAGTTCTATGTAGAACCTATGATTATCTACAAGATGCTTAGAAACTTAAACTATTCCCTTCAACATTGAAAGGAGTAGCATTAAAATGGTTTATGAGTTTAATCAATAGGTCTATTAGGACATGGGATGATATGAAGAAAGAATTTCTAAAGATATATTTGGATTGATGTATACCAGTCAACCATAAGGAAGAAGTGTTCAAGATGATGCAAAAAGAGGATGAAAATCTAGAAGAATTGTTGGAAAGATTCAATTATAAGATCAAGAGGGAAAAAATGGAAACCCTAGATCAAGAAACTTTGAAATCTCTCTTGTCAAAAACAATTAGGGATGAATGGATAGATATCCTCAATATGATTGTAAAAGGGAACATATCTCAGCTTCCATTACCTGATATACTTGAGTTATGTATCAATATTTCAAGAGGAAAATCTAAGATTCTAAAAGGACCAAGAGACCCTGCTCTTGCAAGGGCAAGTAAATCTACAGCTAGAACAGTATGTAGGGCAGAAATAGGTAATATGCTCGATGAATTCAAATCTAACATTCTATAGAGTCTTAGTGAAAAAATAGACACCCTTAAGTTACAAAACAAGAAAAAAGCTGAAACTAATGCCTTAGCAATATTTTGTCCCAAATGTAGGAAGAAACATTCCTTGAGTGAGTTTCCTTTAGATGCAAAAGTAATAGAGACTTGTGCAATTTGTTCAGAAAAACATGAGACCAATAGTTGTGCTTCACTCCCTGGTCTTAAGGCAGTATTTCAAGAAGAAACACCCACAAATTCCATATAATCTCTTAAATTTGTCTCTAGAAGACCTTGGCAGGGACCTCAGACACAAGGGTTTAATAGTCAAATGTATAATCAACCCCCACCAAATTGGAATTCTTGGAAGCAACCTTGGCCCCAATTTCAAAATCAATCTCAACCTTGGGAACAAGGAGCACAAAATCCTTATGGAAGGTTCTCTCAGTATTATCAATATCCACCTTCTTATCCCTCATATCCAACATATTCAAACTTCCCCCCACAACAAAATCCTCAACAGGATCCAAAACATCAAAACCAAAATCAAAATCAACCACTTCCATTACCATTTCCTCAAAAAGAAAATCAATTGCCTGTGCAGCCAATACCAAACCCCAACAATAAAAACCCTCAAAATACATATATGATAGAAGGTCAACAATTCCCAACCTATTTGATTACTCCTTTAGACCTTAATGATGTTCAATTTAGGTCTAGAAGAATACTTGAAAAGAAGAAACCTTTTGTAATTATACAAGAGAAAAACAATTCTGAGGAAGATTCTCTATAGGTAAATACAATTCTTGAGGGAAACACATATTTTCAAGACCAAAACATTGAAGAATCAAAGTAGAACGAGCCAATAATTTCAACTCCTATATTAGAGCATCCATCAACATCTACTTCTACACCCCCTTTTCCGGAAATATTACAAATTGATAGGGGTGTAGAGAAAAAAATTATGATACCTAACTATGATTTCCTAGATGAGTTAAGAAATGTTTGTATTAAGATTCCATTATTACAAGCTATCAAGGAAATCCCAATCCTAGCAAAAACAATAAAGGAGTTGAGTATGAAAAAAAAAGGAAAAAGAATAAAAGAGATAAAGAAAATACAACTGGTAGGAAAAATAACAGATATAATTATGGGTAAGATTGCCATTCCTAAGTATCTAGACCCAGGAAATACATTTTTTTAGAATACACATCAATGGAATTGAAATCCATAACAAACTTATTGATTTAGGAGCAACAATCAATATCATGAGTAGACAAATCATGGAAAAACTAGAACTTCCTAATCTTCTTTTTACACCCACAATACTACAATTAGAAAATAGATCTGTGATCAAACCAGATGGGATAATAGAAGACATTCCAATGTCCTTAGATTCTTGGGATTATCCTGTGGATTTCATGATCCTAACTCCTAAAAATGGTCTAGGAGTAAATCCTATTATATTAGGAAGACATTTGTTAGCTACAGTTGATGCTTTCATTAGCTGTAGATCTGGTGATATGTACATCTCTGATGGAATTTCAACCAAGAAATTCACCTTGTATCCTCCAGCAAAAACAATCATAGAATTAGATGATACTCAATGGATTGACGATGAAGAAGATATACAACCTCTCTTCAATATTTCAGAAATTAGTGAAGATAGTTAGATTCTGAATACTTTGGAAAATTATGAATTTTCTTCAGAATTTAAATATGAACAATTTCAAGAAGGATATAACATTGAGTTCTTATCATAAAGACAGATGTATCTTTACTCCATGGAAGAATTTGGTAGCTTTGCAATTGAAATATTCCCAGGAAAGACCTTAAACATAAACTAAAACCTAGAAAAGTTTCAACAAGAAAAGCTAGTCAAAATATTATAGAGACGCTCTACTGCATATGCTTGGGAGTACACTGACATGAAAGGGATCAATCCTAAGACTTGTACTCATCATATCTATATAGAGAAAAATTGTAAACCAATCAGACAACCTCAAAGAAGGATGAATCCAAACCTTAGGAAGAATTTTAAAGAAGAATTGCAGAAATTGTTAAATGTCAATTTTATTTATCCCATTTCAGATAGTCAGTGGGTCTCTCCTTTGGTGATTGTACCCAAGAAGAATGGAAAGTGGAGGGTATGTATTGACTATCGAGAACTGAACAAAGCTACTCTTAAATACCATTTTCCCATACCTTTCATAGATCAGGTGTTAGACACATTAGCAGGCAAGAAGTAATTCTCATTTTTGGATGGATTTAGTGGCTATAATCAAATTCAAGTAGCACTTGAGGATCAAGACAAGACCACATTTACCTGTACTTGGGGTACCTATGCCTACCGAGTATTTCCATTTGGATTATGAAATGCACCTGCAACATTCCAAAGGGTAGTGTTAGGAATCTTTTCAGATCTAATACATGACTGTGTAGAGGTATAGATGGATGACTTCACAGTCTATGGAAACACATTTGAAGAAGCCTTAGCAAACTTGGAAAAAGTTCTAAATATATGTAAAGAAGAAAATATTTCAGTAAGTCATGAAAAGTGTTTTATGATTTTTACTGAAGGGATTGTTCTAGGACATCACATTTCAGGAGAGGGAATCAAATTTGATAAGTCAAAAGTTGAAGTCATCTCCAGACTACTAGTTCCAAGTTGTCGAAAAGATGTTAGTATTTTTCTAGAATTGACAGGGTATTATAGGATATTCTTAGAAAATTCACCAAGATAGCATCTCCACTTTTCAAATTACTTACCAAGTACTATGAATTCAATTGGAATCCTGACTGCCAGTTAGCCTTTGAAACCCTGAAAACAAAAATCTCTGAAGCACCTATTTTAAGGGGACTTAACTAGACATTACCTTTTCATATTTCAATAGATGCCTCAGATACAACTTTAGGTGTTGTATTGGGACAAAAAGACCTGATTCCTTATGCCATCTACTATACAAGTAAAAATTTGACTCCTTCGGAGTTGAATTATACTGTAACTAAAAAAGAGTTCTTAGCTGTTATTCATGCCATAAAAAAATTTAGACACTATATAACAGGCTATGAAACTTTTTTTCACACAGACCATTCTGCAATTAGGTACTTAATGAACAAATCAATTACTAATGGCAGAGTCAGAAGATGGTTATTGCTTTTACAAGAGTTTAACATCACCATTATAGATAGGCCTGGGAAACAAAATACAGTAGCTGATTTCCTATATAGACTCCAAAACATTAAAGACAATACTCCAGTTGAAGACAACTTTCTTGATGAATATCTCTTTGCAATTACCACTCAAACTCCTTGGTTTGCTGATATTGCTAACTATCTAGTTTCAAGAAAATTTCCTTCTATTATGAATACAAGAGATAAAAGAAAGATCATTTATGACAGTGAAAACTATTCATGGATTGCTAATGAGTTATACAAAACTGGTCCAGATTTCATCATCAGAAGATGTGTTCGAGAAGCTGAGATGCCTGAGATCCTCAAGGCATGTCATGATGAACCATGTGGTGGACACTTTTCTGATAAGAGGACATCTTATAAGATCCTTCATTTAGGATATTATTGTCCATCCCTCATTAAGGATGCTAAAGAGTATGTTTAAAGGTGTGACAGTTGCCAAAGGGTAGGGAAACCTTCTCCTTCAGGTGAGATGCCACTGCAACCTCAGGTACAGATTGAACCCTTTGAGAAATGGGCTTTGGATTTTGTAAGACCTATTAATCCTCCATCAAGACAAAATAAATATATATTAGTTTGCACTGATTATGTTACCAAATGGGTAGAAGCCAAACCATTAATTTCTACTACTAAATCATCTGTAGTCAATTTTCTTTTTGAGGATATTTTTATTCATTTTGGTGTCCCAAGAGAAATTGTTACAGATCAAAGAGCTCAATTTACATCAAATATAGTGGAGCTAATGGTAGAAAAGTACAATATCAGACACAAAAAATCTACTCCCTACCATCCACAAGCAAATGGTCAAGTGGAATCTAAAAATAAAGTCATTGAAGGGATCCTAACAAAGACTGTCCATTTAAATAAGAGAGATTGGGAAAAAAGGCTTCCTGAAGCCTTGTGGGCCTACAGAACTACATGGAGAAACACAATAGGTCACACTCCTTATGAACTTGTTTATGGAAAAAAAGTCTTGTTTCCCATAGAGTTTCAAATCCAAACTTTCAAAATGGCAGTCCAGTTAGGACTTGATCTAATAGAAGCACAAAAGCACAGACTGGAGAAGATTAATGAATTGGATGAGATCAGACAAGATGCAGTCCAGAGAATAAGCATAGTCCAACAACGAAGGACTAGATGGCATGATAAGTACATCAAGGAAAATAAATTTAAAGAAGGTGATTGGGCCCTCTTATTTGATTCAAAGTTCAAGGATTTTTTAGGTAAATTTCATACTCATTGGCTTGGGACATATGAGATTGTGAATTTTTTTGAAAATGGAGTAGTAAAGATCAGGAAAATAGATGAAGGAAAGGTAGCCTTTCTTGTAAATGGACACATATTGAAGTTGTATCATAAACCACTTTCAAGAGAGGAATTTGTCAAGAAATTTCACGATAACATTGATATGAAGTTAGTGAAGAAGAATCCTTCTTCCTCACTAACTTAATTGTATTTTTCTTCAATCATATTAAAAAAAAAAAAAATTATATAAAAAAATATATAAAAATATAAAAAAAAAATTTATAAACATGGAAACAAATCATTGATTGGCATGTTTATACAGAAAATCTAAGGTGAAAATCAGAGTTTTTCTGACACTTTAGATTTTCAAAAATTGTTCTTTTCTGCAATTAAGTATCGTAAAACCATAAGTTGCAAATTCGCTTTACACATTCATGATCCATTTCATTCCATCCATATCTCACTTTATCCATATTTAATTTCATTTCATATTCATGATACATCTCATTCCATTCCATACTTCATTCCATCCACATTTCACTTCATTCCATTTCATATTTCAGAGTTTTTATAGGTACATTCTGTAGCTACCTGTTCTCTAGCCAGATACATTTTGCAGCCAATTGATTCTGTAAAATCCACTTCAGTACATAGAGGATGAGTCAAAGAAGATAATGGAGCCTAAAGGATCAATATTTTTCAGATGAAAGACAAAGCACATCAAAAATGGAAAAAGGGCTAAGGTAAAATTGTATGAAAATATTTTCGATAGAAAATCATTAAAGGTATAATGTGGTTAGGTCATATGTTTTCTTAAGTTATTTTATTATTCGAATTGGTCAAACCCCTACCATAAACATTCCTTGACCAAATCCCTTTCAACCCGCTCCACAACAAATCATCATTAATTAGAAGTTAACGGTCAAAACCTAGAAGTGACCTATTAGGTCACGTCATCAGACCATGGCATTTATTGATGATTTTTGAAATATACATAATATTTCTTTGCAGTCATTCATCTCATATCAAACTCTTATACCCGATTATCCTTATTATTTACCACTACCCTGTTCCATTCACACCCACTCACTACTATTTCCTCCATAGCCAAACCCTCATCTGCAGAGAAGTCACTTTAGGGCAAGACAACACTTCATAGTTTCTTTTGCTTTAAGAACAGGAACAGAGCAGTGAATTGAAGCCAGAGAAAGGAAGAAATTTTCATCAAGAAGAAATGGGGCTTATTTTAAGGTCAGAGCCAATTGGAACTAAGTATTTGGAAGGATACCCTCAAATCAAAGGGTTATTGCAACAGGCTAGATGGCTGAGTTTTATAGAGAATTTTAATGGATTTCATAAAGAAATCACAAATTCATTTGCCAGATCGTTCAATGGAGTAGAAGTGGATATTGGGGATATCAAATTCTCCATCACAGAGTCTTTCATTGCAAAAGCAACAGAGCTGCCAAGACAGGGGGAACATTGGTTTAAAAACAAAAAATTCCACAATGAGGCTTGGAGACAAATGTTGAAAAACCTAGGTATCGACACTATAGTGTTTAAGAAAGGTATTCCTAGTTCAGCTTTGAAGAATAAATGGAGGAATATGTTATTAATCTTACAAAAGTTCATAACCTGTGAAGGAAGATTTGGTACTTTGTATGTTTATCACATTAGGCTCATGATGAATTTTCTAGATGAAGAAATAAATCTGCCATTTTTCCTACTTAATAATTTGAAAAGGATGTCTTCAAATGTCCAGAAAAGGCTTCAGTTCTTAGAGACTACCTTACATCATCATGGCTTAATTAAAATTTTAATTGAGTTTCATTTGGAGAAGATAGGAGATAATTGGGATGAATTCCTCCTAAGAAACCATTTTGAAGAACCAAAAGAAACATTGTCTAAAGAAAAAACTGTGAGAAGAAGTAGCAAAGGAAAAGATGTTAAAAATATTGAAGTCAAGCCTAATGTATCAACATAGGAAGACAGTGATGAAATAATCTCTAAGAAGTTGGTAAAAATAAAGAAAAAACTCAAGAATAAAAGGAGGGAGGAATTAACAAATGTATGTGTTGAAGAAGATGATGTAAAAGATTAAAATCCACCCAAATTGAGGAGAAGTTCCAGGTTTAAGGGTATGGTGAAAAATACATGTATTAAGGGATCTGAAATCATAAACATTGAAGAAGAAGAAATTCTGATTCGGACTCCAGTTGACAGATCTCTTGTATACCAATATGAAGAAAACTCTAGTAGAGGAACCCCATATGTAGATCCAGCTCAGCAGTATTTTTATGACCATGTGGAATCATTAGAGAGAAAAGCCTGAGAGAATAGAGAAAGGTCCCCCAATCGACAAGAACCTCCAATTGAAAAATTAAAAAGAGACAATTATGAATTGGAGATACTGAATAACCATAATAAGAATGAAAATGAAATTCTAAGGGAGCAAGTTAAATTGAAAGGCAGCATTAACAGTACTCTCTCTCAGAAAATGGAAGGATTATATAAAGCAAACAAGAAGTTGAAGAAAAGGAACAAGAAGTTGAACAGGACATTCATTAACCTGAAGTTCAAGACACTCATAAGGAAACCCAGGATGGCATTAACTACCAGAAGAAGCATAAAAAGAAGGTTAGATGTCCTTGCAGAGGTATCAGTACAAATGGAATGAAATTGCATGAGGACATGCAAGATTTTTGCAGTGGGGGTATGTTAAGCCCTAAAAGTGTCTTCTCCTTTGCCAAATTCCACTTTATCTTATCATTCCTTTTGTCATTTATATACCTAGGAGATCAATAAAAATGATTAAAATCACTTGAGGAATACATGCAATGACTAATTTGTTGTACTTTTGTGGTTTTGTTGTCTTAATGATTTCTGAGCAGTTTTAGCTACAGAATGCAGTCATTCTATAGCTAGTTACACATTCCATAGCCATTTTGGTGTTTGAACATATTACATGTGTCATATGAATAAAAGGAGTATATGGTTAGATTCTAAATATTTCCTACATTGTTCCTTGTCATCCACGAAGGCTGAATCAAAATCTGGAGATGCTTGTGCATGTGGTCAAACCAAAAGTCCAAGAAGCAGATTTCTATAAGGATAAGGACTCTTGATTTTCTTTCAGCAAATCATGAGTCCTAGAAAGGAGTTTTAGTTTGATTTTGACTTTAGAATACACCTGTGCCTACTTTTATTCAATAACAATTATGTAATTGCCTATAAATTTAGCTCGGTGAGACTGAGAGAACAAGTTAACTCTTATTTTCCAATACTGTGATACTCTGTTTCGAAGTAATTTTGATAATAAGAAGAAGCATAACTTTGATGTTGTGCTGAAGACAAACTTGAGGAGTTAAATATTTTCATGCCAACTTGATAGCAGAGGACCCTTGCTATCTAATGAGGCTTCCACATGCTTTCTAGATAAGTAACTTTTAATTCTGTGTTGTTGTATTTCTCACTTAGATAGTTTTCTGAGTTTATATCTTTTAGTATCATGTCGTGCTTTGTTTGTTCAAATAACAGATCCTCATGATGTTATATTTAGTCCTTTCTTAAAGTTTTCCAATATATATCTATTCATTGAATGGATTTAGTTGTGACATCTTGAGTTACCAGCACTTTAGTTTTTGTCATTCTCATTATCCTATAGCCACTCTTTTTCTTAAAATATTTTCCAACATATCACTATTGACTGAATGAGATTTGGTTGTATGATGTTAAGTTAATTAGGTTGTATTTCCTGCTCTGCAATTAGATAGAAGATCCTCATATTGTTACAAATAGTCCTTTCTCAAAATTGTTCCAATAAATCTCTAAATCATAGAAAAGACCTAATTGTAATACTGTGGGTTACCTGTTGTTTAGAAGATCCTTATTTCGTTATATCTAGTCTCCTTCAATGAACTGTTCCAATAAATCTCTAGCTGATGAATGAGATCTAACTGTAATGTCATAAGTAGTTTAAATATTCATAGGATATCCTTAGCATATTGTAGCAATTTTGTTCTCCAGTTGTTCCAAAATATCTCTAACATATGAATAGGATTGCACTACAATATTCTAAGTCCTTCTCTGTTTTTAGGAATATCCTCATCACATTAGAGTTGAATCTCTTCTACAAATTGTTCCAACAAACCTCTAACTAAAAGGATTAGGTTGAATTATAATGTCTTGAGTTACATTTCATGTTCATTTGCAAGCTAGGACATCCATGGATTAGAATGCTTTATTTTTCATCATTAGGAATAGAATTTACAATTACACTTTGTTTTGAGTCTAAGATTCTCTTTTACTTCCTTTCTATCATAGATTTGATGTCATTATTTTGAACATATATTAGCATACTAAAACCTAAACATAACAAAACTCAAAAACATCAAAAAAATACTAAAAAAAATGAAATAAGAATAAGGATATTTAGGCACATATAGTGCAACTATACCTCATCAGTTTACAAGCCCTGGTCGATAATTTATGCTATCAATTCAGAACACTGAATTGACTAAACACAATGCTTTCTGGATTATCGACTATTTCAGGAGGATTTGGGTTAGGATAAGCTCTGGTATGGATTCTTCTTGAAGCCATTATGTTAAGTTTCAGACCCAACAAGAAGAAAGTTAGCCAGATATAACAATATTTAAGAGGCAAACTAGTCCTTAAGAAAGAAACTTAATCCTCAGAGTTTCCTAATCATGGGTGTGAAAAATGTTTTTATGGTAGTGTGGGCTGCCCCCAGTGGATTCTTTGTGAAACCAAGAATAATCAGTAGGCCTACTGATCACCAGTGGATTATTTTGATCTTTTAGGAGTTGTGGAGTCGCCAGGTGGATGATTTCAAATGTTCAAGATGAGTTGTTGTCCACCACAGTAATTAACTACTAGACTAGGGCTGTTGTAGGTTTTATGAGTTCTTAAGAATGTCTAATATAGCAGTTTACTCAGAATGTCCCCAGTGGAGTCGCCATTATGTTGGGGTCCTAGTGATTTGGCATAATGACATACCAAATAAAAAGGCAACATCAGATGCACTTTGGAATCCTAGGATCTAGCCCTCCTAAATTCAGAGAGGGATCTCTCTATGTAAGTATTATTTTCGAAGATATTTCTTTATACTTAGTTATGATATTAGGCTAGTTATGAAGTTCAAGAGGTTGTTTTTTTTGTTTTTGTTGGGACTCATTAACTGAGAAGGTCATGTGACGTGAAGAAGGAAATAACTGGAAGGATGTTTCAGCATGGGAAGATAGGTCAAAAGAGTGCTAAAAAATTGGACTATGGAGTCATAAAAGGGTTTACTCACACATAAACTATCTAAGAGTTTTCAGAGGGCAAGTCATCTATATCAGAAGATCTCTTAAGTTTGATTTTGTGGTGTGAAACACTAAGGAATGAGGTAAAAGAAGCAACATGTAAGAAGACAAAGGGCAGCCTAAGATCAGGTAAGGACTTTTAACCTATCCTGCTTTTGACATACTCTTAGGAACATAAAACATATAATAAAACAAAGGGAAATCTAAGATCAGGTAAGGACTTTTAACCTAGCCTACTTTTGACATGCACTTAAGGGAAAAAACATGTAAGATAAACATAAAAAGCAACCTAAGATCAGGTAAGGGCTTTTAACCTAGCCTGCTTTTGGCACACTTTTAAGGGAAATCTTCAAAACAGTTGTTTAAGACTACATAAGGGACAAGACTAACCATAAACTTCCTTGATTGAGACTCTACTTAACATGCAGTGAAAATATCATTCAAGAACAACATCTGAAGTTCTACTCAGCAAGATATGGGCTCACCAACACTTTTTGACTGGTTATACTCTATTGAAATTATTCCTAAATACACATTAGAAGAAAACATAAAGATAAATATTTATCAGTGAGAGCTAGGGTACTTTGCAGTAAATACTACTCTATATTTGTTGTCCTTTATCAGAGAATATGAACACAATGAAAACATAAGGAAAATAACAATTACAGTGAGAATAATATCACCAATGATTTAGATCAGGATCCAGTGAATATTCTTGCCTATTGATGTGCAAAACCAGTTACATACTTTGAGTCCAATAGCTTTTACATTCCAATGCTTTTATTCCCAACCTACTATATTACAACTACTCAGAAACTCTTACTCAATAACAGTTCAGACAATTAACAATTATCCAACCCTTTACAATGAATTTTCTGTGGATTATTATAGGTTCAAAGAGGAAGAGAGTTGCAAAAATGGTAATAAATATTAATTAAGAAAGAGTGGGAGAGGTATTTGAATGCCCATTCTGCTTAATAACCATGGAAATAACTGAGTGTGCAATTTTAACTTCCTTAGGCGACTTTGAAACCAACTAGCAGGCTCGTAATAACTCTGAGGCTTGTCCTTCGAAGTTATCTTGATCTGAAGTACCTTATTTGACCTTTCTGACAAGTAAACTATCATCTTTGGGTTCTGTAGTCCCACAACTATGCAATAACTATTCTGATGGCTTTTAAATAGTTTCTAACATCAAGATGGCTATCACACTATCTTTGAAAGGCGAAGTAGACTGTGGGTGTCCTTTCCTTGATCTCTGGAGATTTAATTGCCCTGATGGTCTAACATTCCAAGGCTTCTTTGATGATTTGTCATGCTTTGTGGCTTTAAACACTGAATTTGACTTCGGTTGTGCTTTAAAGCCTCTCTAATCGTCTTTCTACTTTATTCACTGCGTTGACTGGTTTAGCTTTAATTAATTTATCTCCGACTGCGTCTTTAACTTCGAATCTTTGGACTAAAACTTAAAATCTTCAGCCTTTAGGCTTTTAGTCTTTTAAACACCATGAAACCTGTACAAAAAGACCAACATGTTATATGAAATCCTGCGTTTGGTTTTAACTTCTTTAGAAGGCTCGGCGGAGGGCGAGAGAGAAGTGCAGAGGAGGTGGAATGCATGCGGAAGTTTAAAATTTTCAATGGGCGTGAAGAACTGAAAAGAAGTATTGGAAAATCGGTAGCGGTTTTCACATGAGGTGAAGGAGGTAAGTGTTTTGGGCTTGAACGAACGCGACACGGTTCAGAGGTTGACACGTATATTTTTAAAACCGCCTATTTCGTGTTGATATGGAGCATTGAGGGACTTTGGAAAATTGAGCGCAAAAAACAATCTAAACTGTCCAATATAGGGGCAGTATATCAGACCAATGGTTAAAAACAAACATAGAGGGAAAGAAATACATGGAGGAAAAAAGGTGGGGCCCAGTG
Organism: Pinus albicaulis; assembly: GCA_034641835.2. Classification (NCBI taxonomy): domain Eukaryota; kingdom Viridiplantae; phylum Streptophyta; class Pinopsida; order Pinales; family Pinaceae; genus Pinus; species Pinus albicaulis. Next base: position 244,915 of record JAXQQM020060417.1, read on the forward strand.
GGTGGCGTAAGAAAAATTGGCGCGCAGCAAAAATTCATTTGCGTAGGGTAAAAATTTTTCCAATGGAGGTAAAATGCGAGGATTAATGGGAGCCGTCAAATCAGCAAGATCGACGGTCAGGGGCAAATCGGGGGAGCAGGGATAAAAGAGGATGGACAAGGGGTTAGGTGAAAAAATGAAATCTCGATGAAGCGAGGACCACTGATATGAAATAAGAGCAACAGTAGAGATTTAACTATGGGGGGACTAGGGGTATGGAGGAAAAATCTTGAGGTGTGCCCCCGCAAGAGACCTCAGATGTTGATCTGGAAGAAGTGAATGGATAGGATGAACTTGGCAGATCGGCGATCGGAGGAGCAAAGGGTCCGGGGACAAGGAATTTTGAATTTGCGATGTGTCGATGGGCCGATGGGGGAAACAGGTGCAATGAACGGAGGACCGTTGGATCTGGGAGATATCAAGAGTTGGGATTTGATCGTCAGAAAAAGGAATGGGAGCGAAGGAACGGGGATCACCAATGGAGCGAGGAACATTCTATCTGGATTAGATCAACGGCGGAGATTCACTCGGGGGATCGCATTGGCGGGGGGAAAAGGTTTAGGGGATAAGGAACAGGCGAAGCGCCGATGCAATGGAATTATGTGCAGACCATCGATCTCGGGGAGAATGAATGGTCATGATTAAATCGGGGGATCGGCATATCGGTGGAGGAGATCACCAGCCGAGAAATGCAATGTGCCGATAGCCGTCGGATCAGAAGTGAGATCGACGGCTCAGATCTCATCGGTGGATCGGCCATCGACGGGGCAAAGGGTCTGGGAACAAAGGAAATGGATTCATCGATGGAGTGGGGGACAGATGGGCTGACGCACTTGGTCACAGAGCATGGTCTTATGGCAGAAGAAGGGGCTTGAGCTCAAGTGAAAGGGGCTTAAGGCCTTTTATAAAAAATGAAGGTTTTTTGAGGATTTTTTGGGTTAACGATAAGATGAAAAAGGGGCTTTAAACCAGAATAAAGGGATTTCATCAGGTTTAAAGGGGATTTTGAGGAAGTAAAGGGTAAAATGAGGAAATTAGGGGAATTTTTGCAGAGGGATTCATCCAAAGGAAGAATGATGAACAATGGGTCTGCAGGAACAGTTTCTTTATAACAGTAGGTTTTCTTTGAAAGATTTTGAGTGAAGGCTATGAAGTGAAGATACCAGTGGAATGGATCCTTTAGACAAGGAACATAGAGAGGTTTCAAGAAGTCACATATTTTGCATGAAATTTGTTTCTTGAAGACTAAAGACCTTTTTTCAGCCATCATAGTATATGAAAAATTTATAGATGGCTAACAATCCCCAATATACTCTAGCATTGATATAAATAAACTTGGTTAGTCATGTAGTGTTATTATTTTGTTTACTGGTCCTAAAGATGTTCATACATAGATCACCATGCATACATTCCAACAAAAATATAACGATCAAACCCAATTCTTTCTTATAGAGAAAATATCTATAGACATAATCCTAAGAACATAGAAGGGATGTTGTACTTCAATTATTTTTCTACCATCATCATGTACAATTGTTCAGGCTTCATTTTGGATAGATCAAGGCCCAGACATATGGTCAACATATGACATGGATGTTATCATAATTAGTATGAAAATAATACTAAGAGTATACTCCATGTTAGATTCTTGGTCACTAGATCGATGGATGATTATGAAGATGAATGTAGCAACACATATAAAATTGTTCAAAATATATTCAATAAGGAAAAATCTTCACTGCATCAAATATAGATATCCTCCACAAGCTTCTCAGGTTATTCCATATTTCTAATGAATAGATATTCTTACACAATTCTTGTCACCGAGTTCAGAAAGTTATATATGTCAGCTTGTAGGAAAATGTTGTAATTGATGTATGTATATGACAAGGGCTATTGCTGTCACTTTTACACCTTGAATTTGCACACAGTGATCTGCTATATATCAAACTTCCATACTTCAATATTTAAGGCTAATACTTCTTAAAAAGGTAATAAATTGTTGACTTCGATAGTTTCTTTAGGCTTAGTCTAGAACTAATATCAGGTTTCCCTTTAAATGGAGATGCACAGGACTGCATAAAAATAGAAGGTCTCCAATGTAATGAAGGAACCGAGGTTCTAATCAACTTCAGTGTCCTTTTATTTCCTGAACCTTTCGATATTATTGTACAACTTTAGTCACATAAAAATTATAGAGAATTGTTTGGAGTGGTTCCCTAAGAGGGCCATAAGAATAAAGGTCTTAAAAACAATATCTGAGTCTGACCTTTCATTGACATGAGGTGTCTTGAAGCTAGGAAAATTTTACCCAAAGATTTCACTATTCTGGGATGAAGATCACAAAATATGGTGAATCTTGGACCTCGACCTAGAAGAGAACAAAAAACTTATAACATTCAAATGGAGCTTTACAAAAACGGACTTTCTAGATATAAGGCTTGTGATTTCAATGCCCTCCATACATTAAAAGTTTTGTTGAAGAATATTTGCACCAATACTTGTCAAGTCAGTCAATCTTCCACAATACTGATAATAAATTCTAGGTTGACTTCTTTAGATGAAAATCATTAAATTTATTTGAATTATACTATCGAGCAAGCCTCTAACAAAGGAACATGACACCTTTTTCTACCCCTTATACTACAATATTTGAGGAGGGCTCCATTATCTCTGTATAGTGACACATTCCCTGTCAGATTTCTTCAGATACCGTAAACAAAGATGTATAGCCTTATATATGCATGGGGATCTCAAGCTTCATTGCCATATTCCTCAACCAACTTCCACCCAAAGGATCACTTCCTTTTTCACAATGCTCCAAGTCATATATTTTATGTTACAGTGGCACTTTAGATTCAATTCAAGGATCTTGAAAGGAAATATCGTCTTCTGAAGTTATACTACTAAATGTTGTTGAACCCTTAGTTAAAATGAGAGGGGGGGGGTGAATCAGTTTAACACATTCATGGACTTTTAAAACTTTTTCATTAACACTTGTTTACACCTTCATTTCATGTTCAACTTAACATGTGAGTAATCTTAGAATTTGAGTAGCAAGCATTAATATAAAGTAACAGTAGACTTAATATGAGAGCAACAAGTATTAAGCAGATGATATAAACCAGATCAACACATAAAAATCATGCACAAAGACACCAGATATAAGTGGAAACCCATAAAGGGAGAAAACCACATCTTATTATTGTTGTGATTCAAAGGCAACCTCCAACTCCCTCTCACCACTGATTTTCTGTAGGCACCAACCTACAGGAGGCTCCAACCTCAATTCTGCAAGCTAAAAATTGCAAGGAAGCTCCAATTCCCATCAATTTTCTGCAGGCACCAACCTACAGGAGGTTCCAACCTAAGTCAGCTACAACTGACATTTTATCAAGCTACAACTTGATGTGGAAGCACCAACTCCCATCTATTTTCTGTAGGCACCAACCTATAGGAGGCTCCTACCTCAGTCAGCTACAACTGACATCTATCAAGCTAAAACTTGATAGGGAAGCTCCAACTTCCTTACTCTTCCAAAAGAAAACACTTGCTGATTTACCTTGGATATCAGCTCTGTTTCGTACCATCTTCACTACTGTGCATCAGTCTTCATATCTGTCTTATATTATCTCTGCATCTTCCTGGATTCTATATCAGCTCCACCTTCTTCTCTGCTTAGCTCCTTCTTCTTCTCTGCTTCACTACTTTATTTCTGCACTCTCTAACTTCTATGCATCTCGTTTTGCTCCTCCTTCTTCTTATCTTTTCTACCTCAATTCCGCATTCTCCAACCTCACTCTTTCTAACCTCTTGTAGCTTTCTTATTTTCTTCAAATTTCTTCAATTCTGTTGCACACTCTCTTCTTCTCTCATTCTATTTTCGTCACTTTCTCCCCTTGGATATTACCCTGTTTTATACAAAATAGCTTCATGGCTGTTTGTATTCTACTGGGAATTCGAAATGGACAGCCATGTCTCTTTGCCTTCTACCTTCTCATCTCTTTTATCCTCTCATTCAAAAAATATAACTGTAGGTACCAATTTAACATTACAGTGGGATATTTTTTCTCTTCCAGAGACTTGCCAATGCATCACAACAATATAAATTAATTACAACATTCACATTTTCGGTTCCATAAAAAAAAATTTACTCAGCCCATTTTCTGGCCTTTGGCTTTGCTGGATTTGTCTTTTCTGCTGTTTGTGTTTTGTCCCTTTGGCTCTGCTAGCTCTCCTGTCCTTTGCCGTGGTGTAACTGCTATGTATCTCTTGGCAATGTAACAATAATGAATCATTTTAATAACAATTCTCTCTTTGTTTTTCTCTCTTCTTTCCATCAAAAGCCCCGCCTCTCTTTTCCATTTCACTGTATTCACTTCCCTGTTCATTGCAGTTGCATAACTGCTGCCTGTATAACTGTCTTTTAATCGAACATAAAAAATAACTCTCGACGTCATTATAGAACCTTTTTAGCAAAAAACGAATATATCTGTACTCTCAATCTTTATCATGAAATAAGTCTTCAACCATCAAAGGATGTAACCTTTGGTTTCGTATTGAAAATAAATGCTTTGATTCGTTAAATATACATTCTGGATTGTCATTCTTATAAAAAAATATCTGCTCCTCAATCAAATGTTTTATAACATTTTTAATAAATCATGGGCTTTATATTAATGAATAACCAACGCTGACATTTAAAAGCTCTGGGTCCCACAGCTTTATATATTCTAAACTCTTCTACTCTAATCGCCGATGCGATTATTTACTGTTCACTCAATTTTGCCGATGCGATGAATGATTTGCTTTGATGCGGAACTTAAGCCTATATAAATCATAGTTTATAAGTCCATCGGGTCCAGTTCTTCATCGCAATCGCAATCTTTAATATATTTCTCTGATGCTTCGATGCGATTAGGCCGGAATTCAAACACATATCAATTATGGTTCATTGATCCATCGAGTCTGGATTTTCATCACAATCGCAACTCTTTGTTTACATGTTCCCCTGCACAGTTTTTCTCCGATGCAATTTGGAAAGGGTCCCACCTTGTGAGTTAACTTTGGATTAATTTCATAGGTTATTTTTATATACCGCGCTACCCATATATATACTTTTCCAATGGTTTAAGACTAACATTGCTCGTCGGGCCCATGAGTTTATTTGTTAATGATAACACAACATACCTTTGTTAAATCCGCAAACCTTAATAATGATCAATGCATATGTATGCATGGGCCCCAACATTAACAACCTTCCAAATCCAACGGCGGACAAGCTGTCGCATTGGCCTTGACGATCCAACGAATATCACACGGTGAAGATGCGTGATCAATAATGCGCGATGGCGCGCAATGAGAGCGGTTTTCCATATTCGCTCAGGGACACGTGTCGCCCAGCGTATGGAATCGCTCCGAAAACTTGAAAACCGCTTGCCCGACGAAGGCGGTGCGATGAAAACCACATACGACTCACAAATACCGCTACCACTGTTCATTCTTGATTCGTGGTTCCGCCTCTTCATACACCATTCTGGTTCCACAAACACCAATGTACAGTTTCCATACCATGGTTCATAGTTCCAGTTCATACACTAACCTTAAGATTCTGAACAGGCAATTTTCCAACATATCTCCTCTTATACGCCTTGACTTCCCTTCTTCCTACTTGCATCAGCGTGACCATTCAAGAGTTGCAATCATCGATTCTATTCCAATCTGGTGGAATGGAAATTGACCCCATCACTGTAACTGTAATGAAACCCCTATGTAATCCTGTTTTCCGGCTACCTTGAAATTAGACGATGCTCCAACGCACCTCTACGCATTTCATTTATCTTCACCCTTATGCAAGCAACGTTGACTCTTAGTCAAAGTTACCCTGTCTCAATGATTACAAATTTCGATGTAAGTGTTCAATTCATCATTCGAACAGTATTTCTCTCCTTCCTAGTGATGCTCTGAGTTGTAATAACTCAGTTCTGATTCATATTGATTATTCACAATCTTCAGATTCTCGCCCTTACATACTGAAGGAAATTCAAACCCACATTTTGTTCAATCAATTTGATTTGAACTTTTTCGATGCTTCTGTGCTACGTTGTACCTTTGATTCTCAGTTAGAGACTACCAAAATCTTTAATACACTACGCTCCTTTGGCTCTTCAATCCACTGACTCATCGTGATCCTTGATTCACGTGTTTGATTTTCGAACTGTGCCTTTGCTTATTATTAGTTTCTTCGACCACTTCATGGTTTCCTTGCCTTTTAAGCAATGCTCCAACTCATCCCCAAGCATATTAAGTCATTAATACAGGGTTTTAGTCTTCAATCAAAGTCTATGCCATACAAACTCAATTAATGAATAATTTCTCAATAATTCATCTGCAAACTGTATTAAACCCCTAATTCATAAATAAACCTTTGTATTAAAACTCCTTCAGGCCCTTTCAACTTCACTGCTCTGTTTCTAATTCCTCTATTTCTTTTGCTTCAATTCCTCTCTTTCATCTACTGCCTCTCCATATCTCCAATCAACTGACCATCCTAAAACTGCCTCTGCTTCATGTCTCATGCTCTCTTTGCCTTGTTTCTGTTTCAAGTGCTCCTCCTTTGCCATCGGGCCTTTGCCATCAATGACAACATTTCCAACAGTCTCCCCCTTTGGCATTGATGGCAATACACTTCCTCTGCTTTCCTTTTAGAGGCCCCTTTTTGCTTTTCCTCCCCCTTTGACATCAATTCCAAAGGGTTGCTCATTTCCTAGTTTTCTTTCTGCATTTCCTCTCTCTGAGTTATGTTTAGGCCTTCTTCTTCTGACTTTGTACCCTGCTTCTCCAAACTGGTGTAAAAGAGTTGTTGAGAGAACACTTTGAGGATTATTGATCTTGAATGTACACTGCAAGTTGATACAAACTTAAAGCACTGACTCTTTTCAATTGAATAAAGCTGAAAGTGAGGATAATGACACTTCATAGAACACATTGTACCAGCTTTATCTAATCAGGGATGCGTCACTGGATTAAACCTAAAATAATGAGAATGCTTCAAATATATTTCAGTCTCTATCTGATGTAGTGTGCCAATACATTTCTGTTGAGGCAAATTGTGGATAGAATATGTCTTCTTCTACAATACTCACCTGTAGTACCACACTTGTTCAATTATGATAATGATCCCAATATATCTTTTATTTCTGTGGTACACCTTTCCTGCCTTTTGGTGATGATATGAGCTAGGATGCTGACAAAGATATTACTTTTAAATACTGAGAGGTTCTTGTTGTTGATGTGAACAATGAATAAATCCAGAGTTTACAACTTATTGTGAGATTAGACAATATCTTTCAATATGAGAGGCCAAATGACTTTTACTTCTTGCACATGTAATTTTCAAAATAAACCCTTCAATGTACTGGTCAGTTTCACTTATCAACCATGCAGATTTATTAATGACATAATGGAGTATGTATGTCAATAATCAATCTCTCTTTAAAGGTGGATTACCAGCAAATACTTTGTGCTGAAGTATGCTTGGATGAGCTAATAAAAGACTTTTGAGCTTCAATGGTAATCACAACTATTCCTTTAAACTTTAGATACTTTAACTATTGTGTCATGATGATCTTCCAAAAAACATTTTCATGATGTTTAATTGATATCTTTGTAAACAGACTTCACATGGTGTTATAACTAATCTTAAGGAAGAGGCCTTTAAGATATATAAGTGTTGACTTGCGAAAGGCATGCATTTATATATAGAGAAGGATACTGCTCCAAAGTTCAATATAATGCTTCAAGTGTGAACAAAATATTGATCCTTTAGTACTGCTACTGACCTTTTCATGCTAGATGTACTCTTGCCATAACCTTTGATCCTGAGGACCTGTACCACATTGCTGCTCCATGATAACTCTTGATATTCTATTGATAGACATGCTACCTGTACCTAGTACCAATTGATATTACCTTGATAAAATATGCAGAGCTTCACTTTAGCTAGCACATGAACCCATAGTTTCTACTATTGACCCTTTTGTTGGACATTGGATAAACCAACACTCTTCACTATTCACACCAACAACCATCAATATATTGAATTAGACCTTGGCATCATTAACCTGCTACTTATTCCGTCATCTTGATTTAAAATAATGTCACTGCATTTTAATTTCTATGATAGTTCCAGAATAATTTCTGCTTTATATATTGCTTTATATACCAATTCAACTGTTCAGACATGATGATCTTCAGGAAGACATTTTCAATTTCTTTTCTTGGAATCTTCATGGGCAGATCACTCTCTTAGTTGTACTCCTCCAAGGGACATTTTCATAGATGAAGGAAGTAATGATACAGTGATGATAGGCTCTTTTCTTACTCATCATTCTTAAGGTGAATCATTATTCATACTAGCAGAATGTTGCACACCGTTATCATCACTTAATGTGCTGATGTCTTCTTAACTTAGATGATCATGGCTAATGTTTCCTCTCTACCACCATGGTTGCTTGTTGTCTTTTCTTCTTTCATTACTCTGTCAGCTATTGAATGCTTCAGATATTATTCTTCCTCTATAGTTATCTTGTTAGAGGAATTTTCCTTTTTCTTCCTGATCTCATAGCTGTTCTCATTTCATGGAGCTCTTCATAGACTACTTTTTGTGGGGACTATATATGAACTCATCTCCCCCTGGGATGTTGCTTCGTATTTGTCACTAGATGGATTTTTGCTTTGCTTCCTAGAGTAACTCCCCCTGAGACTATGGAGGATTTATTATGTTATTGAGATGATAGGCTCCCCTTTTATTTTTTCCTTCCATACCTTATTAGGGTTCATCATAATGTCTGCTCCTCTTTTAGATTCATAGTTTTGATTGATCTGTTTTGATCCCATCATCTGTCTAGAGTTCTTTAATGTATATGGCAGATTACAGTCCTTTTCTTTGTGACCAAGTTTGAGGCATACATAACATCTTATTTGACCAAGGTGCATTTGAGCTGATGTATAATATTTTGTCCCTCTTCTTGAATACATTTTACAATCAACAATTTTATGTCCAAAATTATTGCATGCATAACAATAGCCATGGAAATGAATTGTGTACCTGGTGGAAGATTGTCTTTTCCCTTTGCTTGCTTGAGGTGTTCTTCTTGTTTGCTGCATATTGGACTGGGTTTTCTTTGTCTTACAACATGTTGCAGTACGTCCTTGTTTGTGGGAGGTAAAACATGTGATATTTTTCATAGGAGGAAAGAACCTCCTTTGACATCTTCCAAATTTATTCAATTCATCTTCAGGAGCATATGAGCCTTTAGCAACTGATTGTTTCATCTTCTCATTCTCTGTCCTACCAGGTTGCTGCTTGATTCTATTTGTTTCTTCATAAATCCTGTTCTTGCTGGCTTCTATTTTTGTAGTAATCTGCTGAGCTACTTCACTGTCCTTTATAGCTTTTACAAAGATGATTTTCTTGTTATCTTCTATCTTGGACTTACTAGTTTCTCCTTCATATCCTATCCCAACCTTTATGAGAGGATACCTTTGAGCATTTAGAATTTGGTCTAGTTGTTCAGAACTTTTCATTTGAGGAGTATTCATTAATAATTCTCTTTCGGATTTTTCTAATTTCTTTCTTAGGCTCGCTACTTCTTCTTCCAGCCTCTCACATTCCATATTTTTCTCTTTCATTTGTTGCAACAGAGTGTCTTCTATTTTCTTTTCCTCTTCAAGCTATGTCTTCAGGCCAATAATTTCTTTCCTATCTTCATATTCTTTCTCATCACATATTTGTACCAATCTCTTAAGGTCTTTGTTTTCATTCTTCAATTTTTCTATTTCAGTCAGAGCTGTATCAAGTTTGGTTTTTTCTTCAGCCGCAATTTCTTCATGGCTCTTACTTCCATTCACACTAGCAGGTACCTCATTCGATTGAACATCTTCTTTTTGACATGAATTTATCTTTTTCTTAATTCTCTTCTCCTTCTTGACAATGCATTCCTCAATGTCTACTCCATGCATGAAATGCAGTCTGTCCTAGATTTCTTTTGCTGAAGTTAAATCCATTATTAACTCAAGATCCTTGTTATGAAGATTTTCATATATCACACATTTTTCCTTGGCATTCCTCTGTTTTTCTTTCACTGTGGGGGAGTCTGTGCAGTAACCATCACACACAAGCTTCCATACCTCAGATTCATAAGCCAATAATCTTGTTTTAACCTTATCTCTCCATTCAGGAAAGTTTTTTGCATTTAACACAGGTAAATTTTGATAGTCCATGACTCAAGTTATTAAGCTTACACTAAAGGAACCTGCTCTGATACCAATTGTTGAACCCTTAGTTAAACTGAGGGGGGGGGGAGCGAATCAGTTTAACACATTCATGGACTTTTAAAACTTTTTCATTAACACTTGTTTACACCTTCATTTCATGTTCAACTTAACATGTGAGTAATCTTAGAATGTGAGCAGCAAGCATTAATATAAAGTAATAGTAGACTTAATATGAGAGCAACAAGTATTAAGCAGATTATATAAACCAGATCAACACGTAAACATCATGCACAGAGACACCAGATATAAGTGGAAACACATAAAGGGAGAAAACCACATCTTATTATTGCTGTGATGCAAAGGCAAGCTCCAACTCCCTCTCACCACTGATTTTCTGTAGGCACCAACCTACAGGAGGCTCCAACCTCAATTCTACAAGCTACAACTTGCAAGGAAGCTCCAACTCCCATCAATTTTCTGCAAGCACCAACCTACAGGAGGCTCCAACCTCAGTCAGCTACAATTGACATTTTATCAAGCTACAACTTGATGTGGAAGCACCAATTCCCATATATTTTCTGCAGGCACCAACCTACAGGAGGCTCCTACCTCATTCAGATACAACTGACATCTATCAAGCTACAACTTGATAGGGAAGCTCCAACTTCCTTACTCTTTCAAAAGAAAACAGTTGCTGATTTACCTTCGATATCAGCTCTGTTCTGTACCATCTTCACAGTTGTGCATCAGTCTTCATATCAGTCTTATATTATCTCTGCATCTTCTTGGATTCTATATCAGCTCCACCTTCTTCTTTGATCAACTCCTTCTTCTTCTCTGCTTCACTGCTTTATTTCTGCACTCTCTAACTTCTCTGCATCTCATTATGCTCCTTCTTCTTATCTTTTCTGCCTCAATTCTGCATTCTCCAACCTCACTCTTTCTAACCTCTTGTAACTTTCTTATTTTCTTCAACTTTCTTCAATTTTGCTGCACACTCTCGTCTTCTCTCATTCTGTTTTCGTCACTTTCTCCCCTTGGATATTACCCTGTTTTATACAAAATAGCTTCATGGCTGTTTGTATTCTACTGGGAATTCGAAATGGACAACCATGTCTCTTTGCCTTCTGCCTTCTCATCTCTTTTATCTACTCATTTAGAAAATATAACTGTAGGTACCAATTTAACATTATAGTGGGATATTTTTTCTCTTCCGGAGACTTGCCAATGCATCACAACAATATAAATTAATTACAAAATTCACATTTTCGGTTCCATAAAAACAATTTTACTCAGCGCATTTTCTGGCATTTGGCTTTGCTGGATTTGTCTTTTCTGTTGTTTGTGTTTTTTCCCTTTTAGCTCTGCTAGCTCTCCTGTCCTCTATCGTGGTGTAGCTGCTATGTATCTCTTGGAAATGTAACAATAATGAATCATTTTAATAACACTTATCTCTTTGTTTTTCTCTATTATTTTCATCAACAACCCCACCTCTCTTTTCCATTTCACTGTATTCATTTCCTTGTTCATTGCAGTTTCATAACTGCTGCCTGTATAACTGTCTTTTAATCGAACATAAAAAATAACTCTCGGCGTCATTATAGAACCTTTTTAGCAAAAAACGAATATATTTGTACTCTCAATCTTTATCATGAAATAAGTCTTCAACCATCAAAAGATGTAACCTTTTGTTTCATATTGAAAATAAATGCTTTGACTCATTAAATATACATTTCAGATTATCATTCTTATAAAACAAATATTTGCTCGTCAATCAAATGTTTTATAACATTTTTAATAAATCATGGGCTTTATATTAATGAATAACCAACGCTGAAATTTAAAATCTCTGGGTCCCACAGATTTATATATTCTAAAATCTTCTGCTCTAATCGCCGATGCGATTATTTACTATTCACTCAATTTTTCCGATGCGATGAATGATTTTCTTTGATGCGAAACTTAAGCCTGTATAAATCATAGTTTATAAGTCCATCGGGTCCAGTTCTTCATCGCAATCGCAATCTTTAATATATTGCTCCGATGCTCCGATGCGATTAGGCCAGAATTCAAACACATATCAATTATGGTTCATTGATCCATCAAGTCCGGATTTTCATTGCAATCGCAACTCTTTGTTTACATGTTCCGCTGCACAGTTTTTCTCCGATGCTATTTTGAAAGGGTCCCACCTTGTGAGTTAACTTTGGATTAAGTTCATAGGTTCTTTTTATATACCACACTACCCATATATATACTTTTCCAATGGTTTAAGACTAACATTGCTCGTCGGGCCCACGAGTTTATTTGTTAATGATAACACAACATACCTTTGTTAAATCTGCAAACCTTAATAATGATCAACGCATACGTATGCATGGGCCCCAACACTGACAACCTTCCACATCCAACGGCGAACAAGCTGTCGCACTGGACTTAACGATCCAACAGATATTGTACAGTGAAGATGCACGATCAATAATGTGCGATGGCACGCAATGAGAGTGGTTTTCCATATTCGCTCAGGGACACGTGTCGCCCAGCATATGGAATCGCTCCGAAAACTTGAAAACCGCTTGCCCGACGAAGGCGGTGCGATGAAAACCACATACGACTCATGAATACCGCTACCACTGTTCATTCTTGATTCATTGTTCCGCCTCTTCATATGCCATTCTGGTTCCACAAGCACAAAAGTATAGTTGCCATACTATGGTTCATAGTTTCGGTTCATACACTAACCTTAAGATTCTGAACAAGAAATTTTCCAACATATCTCCTCTTATACGCCTCGACTTCCCTTCTTCCAAATTGCATCGGTGTGACCATTCAAGAGTTGCAATCATCGATTCTATTCCAATCTCGTAGAATGGAAATTGACCCCATCACTGTAACCGTAATGGAACCCCTATGTAATCTTGTTTTCGAGATTCCTTGCAATTAGACAATGCTCCAACACACCTCTACGCATTTCATTTATCTTCACCCTTATGCAAGCAACGTTGACTCTTAGTCAAAGTTACCCTGTCTCAACGATTACAAATTTCGCTGTAAGTGTTCAATTCATCATTTGAACAATATTTCTCTCCTTCCTAGTGCTGCTCTGAGTTGTAATAACTCAGTTCTGATTCATATCGATTATTCAAAATATTCAAATTCTCGCCCTTACATACTGGAGGCAATTCAAACCCACATTTTCTTCAATCAATTTTATTCAAACTTTTTCGGTGCTTCTGTGGTATGATGTACCTTTGATTCTCAGTTAGAGACTGCCCAAATATTTAATACACTGTGCTCCTTTAGCTCTTCAATCCACTGACTCATCGTGATCCTTGATTCATGAGTTTTATTTTCGAACTGTGCCTTTGCTCATTATTAGTTTCTTCGACCACTTCATGGTTTCCTTGCCTTTTAAGCAATGCTCCAACTCATCCCCAAGCATATTAAGTCTTTACTACAGGGTTTTAGTCTTCAATAAAAGTCTATGCCATACAAACTCAATTAATGAATAATTGCTCAATAATTCATCTGCAAACTGTATTAAACCCCTAATTCATAAATAAACCTCTGTATTAAAACTCCTTCAGGCCCTTTCAACTTCACTGCTCTGTCTCTAGTTCCTCCGTTTATTTTTCTTCAATTCCTCTGTTTCATATGTTGCCTCTCTAGATCTCCAATCAACTGACCCTTCTAAAACTGCCTCTACTTCATGTCTCATGCTCTCTTTGCCTTGTTGCTGTTTCAAGTGCTCCTCCTTTGCGATCTCCTTTTCCATCAATGACAACATTTCCAACAAATGTTCCTCTAAAAATATCTTGAAACTCTTGAAAATATACCTCATAAATTCTAAAACATACCTGGATGAGGCTCCATCAATGAATACTATGGATGTCTTCTATGCTAATGCATTGAACTATATTTCTTGAAAGGTACTCTCCACAGACTCTATAGAGCATGAGAAATATCATTAGTTCAAATTTCCTAATAAATGTTAGTTTAAATGCATCTAATTAGGTCTATTTCATGTAGGATTACACTGAAGCTCAAATAAACAAGTTTTTGGAAGAGTTTGTAGCATTGACTGTGTGGAAAATTGATCCCTAGATACTTGATATTCATTTTATTAATGCCTAAAATGTCGAAGAAGCGAATAATGTATCATATAATTGTAAAGTAAGTTGTATCATCTACTTGTAAAGTGAATAATGTATCCTGATACTGAAAGTTTCTACTAAATTTCCATAATGGAGAAAAATAACTTGTTATGCGACATATTCTTCTTTGATTTCAATGTGACTCCTCATGTGCTTTGTTGCTGCTAAATAAGTGTATGAAATTGTGGAGTAGAATGTATTTGCATGGACTCTTGTCTTTGAATCCAATACATCAGACCTTAGAATTTTCTGAACAACTTGTTGTTGTAAAGCATCCTCTTGTTTTAAATCCATCCTAGGGTTCATCATTAGAGCCTGTTGCAGAAATTGCTCATTCAATTCAAGTTTTGGAGTTATAACATTTCTACTTAGATACCTTATGACCTTGTCATTCTTAATCCTGACAGTTGTGTGTAAAGATAAAGTGCCAAACATATATTTCATGATATCTATTGATATGCAATATATTTCTCTGAAAAGAAGAGCCTTCCTGTCAGAATTTCACCATATATGTAACCTAGGTTTCAAATGTCAATGACGGGAGTATTCTTCGGGAATAATGAACCACATAACTCAGGGGCTATATGCTTGCAGAGAAGTGTGAATCCTATATTTTTTTTGCACTCATACATGAACATTTCTATTGAGATATGTTGTAGGGGAGTTTTTTTCATTGACTGCATATAAAGAGGAAAATGTTGGTATTCAAGCCAATCTTGCCTCCAATTTTTGTGATGATTTCATCCTAATATTTTTGTGATCTCGCTTATAACACTTTCCCCTGATTAATTTATGCCCATAAAGTTTGTGTAGTAGAACATAAACAGTTTAATCAGCAGGCCAAGAGCACCAAACAAATTAATGATTTCCACATTTAACACCAAGCAATCACTAGCATCTATGAGAGCTTTCACACAATAGACAACACCCATCAATAATTATAATCCACTGATATATTTTTGCAATCATAGGATTATAAGTGGACTCCATATCTTTTAGTTTGTCACCAAATTCATCAGCCTCAGCTCGTTGGTTATTATCCTACCATTGGTTTTATTTCTCAATTCCATATCCAATACTTTTTTTGTCAGATGATTCCATCTTGGCCGCAATTTTCTTGGCCTTGGTTGTGTTCCTAATGTTTTAGGCATAGTTCTCTAGCAATTTTTTTTGGATTCTACATTCAACTTCAGCTCCTCATCCTCAGCACTTGTGAAGAATTACTAACATCTATATATTCCTCGGGCAGTGGCATATGGTCAACACTTGCACAGGCTTTCTCCAGCTCAGCGGTTGACATATGACACCTCAAAACTAGGGCTCTCTTGTCGGTACAAATCTCCATTAACCAGTATGTTATTTGTGAGCTCGATATCGGGAGGCCCTTCAACTCGATCGATGTTTGCACATGTTGAGGAATCATGTCATTATGTTAGGGATATAAATATAAAGGGGTATAAAAAATGTTAATGAAAAAATGAATACCTA
This sequence comes from Pinus albicaulis, assembly GCA_034641835.2. Classification (NCBI taxonomy): domain Eukaryota; kingdom Viridiplantae; phylum Streptophyta; class Pinopsida; order Pinales; family Pinaceae; genus Pinus; species Pinus albicaulis. Next base: position 260,874 of record JAXQQM020060417.1, read on the forward strand.
CAATATCTAGTGAAAGTAGGGGTTTTTTAAATTGGGAAAATGTATTGGGTTAGTACTGGTAGGGGTTAAATAAAGTGATATTTAGAGGTATTTTATAATATATAGTAAAATTAAGGGTATTGTTTAGTATTCCAGGAATTCACGTGCTATGTCATAGGTTAATTGAGTGACACCCCTGTGGATGAAGCCAGATGCTGGAAACTTCACCCACAATGCAGACCAAAGAAGTTCCAGAAGAAGAAAGGTGAAAAGACGGCTGATGCAGGAATCCAACAAGATTTGGGATCCGATTCAGGTGATGAAAAGAGAATAACATTCTGACATTCTAATGTAAAAGTTCTAACATTAGTTCAAGTTCTAGCACTTATGCATCTTCTTCAAACATAAATCATCTGGATGAAAATAAAAGAGTTGAATTATTTCACATAAGGGTAACTACTTTTTACACCAATTTTTGGTCATCTAACCTATTACTATTAGATGGACCAAAGTACACCATGTAAGACCAATTTTACCATAGTAAAATTGTGTTCATTATGAAAAATAACTTAATAATCCATAATTTATTAAGTTTTTTCTGGTCTAAATAGGAAACCCCATGAGGAATAATTGAATAAATCCTTAATAGTTTGATTTTCCTTAAGGGATAATTAATTAAACCAATGTTTAATGAAAATTCCTGGTCATATTTAACCCAAAATAGGAAAAGAATTAGATAAATCATTATTTCTCATATTATCTTCTAGGAATAATTATTTAAAACATTATTTAAATAATATTCCTTGTTAAATTTGACTAAATCTTTTATAAATAATTGAATAAATCACTATTTATTTAATTATTACTCAACCACATTCTTAAAATAGTAAATAAATCATTTATTTATTTATTATTTACAAATAAAGGGATGTGACCAAATTCAAATTCTTTTTCCCTCCAACAAAAATAATAAAATATTCCATAAAATTTGGATCTAGATTTGGTTAATAATATTTTAATTATGCACCAATATCTAGACGAACTCAATATTTTTTTATAAATAGAAGGGTTTTTCCATTCATTCACTACCTTCTGTTTCCTAAAGATCACTCTAGATCTATACTTTTGGTCTGACTTTGATCCTCCATCATTGTCATATTTTTCTACTCTCTTTTTTTTTCTGAGCTCCCTTTGAGTTCCATTTTGTGTGGGCTTTTTGCACCATCAAGAGAGAGAGAGATCCTAGGTCTAAAGCGATGAGGAAATACAAGAAACCATCCCATTGAGGGGGACTGGTAACATATTTCTATGTTCGCTTCCCAGGTGTCATAATACAATTTTTTTTTTTTAAACTCTTGTCTTGTTCATTGGATGCATGGAGCGACTCTTGCTTCTTATTTGTTGTTTAATGTCTTTAACTGCACAGATATGAATTTCTGTAGAATTTATTTTGATCACTAACTATAGATCTAAGGAAATTGACAACCATATTTGATGTTAGGGCTATTTTTATGCTCAGCTAAAGTGAGCTTTTTTTGTATACTTGCGATTAGAATTCACACTAACAACTGGCGACTCCATAAGGGTTTATAATTACGATCGATGTTGTTTTTCAAATCCCTGCACAAACAGCTACTTCAACCCCAATGGTTTTTCTTTAGCTTCTTATTTTTTATTTCTTTATGTTGTTTTTAACATTTAAAAACCTAAAACAGTAAAAATTATTACTTCCATGCGTTTCTGGGCCTATTGCGTAGGTAAGAGGTATCAACCACAACAGAGACATCAACATTTTCTGAAATTTTCTCTCGAAATAGCCGGAAGTGAACGTTGCTCTTTTTGGGCCAAAACTTGTGACCTCAACCTTTAGGACGCAAAAAATAGATTGAAACCTGCGACCTCAGTAGAAAACAGGTCAAAACCTGTGACTTGTACTTTTTGCGGGAATTTTTCTGTGATTTTTCTGGGTTTTTCTAGTCTACTGTTCAGGGTTTTCTAGCCTCCCTCTCCACCTGTATTGGACCTATACTTGCTTATATTTACTCGTCAAAGTAGGAAACAAGCCCCCTAGGGCTTTAGTATGCTTCCACCTTTTTAGGAAGAGTTTAGCTGAAGCAAGTCTTCTTAGATTTCAGTGTGTTCAGCCCTTTTTTAGATCTAAACCTGTACTTTGAGATCCATTTGAGATTTGTTATTCATCCATCCAAAACACCTCTTTTCAGTTTTTTTTGGTCCTCCTTTAGGGTCCCCTCTGTTTCCCTTCAGGTTGTAGCCTTTCGCCACCTATTTTGCAACATTTTTCCCTTTGGTTTTTTGTTGTTTTATGCACCTATTTCTAGCTAATCTAACCTTTAGATCCCTATACCTCTTGAAATTAGATCCATTTCCCATTTTGTGTGTTTTGACTAGATTTCACCCACCCATAGACTAGTTGTTGGGAAGCCCTCCTCCTTGGGTTTAAACTGATGCATCTTTAGCTATTTATTTTATGTCGTATTCAGTTTCCTCTACTGTCATTTTCAGATTTATTTACAGTTATACAACATCTTTTTTCTTTTTTCTCCACACACATCAGGGCTTAATTAAAAAATTTAAACACTTATCACATACACACACACCCTAAGCGAAGAGTGTCTGGTTTACACCGCTAGGCCAAGACATACACATTGTAATCAATTGATGCTGCACCTCCCTGCCCTTGTTTACGTCTCTTCCTGAACATTGTAATCAATTGATACTGCACCTCCCTTCCATTCTTTGTCTCTCTTTCTTTTGTGATCTGTGTCTCTTTACCATCATTTCGCCCCCAAGGCATTTGTCTCGGAGACTCCAAGGCCTTCATCCACAGTTTCTGTTAGGAAGAATTACTCCACGTAGGGTTCTTGTTCATCCTCCATGGAGTCCCCATTCTAAATCTGCTTATGGTTCATTGGGTTCCCCTTCTGGTTCTATTCCCGGCTCTCCTGATTTCACCTTCACCATGTCTCGTTCAAGACCTAACGCTGGTGGCAGTCCTAACCTAATGTTGGGATGTTACTAGCGGTGCCACAACAGGAACTATTCTGACTGCTCCCTTGCTTCCTTGTATGGCAGGCCTCAGTTGTGCCAATTTGATCTAGTTGATTAATGACCCCATACACCATGATCTTAGTTGGCCTACTATGTCAACCAAGGTCCCTTCATACATCCCCAAGTTTGAAGGAATTTCTGGAGAGGATCCTACAAACCATGTCTGTTCTTTCCACATGTGGTTTTCATCTAACTCCATCACCAATGACTCTATTCATCTTCAGTTATTCCAACGTATGCTTATTGGAGAATCTTCCAAGTGGTATATCAACCAAGCCTCCTCCTCTCATACTACTTTTGCGACCCTTGCTAGGGATTTTCTGTCTTACTTCTAGCTTCCCCTCCTTTATGACACCAATACCGAACTCTTGACCTCTTTCCATCAAAATTTTGCTACCCACCTATCTGACCATGTCCAAGAATGGCAGAGAAGAAATAGCCTATGTCGAGCCCCTACCTTTGAAGACCGCGTCTACATGGACTGGTTTCTTAGATCCCTTTTTCCTATTATTGGCAAAGATGTTGCATCTCACTTCCCTTAGACCGAGGAAGTTGCTCTCCAAATTACATTAAAATATGGCTTGATCTACGCACACTGGTTATGTTTATACCATCTTACCTGATCTCCCTAGACTTGGTGGTGCCAATGCAACGGGGGCATCCCATGCCACTGACGGTATTGTTGGATCTCTTTCACGTCTGTACACTCATCCTCCCATGGGTTATGGCTTCCCTTTGGGAGGGGCCAGCTCCTACAGAACTTTTCCCCCTCCCGGAAACATGTATCCAAGATACAGCATGTCTCCTCCTTTTTCCCACCCTGTTTACCCCAATTTTGCCTAACCCCCTTATTATCTGTATCTGCAGCCTAGTGCTCCAGCTCCTCCAGCATTAGCACCTCAGCCTCCCTTGCCTTCTCAAACTCTGCAACAGTAGCCACCCCCCTCAGGGTCAGGTGTATGCACAATAGAGTGTGACTAATCCTCCTACTTCGAAAAATAAGAGGAAATATAGCCAAAACCAATCTTCCCTAGGTAATCCAGGAAAAAATCCCCAAGGGAATGCACCTAACACTATAAATGAGAAACATGGCACTCAGCCCAAGAAGGAAAAGCCTATTTGCACGAATATGCCTTGTTTTTTTTGCGGTATCTACAGTCACTATACCCATGATTGTCCTCTTTTACCTCAGATGCATTAGATGTGGGAAGCTTAAGAAACATCCCAAGGACAGAAAGCCTCCCCTTTGGTTCCTCCCAATGCTGTCCCTATCCAACGACTGTGTTTACGAATCCTTTCCCTCGATAAGTATACGTGGCTACCAAACCCCCTGAAATTCAGGCGACCACTCAACCTCCTGCATCTGGTACCTCTAATTACCAGATCCTCATGATGAACTCTGACCAACCCAATATCGTTGGCCTCAACCTTCAAACTCGGTCTCGTCAGTACAACAAGCCCCCTACTAAGTCTGCCACTGAGCCCCCTTCTTCAGGTCCCACAGAGCCTCTTTTGACACCTAATGGTCCTTTATAGATCCCTCAACCTAATGCAGAGTTTCATACCAAGATCCCTATTGGGTATGTGTTATATTATTTCCACGACTAGTCATGTGTGGGGGGGTGAAAGCCAATCATGTACATTGCATCAGGCGTAGCAGGGGTGTTACAGGGGAGGCGGTAGCCCCCCTGTTCGGGGTCTAGGGTAGCGCCCCGGGAAAAAAAATTTGGACCCTATTTTTCAGTGGGCGAACCGCCCATGCTTTTTTGCATGGGTTTGCACATGGTTAAATTGGGGCATGATCGTTTTCGGCCCTTGGTATTTTGTATATTCGGTCAACGAAACTATGGTTATGTTCTAATCCAAGGTTAATGGATTTGAGTTTATGTATGCTTCAGCATGTATATATATGTGTTGTAACACTAAAAGGAATATAATGAAAAATCAAGTTGGTCCACCCGATTTGGGATCTAGGGGGAAATCTCTGTGTATATCTGTTTTATGTTTTATGCTCTCACTATTGTTTATTTTCTGTTTTTAAGATTCGTTTGCGGATATTTTCTGTACAGGGTTAAAACCTTCAATCCCCAAGGGATAATTACGACAAAATTTTTCTTCAAGTAAATATGCCCAGTCCTACAGTATAGTAGATGACTTGGCGTAATCCCCTGCCGCCATGTCAACGTTGGAAGTCATCCAGTCGTGCCCTTCACAAGAAAAATCTCTACTAACTACCATGGGCATTGTGAATCCTTCAGATGATCGTTTTATTATCTTCAATGTTTACCAGTCAGAACATCCCCCTCTTCTTGCATATGTCGCCTTCCAAATCCCTGTCAAAATCCAGCATTCCAATGTCTCCCATTGTATCATTGACGAGGGGGAATCCACCTATGTGATTTCTGCTTTAGTTTGGAAACAACTCGGATCTCCTGAGTTAGCCCCTTCCACTATCACCCTAAGAGCATGGGATGGCCACACTTCCCAACCCCTTGACATGTTTTGAAATTGTCCTATTAATCTTGCAGGCAAGACTATTTGTGTTGAGGTAGAAGTCATTGATGCCCCCTTAGACTACAACATTCTATTAGGTCATAGCTACACAATGTGATGTCTGCTATCCCATTTGCGGTTCACCGTAAGATGTGTTTTCCTTGTAATGGAAATATCATCACCATCGATTAGTTGACATTTACGAATTGAAGTCTCGAACCCTGAGTCCATTATCTCTTCAGTGGCCAATAAACAAGAAGTCGAACCTCCAACCAGTATCTCACCTGGAGTTTATAAATATTCTTATTTTCTTGGTTCATTCCCTGGTTTCCCCCCTCCTATATCTCACCCTAGCTCTTCAAATGTTTGAATGATGTAATTGTCTTGGTCTGATCTCAAACAGACCAGTTCAACTAGTCAGTAGCCCCACCCTCTACAACCTGCACCTAACACCTTGAATCAACCTTCAATACCCTCTACTCAAGGCCCCTCATCTCTAGCTAGTGTCCATGATCCTATCTACCCTCCTCGAAGGTTCCCCCTAGCCTTAACCATCTCAGAGCTATCCCGCTTGGCCATTACCCCTCCGGTCAGATAATGTTTCTTGCTCCCCCTCCTAAAGTATTTTCGGTACCTGTTATGGCTACCTTGTCTCTTCCTAACATGATCATGGGGACCCTAGTCCGGTACATTCATCCCCCTACCACAATCCCACCTGGTGAGCCCAAACCTTATACATCTTTGACCCTAGTCCAACCGGTTGCCATGACCCCTCCCTTTTCTTCTGTGACTCAGCCACCTCAATAGGACCCTACTCCTATTGGGAAAGCCTCAGGTGAGGGGGGGAAATCCTGCAAGAAGACACCTAAGGACAAGGCTTCCTAGACAACCCTTCTCCTCCTCAGCCTCCAAATCATACCCCCCATGTGCTATGTGGGATGTTGTTGGTCATGCCACCCATAACTGTCTTGAATTTCCTCGTATCAAACCCATGGTCCATGTAGCATTTCCTGAGTCTAAGTTCCTCATGATCCCTTCATCGACTACGGCCAAGAAACCTAAGACCATACACACTAACCAACCGTGTGCTTTGAGTGATCTCCATGGCCACTATACCCACCTATGCCCCCATCTCAAGCACCACCATGCCTCATTGGAAGTAGTTCAGGAGTACAAAACTAAACAGAATGAGTTCACCTCTCCCGTAATTGCATAGTATGCTTGGAACCAATCTGAGGATACCTCTACTCCCATTGACATTCCCCCTCCCGATGTCGAGGTGACGGAGCCTTCAGTCACCATCCTCTACATGTCATCATCTATGAGATCCATGATGGAAGACCCCTTTGGTATTTCCCCTATTTCCCCTGACCTCCCTTCAGCGATCACCCTAGGCTCAACATTGGTGGATCCCTCATATAATTTTTCCTCCGTTACCCTCTGTGATGATGCACATATGAACATTTTTTCTCATGATGATGAGTCAGGTAGCTTTTTCGCATCATGTGGTCTCTCTTCCACTAGGCACCCTATCTTCTATTGTGATGATGACATCATGGAATCCGTTTCCACCCCTGAATTGATCTTTCCCACCCATAAGAGGAATGTCACCATCCGTGTATATGGTAAGTTTCAACACCTAAGAAAAACTTCCCCAAGTCAGTTCCCCCACACCCTCCCTTTTCAGTGTGCGGGTAGTAGAAATCCTACCCATAGCATTCCCTATAGCAGTGAATGTTTGATTTCTACCTTACATTTGGGTTTCCAACATTGTTCATCATCCTACCATTTATTATCTTGTGGCACATTTCATATAGACCCCCTGTCCACACCATATATTGGTTATTCCGATGGTGCAAGTTGCTACTCCTAGAATCTAGCCTAGGCCATCTTTACCCCCTTGCATTTTCTTGTCCTCTCTAATGGTGTAGGCATTGGTACTACCACCAATAACCACACCCAATATGATGCAGTGGTAGGTTTATTATTCGATGTCCTTTCTCATCGCATCCTTCACCTTAGTGTTTGTTTAGATTTGTTTCTTCTTTTCATGCAATTGAATGGTGTCTATCACGTGCATTATCATGTCCTTTTTAGACGATATTTATGAGTGAAGCTTTTGATGGGTGAATTTGAAATAATTACATTCAGTCATGTACCTAGAGCACAAAATCACTATGTAGATAGCATTGAAAACAATATTATATATTGGTATTTGTCACACGCATTTCACACAAGAAAATAACAATAAACCATAAAATGATGCATATCCATAATATATGTCATTCAAAATGTTTTAGAGTCCATCAAATTTGATACATATGACATGCCCATAGCATGTTACAAAAAATGAAAACTGGAAGCAACTCATGCCCTACATCTAATCACTATCTAGAGGATCCTGGCCCAATGGCTCAGCTCCAATAGCCCGTAGATCGCGCATCCCCTGTCCGGGCATCACCATGCTCTGTATGACCCCTCGCCACTCCGAGGGTAGACCAATACATGGCTCTATTTACTGGTTGTCAAGATCTTGCCAACCACTCTATGAAACACCAATCAGTAGCCTCTCACATCTATGATGGATGTCTTCTGAGAGGGAAACTACATCCTCATCGTGTGGTCCCCTTGACCCATTAGGTCCTACAGCTCCTGATACTATGGGCCATCCCATATACGTGGTCGATTTTATCGATGTTGTATCTACATACCAAAAGTGAATGAATCAGTACCATATACAATATTCTAAAACTTTAAAATGCACATAGAATATAAGCAACTTGTCAGTTACAATTGGCCCCCCATGCTCAACCTTGCGGCAATGGCAAGTCTGGATACCCATGATAACTCATCCCACTATAGGGATAGTCGTCTATGTATAGTGGAATCAGATCCTAATGCACAAAGAACTCAGGTTGGAACACTCATCCGACTACCCCACATCCCCCTCTACACAGTAGCTGCCCCTAGCGGTGCATCTTGGGCTCTCGGCGGCCCCCATATTAGATTTGTATGCAAGGCCAAAGTGTAGGGATCTTCTCAAATAAGAGCGAGAAAAACACTATGCCATATGCACAGTCATGGTTCACTTGCTTCTTTCATATAGAGAACTGTCGTTTCAATGATGAAAACATCATTTGGGCCCACCCATAGCAGGTCCCACTCAATACAGTCTCAGCAAGAATCATCTTACCCACAGTGATGTGGTGGAGCATTGGCTGCCCACGATCTGCCGCATCGTTGTGGCCACAATACAAGTCTCTAGCCTCTTTATATCTTCGATCGGTATTCATGTCCCCTTCACATGGAGACCCAATAAACAGTGGCACTCTAAAAACTCCATAATGTTCTGTCCTTGTAGTAACACTGGTTGTGTGTTTCCCACCATCCCAAGTGTTGGGAGACTAGTCAAGAAATATATATCCTGGATAGTCATCTCGATATTGTGCCCCTCCACTCTAAATATCTCATGATCTGTATCCCAATAGCTAATAATCTGGGCCGACAAGGGCTCTCTAGCTCTCATCAAAGGGTTCTCTACAAAATTCAGGACCCCAAACCTGGCCAATGCAGTGCAGAGACCATGATCCTCTCGGAACTCAGACCGTAATGTGTCGAGGTCTCTCTCTCTCCAGTCGATCCTCAACTCTGCCCTATCTGTACAAAACCGTCATGTTGTCAGTGTAAAAAAAGGAAGCATTACACCCATAAAACCCCAGCTCTTAGCTAAAAACAACACTAAAATACCTCTCTCTGACAAGTTTCCCTTTTCAGGCCATTCCTGGGATAGGTCACAGTTCTCTACCCAAAACCTGCTACCAAGGTCGCAGAAAATGCCCCAAAAAGTGCAACCCAGTCATGAAGAAGAGCAGGGGTCTGTTCTAGAGCTCTTAGTGCCTTAACTGAACTTTTAATCCACTAAATTGAAAGTGTAGGGTTAGGCCTCCTACCTGCAACTAACAGATCTAGATTCCAACAGTTGGATTGTCCACTACAATCACCGCAAGATTCAGGGCCTTTTCTCCTCTCTACATTCACAATAGCTACACTTGCAAATGAATCAAATTGTAAGGAAAATTCCTTATTAAAAGAGCAACCCCATATTTTTCATTCACCAGCTGCGAACAAACCATAGCTCAGTTTCAAAAACCATCACCACCGTTGGAAATCTCTCAATGAGCTCTCAAATGGGTATCCTTACATTTTTTGTGATTTGATACTTCACTCAGACACATTTTTTCCATGAAGGGTCACTTCACCACTCCTCAAAATCGAATTTATTCACTTGCAACACTTGTACTTGGGGAACCACCTTGCCTTCATACTTTTCCATTCTCGTGTCTATTTTCTTCATGAGTAACCATCTTGTACTCATGTTTTTATGGCCCCCACTAGGCCTATTATGTGTGGTAGCACCATCAAGTCACCCTTGTTTAGAGCATCCAAGTTAATTCATCATCACATTCATGGAGTCTATCACAAGTCCCTTTTGTTCCCCCCCCCCCACAATCCTGCATCCTTCATTTCTTTATTCCTCTCTCATGTCTCCCATTTTTGCCTTCAATGATATTGTCCCCTATCCCCTCTGGAGTTGAGTCAATAGCTGCCAGGTCATCCATGCCCTTTATGCTATAACAAGGAAAGTCCTCAACCGGCTACACAGTACCCCTGATTCCACCATCATCCCTGGTGTCAGTCTATCAGTCACTCTACTATTATCCCTCATCCCTTAGTTGAGGAACCCTTATTGCCTCACCTATGGCAGACCTCCTTCTGTCAGCATCAACTTATTCATTCCAAAAGACAGGTCTAGAGGGCAGTGTACCTCGGTTCCAACTTCCACTCTTTTTCGGTTCCTTAGATCAGACAAAAGGACCCTTTATTTCCATTTGACTTGATTGTTTCTCAGCTCCAGCTCCTTATGACATGATCGAGATCCATATACTTGATGGTTCAGTGATGCAGTAGATTGTACCGGTGATTCCTGGGTGTGTGTGAGATGTTTCAGACCTCATGAGGGGGTGGCCCTTCAGGTAGCCCCGCAAATTCCCAGATGAACTTTGTACTATAGCCTTTGATGCAACTCCATAGATTTGATGGTTCCGACCTCAGCCACTTGCAGTGCCTTCTAGTTTGCATGTATCATTCAGATTTTCAGATCCCTTTCATGTTTTAACAGGGCCTCTTTGGTTGTACTTATATCTCATGTACTCAAATATTATTGTATAAGTCCTGGCTATTGTCCCAAGCATAATATGTATTGGGGAAACATTATCATGTCTTTATTTGGCCCATGTGTATGCCAACATGTACTATATATTTTAGTCCCTTCTTTACTGGATGCATCATTCATTGTACTTTGTTATCTCGGCGGGCATAGGTATGCCTCCCCCACCTCATGTACAATAGCTACTCACTCATAAAAGAGACTTGTCACACCTATACTAATACTCGCCTCCTTAGGGTCTTGTCCTCTAGTACTTTATTTTACCTTATATTTTTCTCTCTCTCTGACTCCCCCTTCGGTGTCTAGTGATTGAGTTCTTACAATGTACTTCAGTCATACGATTAGTTCCTAACACTCGCACACTAGGGGACAATATGTTACACCAATTTTTGGTCATCTAACCTGTCATTATTAGATGGACCAAATTACACCATGTAAGACCAATTTTACAATAGTAAAATTGCGTTTACTATGAAAAATAACTTAATAATCCATAATTTACTAAGTTGTTTCTGGTCTAAACAGGAAACCCCATGAGGAATAATTGAATAAATCCTTATTTGTTTGACTTTCCTGAAAGGATAATTAATTAAAAAAAATTTTAATTAATATTCCTAGTCATATTTAACCTAAAACAGGAAAATTAGTTAGATAAATCATTATTTATCTTATTATTTTCTAGGAAAAATTATTTAAATAATATTCCTTGTTAAATTTGACTAAATCATTTATAAATAACTAAATAAATCACTATTTATTTAATTATTACTCAACCACTTTCTTAAAATAATAAATAAATCATTTATTTATTTTTTATTTACAAATAAATGGATTTTACCAAATACAAATTCTTTTTCCCTCCAACAAAAATAATAAAATATTCCCTAAAAGTTGGATCTAGATTTGGTTAATAATATTTTAACTATGCACCAATATCTAAGCTAACTAAATATTTTGTTATAAATCGAAGGGTTTTTCCGTTCATTCACTACCTTTTGTTGCCTAAAGATCACTCTGGATCTATACTTTTGGTCTGAATTTCATCCTCCATCATTGTCATATTTTTCTACATTTTGCTTCTGAGCTCCCCTTGAGTTCTATTTTGTCTGGGTTTTCTGCACCATCAAGATAGAGAGATATTAGATCCGAAGCGCTGAGGACATACAAGGACCCATCCCATTGAGGGGGGCTCGTAACTTCTTTCTATGTTCCCTTCCTAGGTGTCATAATACGAAAAATTCTTTAAAAATTCTTGTCTTATTCATTGGATGCATGGAGCGACTCTTACTTATTATTCGTTATTTAATGTCTTTAATTGCATAGATATGGATTTATGTATCACTTATTCTGATCACTAATTGTAGATCCAAAGGAAATTGACAACCATATTTGATGTTAGGGTTGTTTGTTATGCACAGATAAAGTGATATTTTTTCATATGCTTCTGATTAGAATTCACACTAACACTTCTAAGCACACACAAATAGATACATTGTTTGACAGTGGATCATAGGAAAATTTAATATTTGAAGAATTCGTTGAGAAATTGGGTTTGGAGACACCAAATCATCCAAGACCATACCCATTAGGTTGGCTAAAAGAAAAGACAAAGATTATTGTCACAAATTAGTGTCATTTAGAATTTTCCATCACACCTAATTACATTGATGAAGTGGATTTAGATGTGATACCATTAGACATATGTGGAATAGTGCTAGGAATTCCTTATATCTATGATCGTGATGCAATGTTTCATAGGAAAGAGCATAAATATCACCTTAAGAAAGTTATAATTGAATACATTGTCGAGGCACATAAAATCAAAACACACTTGGATTTAGTTACTGTTAATCATATGAAAAGAATAATAAGTTAGATTAAGAGATATGTACTCATGGTTGTAAAAGAACAACATTAATATCAACATGATGCTTTTTCAGGTTGTGAATCACATTTTAAAGATATTTTTGTTAAAGTGATAGATTCTTTTCAAAGTCTATTTAAAGAACCAAAACATCTACCTCCTAAACGAGAAATACAACATGAGATACCATTGATGTTTGATGCCCCTCTTCCTAATGTCGGAATGTATCACATTTCAGTTGTAGATAACGCAAAAATAAATAAACAAATCCAAGATCTGGTTGAAAAAGGTTTCATTCGACCTAGTTCATCTCCATGTGGTTCACCTATAATTTTAGTTCCTAATAAATACGGGACATGGAGCATGTGTGTCAAATTTAGGGCCTTAAATAAAATCGCAATCAAGAACAGGTATCCTCTTCCCAAGATAGATGATTTCCTTGACCAGTTGAAAAATGTTGTCTATTTCACTAAGTTGTATTTGTGTAGTGGGTATCATCAAATTCGGATTGCAGAAAATAAAACCTAGAAAACTGCATTTAAAACTAGGTAGGGGCTCTTTGAATGCTTAGTGATGCCTTTCAGTTTGTGTAATTCTCCAACAACTTTCATGTGGGTTATGAATGATGTATTCCTTCCATACATTGATAAGTTTTTCATAATATACTTAGTTGATATCCTCATATTCAGTTCTAGTATGGAAGAGCATGTTAGGCATGTTAAACAGGTCTTCGAGATGTTGCACAAGGGGAAATTGTACCTTAAACTATCCAAATGAGAGTTTGTGAAAACTTCACTCATTTATCTTGGTTACATAGTTGGATGTGGTCATTTGAAGATAGATCCAGCTAAAATAGATGTGATTGTTAAGTGGCGAAGACCACAGAATGTGACTGAAGTTAGGATTTTTCTAGGCAGTTCAATATTGAATTAAATTCATTTGCTCAATTTTCTTTGATTGCGTCACCCTTAGATGCTTTAACATGATCTAAATTTTTCCTTTCAGTGGGGATGGAAATAGTAAAAATATTTTCATTCATTTAAGCAGAAAATTGTCACAACACCAATCTTAGCTTTACTAGATATTCAATAGGCATTTGAAATTGAAGCATATGCTAATGGTTATGCAATGGATGTGGTTTTACCTTAAAAGGGAAAACCATTTGTTTTTCATTCATAAAGTTTTTCTAAGGTAGTTATAAATAATTCAAACTATGATAAATAATTGTTTTCTTTGGTTGAAAGTGTAAATAAATGGAAAAACTACTTAATGGGTAAGGAAACAATGATTGAAACAAATCGTTAGCCACTTCAGTATCTTCAGTCACATACTAAGTTGAAACAGTCTCTCCATTACAAATGAATGGAATTTCTTCAACAATTTCACTTAGTAATTAAGTATAAGAAATGTGTAACAAACAAAGTAGTTGATATGATGTCTAGGTCATCTTTGAATGCTTCTGCAGTGCTGCAAAATAGTTCTTTAAAACTTGAAATTTATTTAGAAAAATATAGTATTTATGCTGATATCAAATATATTTATGAATCACTAGCTCATGTTACTCAGGTGCAAGAATTCAATTTTCATGTTCATGACAAGTTGTTATGTCATCTGGGTAAGTTGTGCATACCACAGACAGAAAAGGTGCATGTTATTCGAGAAGCACATTCTTATTGCATTTCACGACATTTTGGCGTAAGCAAGCCTATGGCGCAAATTCAAAGGTATTGCTATTGGCCTCGCATGTATGAAACAGTTGTTAAGCATATTAAAGGATGTGTTATATGTTTGACAAGAAAGCCAACCAATCAAAAGATTGGTTTGTATATGCCACTTCTAGTTCCTTTGTGACCATTGGACAACATTTCCATGGATTTTGTTGGAGGAATTCATATGTAGAGGAGAGGGAATGATTATATGTATGTCATAGTTGATCATTTTAGCAAGATGTGCATTCTTGTTCCATGCAAAAAGAAAGTCACTGCAGAACAGATGACACAAATTTTCTTTCAACAGGTATGGGTGCATTTTGGGTTACCTACTTCCATTATTTCTGATCAAGACACTCGCTTTGTAGGATATTTTTGGTCCACTTTGTGGGGACTCATGGAAAAAAAGCTGAAGAAGAGCATAAATTTTCATCCACAAACCAACGAATAGGCAGAAGTGGTGAATAGGAAAATGATACATATTCTCCGAGGTTACTACAGCAAGTATCCTATGTTGTGGCATGAATCTTTAACTTATGTGTAGCATGCTTACAATCGATCCTTATTCTTCTACTAATCGATTTCCATTTGAAACATGTTTTGGGTGTCTACCAAGTCACTGATGGACTTCATGTTCGGTGAAGAAGATAAAATGGATGGAAATGACGATTCAAATAAAGCAGTTAAGTTCATTCTATTATCACTCAGATTTTCCTTGAAGTTGTAGGAAAGAGGAAAGGGGTCCGAGGTAACCACAAACCAACTTTTAGGTACATAATCTAGCTAATCTGTGCCCAGAGAGGGTTCTCTCTGTAAAATTTAGCTTTGTTTTTAAAGATATTAGGCTAGTTGTAAAGTCCAGGGGTTTTTATTGAGTTTAGGTGATGGAATTCTATAGCTATGTGTAAGACTGAGTAGTTTTAGGCCATTGGGCTAATGGAGTCAAAAAATTGGCTGCACTGGATTAAGTTTCTCAACAAAAGATGGTTTCACAGGGCAAGATAATCAAATAGAGAATAATTATAGATCTAAAGTGAATGGAATGGAATCCAAATGTATGAAAGGCAATTAAGAATCTTTCAACACATTCAAGAAGAAGAAAATTGAATGATTATCAATAAAGAGCATTTAAGTATTCTTTATTAAATAATAAAAAATGCATAAACTATAAAAACAGGAGAAATTAAGAATTCATTGTTTAATCAGTTTAGAAGAAAACATTTAGAATAATAACGATTAAAAATATATTACACTTAAGCAATTTCTGATTTATTCATTTTCGTTAATTATTCAGATATGAACACAGATGATATAATAAAAAAATATTAAAGCTTCAAAACATAAGAGAAATATGACTTATTGATCCGTTGTTTGACACAAGAATCCTGAGAAAAGTCTTCTGCATCAATTCCTTACCCAGCTTGCCACACAAAATTTCTCCAACAGCACTTTATTCCAAAATTGTCAATGTTACATCAAAGTCTAAGAATCCACCCTCAATACTCTAATCGAGGGAGTATTTATACAAAAAAATTATAAAAAATATCTCATAACAAATTGAGATATAATCTAGGGTGACTCATGAATAAGTTACAATAAAAATAGAGACAAATGGTCTTGTAGATAAGATAAAAAGTAACTGATGTTGTGTTGTTTCCTTCTTTTGAGAATGTGCTGGAGGCAGGCCCTATGGTTTGGCTCATTGATGTCATCTTCAGTAACTCTGTTTTGACTGCCCTGTTTCATTGATAATCTTTATTCGCGCTGATGCTCTTTGAATTTTTGTTTATCCCTTTATCCTTTTTATCATGGCATACTATAGTAAATAGGCAAAATTTCATGTAAGGATAATTTTTTACAAAAGTTCCAACATTTCTTCCCACCATTGAACTTCTGGTACTGTGGTCCTTTGCAGCTTTCTCAGTGTTTCATCAGCCTCAGTATATCTGAAGAAATTAGGCTGATTTGGGAACAAGTGATTTACCTCATGCTCGAGATAAAATAAATTTTCCAATCTGTCATGGAGATTTTTTTCTGTAGGCAATGCTGCTATTGATGAACTAGTTGAGGAACTGGCCTGATTGTCTGCATACTTGTCCAATTTCTCAACATAATTTTCAAGGTTCATTAGTTTATCCTCTGAAACTATAGGACTGGGTAATCCTTTATTTAACAGAATATCCAATCTTTCTGTGAAGGCAATGATTTCTTCTTGCATATCAGAGCACCTTCGTTCTAGATTCTGTATCAGAGTTCTTTTAGTAAAAACTCTTTTTATTTCCAAGATTGTTCCTGTCCTGTCTTGAATGCCAAGTTCTAAAAGTTGATGCTTATTCTAAGTATTCAAAAAATGTATAAGTCTATTGGCTTCTTCTGGCATGTTTCGTAATTCTTCTCTTGCTTTCTCAATTTCATCCAGAGCCAATTTAACTAAGTCATTATGTTCATACATTATTTGAATTGAGGACCAGACATCCTTTATTGACTGGATGATGTTGTCCCAAATAATTTCATTTATTTCCTTTAAAGATTTCTCCAATGTGAGATCCTTTTCCAATGCTTTAACCAATTTTTCTAATCTTTTGACCTCTCTTGTTTTATCAACAACACTCATTTTTGAGAGATCATATTTCTGTTCTAAATCAGTAAGTTGTAACTTTGTTTGCTGGAGCTCTGTCACTTGCAATTTCAATTCATTCATTGACTTGATTAATTCTTCAGTACTTAAATTGGAAATATTTACTTGTGATGGTTCTGCTAGCTGACCTGTTGTGGTTGTACTTGTATTTACTTCTGCTGTAGATGCTAGAATATTAGGATGTTTGTCTTTAAATGCCTATTCAAGATCTTTTTCTATTTCATTTAATTTCTCATTCATTTTTAAGAGCAAATCCATCATTTCCTCCTCAGAATTTTGTTTTATAATTTCTACAGTCTGTGGATGTCTTGAGGCTGGCAATTTCAGTTGTTTTCTCAATGCTGCAATGTCATCATCTTTCTTCTTTATCAATGCTTCTATGCCCTTGACATCTTTGGGATTATGACCCAAACCAATTATTTTTTCCTCCAAAGTTTTTATCCTATTGTCTTTAGCCTGGGAAGAGGCTTTTTCAAGCTGCAATTGTGCATTTGTAGTTTCCAAAGAATCCTGCAATTTCTGAGTCATCATTGATTTATCTGTCAGAGTAGAATAAATCATCTCACCTGGTTGCTTATGCAGCTCAATCTGGTCCAAAGGATGGATATCTTTTGCTAGGACTTCAAAATTATTTCTGATATAATCTACAACTGTTTGAGGTTGCTGCACTTTTGGTTTGAAGTGACTCATTACCATTTTTCCTTGTTGTATGTCATAAGCTGACATCAATGTTTCTTGATTCTTAGGAGCCATTTTCAAATATTGATTGTAAACTTGAAGTCTCAGTGGATCATTTATAGCCTTTATATTTATGAATGTCTTCTTAATATCCTAGGCATCTTTCACTGGTGGCTTGAAAGAGGATATTTCTGTACTTTGTTGTTTTTGTAGTCCCTTTCTTTGTGAAGTAGTAGATGTTCCACTGACTGTATATGTTTGCTGACTACCCAGTTCTTCTCCTCTCTGACTATCAGAAATTTCATGAACAGATTCCACTTCTGGAAGAGGATTTAATTTTTGTCTTTTAACATCATGTTGTTCTGAAGATCCACCAACAGGGGTAGCAGCTTCAACATCTCTCTTCTTGCCTTTTTCTACATTACGAGGAGTTTGTAAAATTGAAATTTCTGGTTCATTAATCTGAGTAGGAGGAATTTGTACTTGAACCTATTCTTTAGAAGTCTCAGGTTGCTCTGTCATTGTGAATTTTTCAAATACTTGTATATCAGGCTCCTTTTCTTTTCCTTTAGATTTTACTGTGGCCAATGCACTGATTTCCTGTCAATTTTGTTGAGAAGTCCCTACTGAAGAAGGACCAATATCTGGTATTTGTACCTGTCCAAAAGAGTCTAGGTCAAGTATTTTTTCAAGGTCTTTCATTACATTTTCAACATTGACATGCTCACTATCTTGTTCAATCAATGTCCCTTCCATCCATTCATCCATATTGGCATATTGTTCAATTTCTGGGATTCTATTATGAATGTATGGAGACAATTTATTTTTCATCCTTCTATCACAAATAAAGATATTTGGGTCATAAGGAACCCAATAGAAACTCTTTTGTAATCTGAGATAGTCTTCTAAGATTGTTTCAGCTTCTTTTCCAGCATCTCTAGAGTTACAAAAAAAGGGACCTAATTGACTCTTGATTCTCAGTTGAGCCTTCTTCTTGGCATTGCAAAAATGGACTATGTCTGAATTGATCATCTGTCTAAAATATTCCAAGGCAAAGAGCCTCATTGGGACATATTTTGGCAACTTGAATGGGCATAACTCACACCCATATATTCTGATTTCTGTGTGATTTTGGTATAGGTACCAATCACCTATCCGGTATTGCTTTGAGAGCTGAAGAATTCTCTTGATTTCATTATTGACCCTAGGAGGGGAGACTCCTGTCAGCAATGTGGTTGCAGGGTGTACAAATAGGTCAATAAATTCATTGTAGGAATAAGGAGAATCAGAGGAATTATGAGTGATGGCAGACCAAAAGATTACAGACCTAAAGGGAAACTCTTTGACTGAAAGTAAAGCATGAGATGATAAATTACAGAAGAATACTTGAACACTCTTTCATTCTCAAATCTCATGAACTGATCATGGATTTTATCAGCAATGTAGGATGAAAAATCATACTTGACAGCAGGGGGCTATCCAGGGGTAAAAATAGACAACAATACTAGGGTTAATTGATCAACATATTCACTAGTATTGAAACCCATTATAAATATTTCATATTCAGAATCAGCCTACCCACATCAGTGAAAAAGGTATAACCATAAGGGGGAGGGCCTTTGGGCTGATGTTCTAGCAACATGAAGGTTTGGCATAGGAGTTTTAACTCTTCATGGGATAAATTTGCATATTTATCAAGTAATTCTCCCATGGACAGGGGAGTGAGGGCTTGACCAGGTTGAAATTGTAACATTTCATTTATAGAATGAGCAGTGATTGGGAAAAGGACAGTTTGACTTGGGGATTAAACTGCTCTTAGATTGGGATCATAGTTTTCATGGCAGTGATGGATTAACTCAGGAAAAATATGGACTGAGGGGAGAAGATACATGGGAAGATTGGATTCCCATAATCCAATAATGTCAGAACTGTTTATGAAGTTATCTCTGCAGCGGCAAAATTTTTGAAGAGGATTATCACTAAGAACAAGGTCTTTAATCTGAAAATCTCTATCTACTAGAGGCAGATAGTCTATGTCTCTGTGAGGGGCGTTCAGGGGTGCTACATTTAGAGCCACCAGAATCTCCATTTCTGGTTCTTGTGGATTCAGAAATGAATTCAAGTTTTTATGAGAAAACAGACACAATCACAAGTTTGAGAATGTAATTGCAGTTATGGGGATTGAAAAATACCAAATTTAACTATGTTTCTGTCTTTCGTGTGGAATTTAAAATAATAACCAGGATTTTACAGAGTTTCAACGGGAATTGGGGTAAATACCTATTTTTTGGGAATGAACAGTGATTAAACAGATACTGGCTATGGCGGATGAACTCTGGATTACTTGAATGCAATTCTCTTCAGGAAGGTGCAGTTGATGGCATACGTCAGTTGGTTTTTGAAATTCTCGGCATGGGACTCTGGTAGTTCATGAAATGGCGAAAATGATGTAGGCAAAATTGTTTTATTTACAAAGTCAAAGGGTGGCGGTCTTTTTATTATTTTAATGAATGACGTCAGCAGGAAAAGCTATTTTGTCGTATGCAGAGGGCAGTAAACGGTTTCTATCGCACCGCTTTTGGGGATGAGTGGTATTAGGTGGAGGGGCAGAGATTCCATACAATGAACGATGCGTGGCGCGGCACTGTTCAGAAAATTGCTTGGCCATCGCGCGTTATCGTTCGAACGTGGATAGCTAGCGATATTGTTAATAACCGTTGATCTCGGATGGGTTGATCAAATGGCGGTCGGGACGTGGAAATGACAGAAATTTAACAAGGCTGGCCCAATGTAATTTAAAGTTAATTAATCGCATCAGGGATGATTCTATTGGTGGGACAGGTTCTTAATTAACCAAGAAGGTTAATTAATTCCTTTTTAACACGCGGAAAAGCGATCGCGAAAGGTTTTGAACAGGGATTTAACCAAGGCTAAGGATGCGTATTGGGGATTTTAACAAAGGGTTATAGTTTTAACCTTGGGTAAAGGGAGTCGAGGAAGAAAAATACACAAGGGAAGGGTTACTTTGAAGTTTGGTTTAAACATAACTTCTTTACTTTTGTTTTAAAACACGTAATAAAACATGTTTTAACTATTTTTCAATGTATTTCTATTATATGGTAATTAAATCAAAGTAATCTAATTACCATAGGGGGGGAGATTAATATAAAGATATATTTTAGCCAAAAGAGAGTATAATGAGGGTGTTTTATTTAAACATGTGGGGATTAAATACTTTGACTAAAATTATAATAAATGGGTTTTTGGGTATTTTATAAAAAAGGAGTTATATATAATAGGAGA
Organism: Pinus albicaulis; assembly: GCA_034641835.2. Taxonomy (NCBI): domain Eukaryota; kingdom Viridiplantae; phylum Streptophyta; class Pinopsida; order Pinales; family Pinaceae; genus Pinus; species Pinus albicaulis. Next base: position 281,834 of record JAXQQM020060417.1, read on the forward strand.
AGGTCATTATTATAGGGATTTAAATAATAAATTAGAAATTAATATGGAAAATGAAAGAAGCGCTAAGTGTAAACATTATGTTAATGTTCTTAACTTATGCTTTTGAAGGGTTTTTGTAAAATATTGCATGATTTTCCTAAGTAAAATGAGATTTTACTTAGGAAAAGATTTTTTAGAGGTGAATGAATGTTATGGTGAATGGTTTTAAATACTTAGGTTTTTCCAATTATTGGGCCGAGGGTCCAGTCCCTCCAAAAGTCAAGGAAATGCCTTGAGCCCCTCTAACTTTCAAATACCTTAGTACTTAGGGGAAATTAGTGAAATTTTTAAGGAAAGATGACAAGGGAAGTTAATCATTTTGACTTTGCTTTGCCTGAAATTCTTCCAATGTAGTGTTTGCCTTTGCAATTGTGATGAAAGAAAATATTTAACACATCTAGAGTCATTATCCATCATAGGAAATTCTGCAACAACATCTACCTACCCTACCTACTTTACCGTACCATTTTTCTTCTTTATTACGGTGCACTTTGACTGGCAAACCCTTATCACACTTTTCTTTTACATATAGATACCTATATAAATATAACCTTATTACATCCAAGGGCTCAGATTAAACTGTTGAGCTCCTTTTATTTACTCTACCTATATACTTATCTTCCAAGATTAAACAATTTGGTCAGATTTTATTCTCTATCTCTAAAACACAAAATTGAAAGATGAACTAGCCAAGCTTAAACTGTTTGACTATTCATAAATTGTGGCATACGATACAAGTTGCACACAATTTTTTTATTACATCAGAGTAAAAAGTAGTGGCATTTAGACTTGCACACTTTCCTTGGCCTTTCTTTTGGTGGGGTTCATTTTCTTTTACTTTTTTGGCCATTTTTATTCTTTCACCCTTTGATTTTTCTATTAGGGTGTACCCTCTTTTCATTTTTTAAATTTTTTTATTTTTTGAGAATATGGAAAACCTTTGCAACAAGAAAAGGTATGAACATATTACATAGCTCATCAAGTCAATCATGATATATGACACCTATTGGTATAGGATTCTAACACTGGCTCCACATGGGGATGGCTTTTCCTGGTGAAAAGTCAATAACAGCAGGTCAGTTGCCCTCAAAATGATTTTGACTGAACAATGGAATTTTCTTCTGCTTGTTGCTTTTTTATATGTATGACAGTAATACTTCTGAAGCTTAGGGCCTTCTCTTCGGGCTTCAACTTCAGTAGGTTACTATCCACTCCAAAATTTTGACATTACAAAGGATATAGTATATACATGTTAAAAATCAAAATGTCCTAATAAATAGGATCAAAGTAATGTTTCAACATTCGACCATTAACTGGTCCATCTTCAGTTTCTGTACCATCCAATTTTTTCATAAAATATCTGTTGTTCCCTTGTAAAGCATGAATAATATAAGGTCCTTTCCATAGGAAATAAAATTTCCCATGTTTTCCCTTATCCTCTCTTCTGGAATCCCATCTTAAAACTTTGTTTCCAAGTTGGAAATCTTATGCCTTTGTCTTTTTGTCAAATATCTTCTTTATTTTCTCCTGCAATACTTGTGATCTCTGATACACTTCCTCTCTGGTCTGCTGTAAATTGATAGTCTGATTTATTCTCCTTTGAATATCATTAGGTTCAACCTGAGCTTCTTGAAGTAATTTCATCACAGGAACTCCTAAAGATGAAGGAAATACAACCTCAATTCCATAAACTAACTCATAAGGACTAGTACCAATAGATTTTTTGGTGGTAAGTCTGTCTGCCCATAATGCATTTGTAAGTTTCTTGTGCCAATTTTTCTTGTTTTTCTCCAATAATTTCTTAATAATATTAATGAGACCTTTGTTGGAAGATTCAGCTAGTCCATTACCCTGAGGGTAATAGGCTGTGGAATGGCCTAAAGTGATATGATATTTATTATAGAAACTTATCATTTTCTTAGATTTGAAGGCAGTAGCATTATCAGTTATGATTTTCTCAGGACATCCAAATCTTGATAATATATTAGTTTCTAGGAATCCTATGATCACAGTATAATTAGCTTGTATGAAGGGAATTTCTTCTATCCATTTGGTAAAATAATCTATGGCAGTGAGGATCCATCTATGTTGGCCAGAAGAAGGAGGATGGATTTCTCCAATGAAATCCAGGCCCAATTGTTGGAAAGATCTTTCAGTGGAAATTGGTTTTAAGGGTAAAGGTAATAGTTTTCTCTTGCCTTCAAAAATTTGACATTTATGGCAAGCAGTGACAAATTTCTTTACATCAGAGAACAAGGTTGGCCAATAAAATCCAGCTCTTAGGATCTTGTCTACAGTCGATTTCCAATAAAGGTGTCCACCACAATCTCCTGCATGGAATTCATTGAGAGCCTTGTCAGCTTCATCTTTTAACGAACAATTCAATATAATACCATCATGATTTTTCCAAAAGAGAACATTATCTAAAATACAATACTTCAAAGATGTCATTTTTAAAAACCTTTTCTTTGTTCTGGATAACCCTGGAGGAGCTTGCAGGTTTAACAATACATAAATTATATCAGCATACCAAGGTGAATCTAAAAAGGCCTGGCTGATTTGTGGAGTCGCCATCTCCTTATTGTCATCCAGTTCATTAATATCCAGGGCTTGGCAATTTGTTTCTGTCATGAGTTGAGCCAATCCCTGTCCCTTTATAAGCTTTGTAGGTTTTATCTCAATATCATATTCTAATATGGTAGCTATCCATTTACCTCTTTTGCCCTCAATTCCATCTTGAGTTAAGATGCCTTTGACAACAGCATTTGGTACATAAGCTATCACATGGGAATACAATATATAGATTCTAAAATCTTTAATGGATTTTACAAGTGCAAAAGATTTTTTTTCCATGATGTTGTATTTTAATGATGCATCCCTTAGTGCTTTACTAAAAAAGGCTATAGGTTTTTCACATCCTTGATCATCCTTTTGTAATAAAACAGCTACTACAATATGTTCTGATGCAAATGAAAATATTATGAAATCTCTATCAAATTTTGGACTGGTAAGAACTGGTGTTCTAGTCAAAGCCATTTTGATTTCTTCAAATGATTGCTTGGCTTCTACTGTCCATCTAATACTTGAATCATTTCTTAACATGTTAGTAATAAATCTAATTAGTTCAGCTAAGCTAGAAATGAATCTTCTCAAAAAATTGATTTTTCCTATGAAAGCTTGAAGTTCTTTGATATTTCTGGGGATGAGGTATCTGCAATATGGCTTGTATTTTTTTAGGATCAATTCTAATGCCATCTTTTGAGATGATATGGCCCAAGATTTTACCTTCTTCAAGATCGAACAATGAATTCTTCGGATTCAAATAAATACCATAACTTCTGCATTTTATGAATACTTGTCTGAGATGGTCCAAATGTTGTTGAACTGATTTAGAAAAAACAGTTAAATCATCCAGATATATAACAAGAAAGTCATGAATTTATTTTGCAAAACCAATGTCCATTTCTCTTTGGAAGGTTGCTCCAGCATTTTTAAGCCCAAATGGCATTTTAACGTATTTGAATGTACCCCATGGTGTTGTAAAAGCTGTTTTTTCTTGATCATCAGGATGAACCAGAATCTGGTTGTATCCTGAGAACCCATCTAAGAGAGAAATCCTAGAAGCACCTACTACCCTTTGTAAGATGTGATCCATTTTGGGCAAAGGGTAATAATCCTTCAATGAAACCTTATTTACATTTCTCAAATCAACACATAACCTGATCTCTCCAGTTTTCTTCCTAGTAGGTACCAAATTAGACACCCACTCTGAAAACCTGATGGGAGAAATTATCCCTGCTTCATACATTCATTTGATTTCTTTTTCAATTTAAGGTAGCAATACAGGATTTATTGTTCTAAGTTTTTGTTTAAATGGTTTTTGATTTTCTTTCAGAGGTATTTTGTGCTGACTTATAGATGTATCATATGATTTCAAATATTCATAACTCCAGGCAAAGACATCCTGGAATTCTTTCAAAATTTCAACATATTTTAATTTTTGATCAGCAAGCAGAGATTTGGATAACTTTATCACTTTAGGATTCTCTTCAGTTCCCAAATTATATTCTTCAATATCAGTTTTTAATGGTTCCATTTTGGGTTTCTTCGGAATATCATTAAAGTTGAAAATATCTTCTAAAGGAGTTAATCCTTTAGGAAAATGATTATCTTTCAAATTAATGATTTCAGATTCATCTTCTATAATCTCATCAACCTCCATTTGTTTAAGGTCCTGCATTTATTTTTCAGTGAACTTTGTTGGATGAAGCATTTGAATTTCATTCTCTTTTGAAATATCTGTCTCTTGTTCATTTATTTGATTAGATTCAATGACTATATCTTCATCTATGTTACAGTTAGAAAATTCATTCTCTAGGGTCAGAAAATTGTTAATCTGATTTTCATTTGCAAACACTTGGAAATTCTTAAAATTATCTGGTATAGCTGGTCTGTGTCTAATATCAGCTGTGAACTAATGATTAGGCTCAAATGGTAATTTACAAGTACTGGCAAAAATTGCAAGACTATGAGCATGCAAATTTTGTTTTCTTGGAATTTTGGCAAGCTGAGTCTGTAGAAAAGTATTGAGAAATTATAGAACTGTTCCTCTGTATTCTCTCAATCTAGGATCATTTGTCGAAAAGTATCCTTTAATCTTTTGAATGATTAAATAAGAATCTCCTATAACAGATACTCTAACTGCCCCTAATCTTTTGACAAGTTTAAGCCCTAACAAAAGAGCTTCATATTCTGCCATATTATTAGTGCACTTAAAGTTTAATCTGTAAGCATGGCCTTCAGCATGATCATTCTCAATATTGTGTATCCAAATTCCAGCTCCTGCTCCTAACTTGTTGACTGAACCATCAAATTCTAAATGCCAAAGAATTTCATGTTCATAATTGGTGTCAGGTGATTCAGGAACTTTCTTAACAGTGAGATCCTGTTTTTTATTTTCTTCTGGTTCTTCTTGGGTATCTGATGTTTCATTTTCCTCAGAAATTTCCTGGATTTTAACAGTAGATTTATTTGTAATTTATTTTGGTTCTATTGTTGGAACTTCTAATTCAGTGGGGAGATCAAATTCAATGTTATAAAGGATAAATGAGTCCATATCAGAGTGTACTGAGTAGATGGGGAAATTTTCAGGTTTCTCCTGACTACTGACCACATATTTCATTAAAGTTTCTCTGTATGGTCTTTTAGGTTGACCGAACACTGAAATAGTAGCATATGACATGTCTAATTGAAGAGATCCTCCAAGTTTTTCACCCCAAGATCTGGACAATAGCATACCATATTTTGGAGGAATATCTGCTACTACTATATCTATCAGAATATTTTTTGCAGGGTATTGAACCAAAGTAACACACAAATCTTTAATTAATCCTAAACATTTCACCTAACTTGAATCAAAAGAAAAGAGGTCCTTGTATGGTCTGGTGATATCTAGGTTTAATTTCTCCATTACATCTTTGGGCATTAGATTGTGAGATGCCCCTGAGTCAAGCATGGCATTATGAAGTATTTTATCATGTATATTCAAAATCACATAGAATGGAGGAGTTCCTCCACTTCCTGGTTTTCCATTTACTTCAGGGCCAAAAATTAATTTGGGTTGGTCATCAAACACATTAACTGAATCATCATTTCCAGTAATATTAAGTGATGTATTGATTTGGCTTCTGTAGACATCATGTTTAGCTAGTTCTGACAATGGAACAACTATCTTTAATTTGCCTACTTTAGCTTCCAGATTAAAAGGTTTTTCAGATTGATTCTTTGTATTTTGAAAAGTTGGGTTCTCCTTTTGCTCTGTGTTTTCGGTATTTTTCTCCTTCTCAGGAGTGGGGTTGTGGGTTGAATTTGTTTCTGAATCAATTTCAGGAGGTTCCTCTACATTTCCTTTGGGAGGAAGAGTATTGGAAATTTTTCTGTTATTCAGTTGAGTATCGGACACATCTTCAATTATTGGATTAGCAGGATTAGGATATAATCTAGAAATAATATGTACAGGGGTAGTATCTGTTTTACCTTTGAAGGGTTGCTTCGTGGCTTTCTGTTTACTTGTTTCTGGAACATCAATTCTTCTACTTCTCAAATTGTATTTTTTGTGAACTTCGTAAATGGCAGTATCAAATCCTTCTTTAAAATCAAATGATTCTCCTGAATGAGTTTGAAATTGCTTAATAATGTGCGCTTCTTGATCATCTTGGGTCAGGAAAAATTCTGGTTCATTCTTGCATTCAGTCAGGTTGTTTATTTCATCATCTTCAATTGGTTCTTCAGAAGTTGAGCCTTCAGTATAATTTTCCTGGAATGGGGGCCTAATATTTTGATTATGACCAATTTTTCCAGTATTTTGATTTTGATTCCTTCTGAAATTTGGATTTCTAACAGCATTGCTCGGTTGATTGTCCCAAGGAGATTTTCTTTCAATTATTTCTACTCTATCTCCTAGTCTTTCCATTCCTTTAATTATAGCATCCAATTTCTTTTCAAAAGTTATGGGTTCTTCGTTTGAAGGCATTCTCCTTTCAGCTCTAGCCCTATCTCGTTTTTCTATCAGGTTGGCTTCAACACTAACAGTTATACTTTGCATTTCTTCTAAAGTTTGAGGAGCTCTTTCCCTAAGTTGATACACCATATCAGCATCAAATCCATCAGGGAATTTGATTAAAACTGAATCTGGGGGAGGTCTAAGATTTTGGGGAACATCATTGTAAGCTTCATTGAATCTGGCGCAGTAATCTTGCACAATCTCATTTGGTCCTATTTTTAGTTTTCCAAAGTCTGATAGGATTTGAAGAGGATCTTTCTTATTTTCCCATATGTTTAAAAAATTTCTATAAAGAGCTGGTAAGTCAGTAATATTGTTTACAGGAAGGGTCCTAAACCAGGTTCTGACTTCTCCAATAAGACTTTGGACAAAAATTCTCATTCTTTCATCATCAACATCTATTTCATAAATTTCAAAATAGTCGGTCATCTTTTTGGTATGCTGTTGTGTAGTTTAAGTACCAGAACCATCAAAAGGAGTGATTTTACTCTAGTAGTCTTGGGCCAAAGCCGCTGGATTGGCTGGTAACCTTAAAGGAGCAAATCTGTTTGCCATTGGAAGAGATAGTGATGGAATAACAGGTGAGGCTGGTCTATGAGTGGTGGATGGAGGAGTAGAAGGAGTAGTTTGGGGTTGAGATGTTTGGGGAATTGATGAACTTGGGGAGGCTGAAGTGATCACAGAAATGTTTGATGTTTCTTCAGAGGTAATCTCAGATTGTATGAAATCTCGCAAATGTTTGTCAATATGTGAAGTAACAAATTCAAATTGTAAATATTCAAGAAATACTGGGTCTGGAACCAATCTGGATAACTCAGATTCAGAAAAATTCACAAATAAAGATGTTTCAAACTGCTCATCAAAAGGTTCGTCCTCAAGATAAATCCACTTCACAAGACAGGAAATAGATCTATACAGAGGTCGAGAATTTCCAGAGCTTTCTTGATTGTCTTGTCTCCTAAGAATTCTGGGGATCAGATTCAGATTTTCAAATACAGGCGGTGGATTTGGATTAGGATTAGACCTAGTGTAATGAGTCCTTTCTGAAGCCAGTTTTCTAGGTGATTTTTATTTTTTGGTTTTTGTTTAAATGGAATGAAAAAATACAACTTTGACAATCTCTTTAAGAAATTTAAGATATTGGATTAAAATTTTCTCAAAGATTTATTTGACTTGAGGAACTGATCAAATTTTTGAAACCAAAGTTCAGTTCATAAACTAGACCGGAGATAGACTAAAACAACATTTATTTACTATGCAATTGCAGAGCAAAAGTAGTTCAAAAGCTACCTAGCTAACTTCAAGCTCCGTCTATAGTTTATAAAGTAAAAAATAGTAACAATAAAATTATTCAGATCCCCATTATGGTCACCACTATGTTATCACTCAGGTTTTCCTTGAAGTTGTAGGAAAGAGGAAAGGGGTCTGAGGTAACCAGAAACCAACTTTTAGGTACAGAATCTAACCAATATGTACCCAGAGAGGGCTCTCTCTGTAAAATTTAGCTTTGTTTTTAAAGATATTAGGCTAGTTGTAAAGTCCAGGGGTTTTGATTGAGTTTGGGTGATGGAATTCTATAGCTAAGGGTAAGACTGAGTAGTTTTAGGCCATTGGGCTAATGGAGTCAAAAAATTGGCTGCACCGGATTAAGTTTCTCAACAAAAGATGGTTTCACAGGGCAAGATAACCAAATAGAGAACAATTATAGATCTAAAATGAATGGAATGGAATCCAAATGGATGAAAAGCAATTAAGAATCTTTCAACACATTCAAGAAGAAGAAAATTGAATGATTATCAATAAAGAGCATTTAATTATTCTTTATTAGATAATCAAAAATGCATAAACTAGAAAAACAGGAGCAATTAAGAATTCACTATTTAATCAGTTTAGAAGAAAACATTTAGAATAATAACGATTAAAAACAGATTACACTTAAGAAATTTCTGATTTATTCATTTTCGTTAATTATTCAGATATGAACATAGATGATATAATAAACAAATATTAAAACTTCGAAACATAAGAGAAAGATGACTTATTGATCCCTTGTTTGACACAAGAATCCTGAGAAAAGTCTTCTGCATCAATTCCTTATCTAGCTTGCCACACAAAATTTCTCCAACAACACTTTATTCCAAAATAGTCAATGTTATATCAAAGTCTAAGAATCCACCCTCAATACTCTAATCGAGGGAGTATTTATACAAAAAAATTATCAAAAATATCTCATAACAAATTGATATATAATCTAGGGTGACTCATGAATAAGTTACAATAAAAATAGAGACAAATGGTCTCGTAGATAAGATAAAAAGTAACTGTTGTTGTGTTGTTTCCTTCTTTTGAGAATGTGCTAGAGGCAGGCCCTATGGTTTGGCTCGTTGTTGTCATCTTCAGTAACTCTGTTTTGACTGCCCTGTTTCATTGATACTCTTTATCTGCACTGATACTCTTTGACTTTCTGTTTATCCCTTTATCCTTTTTATCATGGCATATTATAGTAAATAGGCAAAATTTCATGTTAGGATAATTTTTTACAAAAGTTCCAACATTTCTTCACACCATTGAACTTCTGGTACTATGGTCCTTTGCAACTTTCTCAGTGTTTCATCAGCCTCAGTATATCTGAAGAAATTAGGCTGATTTGGGAAAAAGTGATTTACCTCATGCTCGAGATAAAATAAATTTTCCATTCTTTCATGAAGATTTTTTTCTGTAGGCAATGCTGTTGTTGATGAACTAGTTGAGGAATTGGCCTGATAGTCTGCATACTTGTCCAATTTCTCAACATAATTTTCAAGGTTCATTAGTTTATCCTCTGAAACTATAGGACTGGGTAATCCTTTATTTAACATAATATCCAATCTTTCTGTGAAGGCAATGATTTCTTCTTGCATATCAGAGCACCTTCGTTCTAGATTCTGTATCAGAGTTCTTTTAGTAAAAACTCTTTTTATTTCCAAGATTGTTCCTGTCCTGTCTTGAATGCCAAGTTCTGCATGTTGATGCTTATTCTGAGTATTCAAAAAATGTATAAGTCTATTGGCTTCTTCTGGCATGTTTCCTAATTCTTCTCTTGCTTTCTCAATTTCATCCAGAGCCAATTTAACTAAGTCATTCTGTTCATACATTATTTGAATTGAGGACCAGACATCCTTTATTGACTGGATGATGTTGTCCCAAAGAATTTCATTTATTTCCTTTAAAGGTTTCTCCAATGTGAGATCATTTTCCAATGCTTTAACCAATTTTTCTAATCTTTTGACCTCTCTTGTTTTATCAACAACACTCATTTTTGAGAGATCATATTTCTGTTCTAAATCAGTAAGCTGTAACTTTTTTTGCTGGAGCTCTGTCACTTGCAATTTCAATTCATTCATTGACTTGATTAATTCTTTGGTACTTAAATTGGAAATATTTACTTGTGATGGTTCTGCTAGCTGACCTGTTGTGGTTGTACCTGTATTTACTTCTGTTGTAGATGCTGGAATATTAGGTTGTTTGTCTTTCAATGCCTATTCAAGATATTTTTCTGTTTCATTTAGTTGCTCATTCAGTTTTAAGAGCAAATCCATCATTTCCTCCTCAGAATTTTGTTTTATAATTTCTGTAGTCTGTGGATGTCTTGAGGCTGGCAATTTCAGTTGTTTTCTCAATGCTGCAATGTCATCATCTTTCTTCTTTATCAATGCTTCTATGCCCTTGACATCTTTGGGATTACGACCCAAACCAATTATTATTTCCTCCAAATTTTTTATCCTATTGTATTTAGCCTGGGAAGAGGCTATTCAAACTGCAATTGTGCATTTGTATTTTCCAAAGAATCCTGCAATTTCTTAGTCATCATTGATTTATCCATCAGAGTAGAATAAATCATCTCACCTGTTTTCTTATGCAGCTAAATATGGTCCGAAGGATGGATATCTTTTGCTAGAACTTCAAAATTAGTTCTGATATAATCTGCAGTTGTTTGAGGTTGCTGCACTTTTGGTTTGAAGTGACTCATTACCATTTTTCCTTGTTGTATGTCATAAGCTGACATCAATCTTTCTTGATTCTTAGGAGCCATTTTCAAATATTGATTGTAAACTTGAAGTCTCAGTGGATCATTTCTAGCCTTTATATTTATGAATGTCTTCTTAATATCCCAGGCATCTTTCATTGGTGGCTTGAAAGAGGATATTTTTGTACTTTGTTGTTTTTGTAGTCCCTTTCTTTGGGAAGTAGTAGATGTTCCACTGACTGTATATGTTTGCTGAATACCTAGTTCTTCTCCTCTCTGACTATCAGAAATTTCATGAACATATTCCACTTCTAGAAGAGTATTTAATTTTTTTCTTTTAACATCATGCTATTCTGAAGATCCACCAACAGGGGTAGCAACTTCAACATCTCTCTTCTTGCCTTTTTCTACATTAAGAGGAGTTTGTAAAATTGAAATTTCTGGTTCATTAATCTGAGTAGGAGGAATTTTTACTTGACCCTGTTCTTTAGAAGTCTCAGGTTGCTCTATCATTGTGAATTTTTCAAATACTTGTATATCAGGCTCCGTTTCTTTTCCTTTAGATTCTACTGTGGCCAATGCACTGATTTCCTCTAAATTTTGATGAGAAGTCCCTGTTGAAGAAGGACCAATACTTGGTATCTGTACCTATCCAAAAGAGTGTAGGTCAAGTATTTTTTCAAGGTCTTTCATTACATTTTCAACATTGACCTGCTCACTATCCTGTTCAATCAATGTCCCTTCCATCCATTCATCCATATTGGCATATTGTTCAACTTCTGGGATTCTATTATAAATGTATGGAGACAATTTATTTTTCATCCTTCTATCACAAATAAAGCTATTTGGGTCATAAGGAACCCAATAGAAACTCTTTTGTAATCTGATATAGTCTTCTAAGATTGTTTCAGCTTCCTTTCCAGCATCTCTAGAGTTACAAACAAAGGGATCTAATTGACTCTTGATTCTCAGTTGAGCCTTCTTCTTGGCATTGTAGAAATGGACTATGTCTGAATTGATCATCTGTCTAAAATATTCCAAGGCAAAGAGCCTCATCGGGACATATTTTGGCAACTTGAATGGGCATAACTCACACCCATATATTCCGATTTCTGTGTGATTTTGGTATAGGTACCAATCACCTATCCGGTATTGCTTTGAGAGCTGAAGAATTTTCTTGATTTCATTATTGACCCCAGGAGGGGAGACTCCTGTCAGCAAGGTGGTTGCAGGGTGTACAAATAGGTCAATAAATTCATTGTAGGAATAAGGACAATCATACAAATTATGAGTGATGGCAGACCAAAAGATTACAAACCTAGGATTTCCTTTGGTATCAAGTTTTTTAACAGGGAAAGGGAAACTCTCTGACTGAAATTAAAGCATGAGATGATAAATTACAAAATAATACTTGAACACTCTTTCATTCTCAAATCTCATGAACTGATCATGGATTTTATCAGCAATGTAGGATGCAAAATCATACTTGACAGCAGGAGGCTTTCCAGGGGTAAAAATAAACAACAATACTAGGGTTAATTGATCAACATATTCACTAGTATTGAAACCCATTATAGAGGATATCATATTCAGAATCAACCTACCCACATTAGTGAAAAAGGTATAACCATAAGGGGGAGGGCCTTTGGGCTGATGTTCTGGAAACATGAAGGTTAGGCATAGGCGTTTTAACTCTTCACGGGATAAATTTGTAGATTTCTCAAGTAATTCTCCCATGGACAGGGGAGTGAGGGCTTGACTAGGTTGAAATTGTAGCATTTCATTTATAGAATGAGTAGTGATTGGGAAAAGGACAGTTTGACTTGGGGATAAAACTACTCTTAGATTGGGATCATAGTTTGCATGGAAGTAATGGATTAACTCAGGAAAAATATGGACTGAGGGGAGAAGATACATGGGAAGATTGGATTCCCATAATCCGATAATGTCAGAACCGTTTATGAAGTTATCTCTGCATCAGAAAAAAGTTTGAAGAGGATTATCACTGAGAACAAGGTCTTTAATCTGAAAATCTCTATCTGGTAGAGGCAGATAGTCTAAGTCTCTGTGAGGGGCATTCAGGGGTGCTACATTTAGAGCCACAGGAATCTCCATTTCTGGTTCTTGTGGATTCAGAAATGAATTCAGGTTTTTATGAGAAAACAGACACAATCACAGGTTTGAGAATGTAATTGCAGTTCTAGGGATTCAAAAAGACCAAATTTAACTTTGTTTCTGTCTTTCGTGTGGAATTTAAAACAATAACCAGGATTTTACAGAGTATTAACGGGAATTGGGGTAAATACCTGTTTTTTGGGAATGAACAGTGATTAAACAGATACTGGCTATGGCGGACAAACTCTGGATTACTTGAATGCAATTCTGTTCAGCAAGGTGCAATTGATGGCATACATCAGTTGGTTTTTGAAATTCTCTGCATGGGACTCTGGTAGTTCATGAAATGGTGAAAATGACGTGGGCACAATTTTTTTATTTACAAAGTCAAAGGGTGGCGGGCTTTTTATTATTTTAATGAATGACCTCAGAAGGAAAAGATTTTTTGTCGTATGCAGAGGGCGGTAAACGGTTTCTATCGCACCGCTTTTGGGGATGGGTGGTATTAGGTGGAGGGGCAGCGATTCCATACAATGAAGGACGCGTGGCATGGCACTGTTCAGAAAACCACTTGGCCATCGCGCGTTATCGTTCGGACGTGGATGGCTAGCTATATTGTTAATAACCATTGATCTCAGATGGGTTGATCAAACGACGATCGGGACGTGGAAATGACGGGAATTTAACAAGGCGGGCCCAATGTAATTTAAAATTAATTAATCGCATCAGGGATGATTCTATTGGTGGGATAGGTTCTTAATTAACCAAGAAGGTTAATTAATTCCTTTTTAACACGCGGAAAAGTTATCGGGAAAGGTTTTGAACAGGGATTTAACCAAGGCTAAGGATGCGTATTGGGGATTTTAACAAAGGTTTATAGTTTTAACCTTGGGTAAAGGGAGTCGAGGAAGAAAAATACACAAGGGAAGGGTTACTTTGAAGTTTGGTTTAAACAAAACTTCGTTACTTTTGTTTTAAAACAAGTAATAAAACATGTTTTAACTGTTTTTCAATGTATTTCTATTATATGGTAATTAAATCAAAGTAATCTAATTACCATAGGGGGCGGGATTAATATAAAGATATATTTTAGCCAAAAGGGAGTATAATGAGGGTGTTTTATTTAAACATGTGGGGATTAAATACTTTGACTAAAATTATAATAAATGGGTTTTTGGGTATTTTATTAAAAAGAAGTTATATATAATAGGAGAAGGTCATTCTTATAGAGATTTAAAGAATAAATTAGAAATTAATATGGGAAATGAAAGAAGCGCTAAGTGTAAACATTATGTTAATGTTTTTAACTTATGCTTTTGAAGGGTTTTTGTGAAAAATTGCATGATTTTCCTAAGTAAAATGGGATTTTACTTAGGAAAAGATTTTTTAGAGGTGAATGAATGTTATGGTGAATGGTTTTAAATACTTAGGTTTTTCCAATTATTGAGCCGAGGGTCTGGTCCTTCCAAAAGTCAAGGAAATTTCTTGAGCCCCTCTAACTTTCAAATACCTTAGTACTTAGGGGAAATTAGTGAAATTTTTAAGGAAATATGAGAAGGGAAGTTAATCATTTTGACTTTGCTTTGCCTGGAATTCTTCCAATGTAGTGTTTGTCTTTGCAATTGTGATGAAAGAAAAGATTTAACACATCTAGAGTCATTATCCATCATATGAAATTTTGCAACAACATCTACCTCCCCTACCTACTTTACCCTACCATTTTTCTTTTTTATTAGGATGCACTTTGACTGGAAAACCCTTATCACACTTTTCTTTTACATATAGAAACCTATCTAAATCTAACCTTATTACATCCAAGGGCTCAGATTAAACTGTTGAGCTCCTTTTATTTACTCTACCTATCTAATTATCTGCTAAGATTAAACAATTTGGTCAGATTTTATTCTCTATCTCTGAAACAAAAATTTAAAAGATGAACTAGCCAAGCTTAAACTGTTTGATTATTCATAAATTGTGGCATAGGATACAAGTTGCACACAATTTGTTTATTACATTAGAGTAAAAAGTAGTGGCATTTAGACTTGCACACTTTCCTTGGCATTTCTTTTGGTGGGGTTCATTTTCTTTTACTTTTTTGGCCATTTTTATTCTTTCACCCTTTGATTTTTCTTTTAGGGTGTACCCTCTTTTCATTTTTTAAATTTTTTGATTTTTTGAGAATATGGAAAACCTTTGCAACAAGAAAAGGTTTGAACATATTACATAGCTCATCAAGTCAATCATGATATATGACACCTATTGGTATAGGAGTCTAACACATTCAATGGATACAACAAATACATGAAGTAGTGCAAGATCAGTTAGAGAAGATTCAGGCCAAGTACAAAATGTTCCATTAGAAGCATCAAGTCGATCATAATTTTGAGTTCGGTGATCAGGTATGGTTGTATATTAGTAAAGATAGGTTGAAAGGTGAAGGTAAGAAAATGAAACCCATCAGGTAAGGTCCTTTCAAGATTATGGAAAATATTGGAAATAATTCTTTCTGGTTAGATTTACCACCTTACATCCGTATTTATTCAGTAATAAATGTAGAAAATTTGAATTTGTATGAACCTCCGAAGATCATTGATTCAGAGGAAGATACAAATATTCCTACCATTGATGATTTGGGACCTAATTATATGAATGAGTTGTAGGAAGATACCATCTTGGATAGGAAAGTTCGCACTTCCAAGCAAGGAGATGTTGAATATCTTCAAGTGAGACACAAGGGCATGAATACAACCAAGGCAAGGTGGATGTAGACTGGAAAAGTGAGGGAGTTTTATCCTCACTTGATGTCTGATTAAATCAAACTTTGTTGCTCGAAAAGCTTTCAAGTGGAGAGGATTGATCCAAGAGGACATTAAATCAGTACATATTGACTGTGAGTTCCAGTTAATCTCTAGTTTGTCCGATGAGAGGTCCAGTTCAATCTTCAGTTCACCAGGTTCTCTAGTGTTCTAGATGAAATATTCAATTACTTTAGGGTTATTTCATGGTTAATTCTTCATCATTTATGGTGTAAAATTCATGTAGTGGAAAATTTTAATGTTTATGGTGAACAGACCTAGTTCTAAACCTATGGAGGAAGACCTAAGTGATAATACTAATGGTCCTAGCCTAAATTATAAGCCTAGTGCTAAAACCATATGATATAGCACTAATGCAATGTTAAAAACCTAGGTGAAAATGTTTTAGAGCAATTTTTAAAACCTATGGTTCAAAACCCTCTCAGACTATGTAATACATATGTTATAAACTATGTAATAGACATCTATCAGTCTAACCGCACAGACTTAACCACAACAACATTAACCGTAGCGGAATTGACATGTGAGTTGTTGGGGTTTAGTTGTGGATGCTTGATAGCACAAGTTAAATGTTAACAAGAAGTTGTTGGAGCCAACCATCGGGAAGATTGCATAGAATTGGTACATGGATAGCGATACCACACCATTTGCTGAAACTATGGACATAACCTGCAAGGTGGTCGTCAGGGTATTGACCGTCGCCCTGTGACATGGCAAATAGTTCAACTTCCCTGTTATTAGATTACCACCAGGGTTAGTTATAACCTAAATTTTATTTTGGATTTTTGAAATAAATGTGCGCAGTTGTAAAGTTGTTAACCTTGTAACCATATTCTAAGGTGTATGAAGTTCATTAGACTGAGAGAAACTTCAGCCTTTAATGTAAAACCACTTTCCATTTCTGGTTTAGGATGTTCAAATATTGAACCTACATAACACTATAAAACCACCTTTTCACATGATGAATGGAGATAGAGTGATTTCAAAGACTTGTATTCAAATTCTAGAAGAGAGAGGCAGTTATTGTTTCATGTGAAACTTGGTCTTCTGAAGGTGGAATTGGACACGAAGAAAAGCGTTGGAAATCTACGAGAGAGAGATTTCTATTGGCAGTGACCAGAGGTGCCTGTGACCATTTTCAGCCTGGTATTTTTATGTGTAAAAACTTCCTTGGATCAATCCTTAACAAAACAGACACCCATCTTGAAAGCAGACCCAGAGATGTAGTCCACTAGGGATGAACTTCGTAATCAATTTTTGTTGTCTCTTATCTCTATTATTTTCTTCAATTTCACGTTTAATAAGCTTCTTAAGTTCTAGTTTAAGTCTTTAAATCATTTTCTTTCCTTTAGTCTTCCACATTAAGCGATCGAGTTAACATTCAATTCACTTGTTGGAAAATAATCAGTTCTACTTTAGTATTAGATGAGATCTATTTCAGGTCACTCCAACACTCATTGTAACTATGACACCTAAGAGAGTCCCCTCAAAATATACCACTAAAATAAGTACAAAGGAAGTAGTTGAGAAAACGCCATTTAACTTGCCAGTGTATGAGGAAACTAAGCCATTTGTGGAAAAGGGGTCAGATCCAACATGGAAGATGGTTAAAAGATGATTTTTCAACAAAGGAATTTGAATAATATATAAAGGACTGACATGTATATCGCAGTGTTCAACAATCAAGATTATATAGGTTTGCATGCATGTATTCAACCTTCCCATTTGTAGATGGCATCAGCTGGATTGCCTCACACATTTATGTGAATACCATGACATTAAAAAATTATAGCGGACATAACATTTCTAATTTTATAGAAGAAGACTACTGTGCTATGTATAATTTTCCACAGGAAGAAGAAATCATGGATTCATCCTTTTATGCTTCCAAGGGATATGTGAGCACGAGGAATATTGTTAACGGTTGGGTAAAAAAGCCATCGAATTTTTGATAGATGCCTACCAACACATACAAGACAAAATATCTTAGGAGTGCCTACCATCTATTGGTCATATTAGCTTGCAGAATCTACATTCAACAAAGCATGGAAAAATTACTTTAATGGTGGGAAATCTTATTGAACGAGGTCGTGAATGAGGCGAAGTCATTCACCTAGTCATATTTGTTGGCTTGTTAGTTGAGAATCCATGTATAAAATGTCGACAATCCTCCCAAGGGTAGGAAACAAAGGTTATATATATCTGCATACTTAGTGGATGCGATATGTGCACATAATTCATTCCCAAGGATGAACTAGACATGGACACCACAAGATCCTGCCATGCACATCTACTACAAAATTCTTTTGGATAACATTCATCAAGGAGTTATGGAGAATCTAACTGAAAACTTCATCATTACGCTATAAATTCTTATCTTTCAGGAAGTTTCGCCTTGCATGTCACGTAGAGCAATGGAGAAAATATTTGAGATCGCAAACCGTTTTCCCTCACTAGATGGCACCTTCCAGCTAATTTGTTGCATGTTTTTCCAAGTTATGCCACTAATAAGCTTTCCATGCAAGAAATTTCATATCATCTCGCCATAGGCTTGCCATCAAACTTGAATAGGAAGAAAAAATCACCATGGCCAACTCTTCCTTTGAAATTTGGATTGTATGAGATCAAGAACCTTAAGGTCGCACGAACCAAAAAAAAAAAAAAGTTTGAATTCGGTACCTGATACTTTAATCCATATGATCCTTGTGGTATTTTCAAGGACCATTTTGTGAGAATACATTATTGGTGGACTAGTGGGGAATTTCATTTTCCGGAAGAAAAACCATGGAATAATTTCTACAATGCCTCCAAAATCCATGAGCGAGTCAGTATAGAAGGTACTTCATAGGTTACTTCATAGAGGGAAACAATTCCAAAATCAATGGCAACAAAAGGGATAAAACCTGTGTAGGATAAAGGAAAGAGAAAGGTTGTTGATAGTATAGGGCGAGAAAGAAGTCGTAAGATGAAAGACGATCCACTTGTTATGAAAACAACTTTAGCAATTGAGGCAAAGATGAGATACAGGATGTAGACAGAAGAACAGAGGAAATGAGAAGAACAACACAGGAGAATGAAGGATGAGAAAGAGAAGCAAGAACAAAAAGATAATACGAAGCAAGAAGAATAATAAAGGAAAGGAACTATAGTAGAAGAAAAAACGTAGAAGTAGGCTGAAGAGCAAGAACAAATTAGCCAGAAAGAGAGGGTGAAAGTGGACAAATGCATGATCGGGAGATTTCTAAGTAGATTGAAGAATTGATCAATATTGTGTACATGGAGGAGGAATCAAAGCCATATAATTGGAATTTCGACCTAATTCTGAGTGCACAACCGATTACCACTCTGTCTCCACCTCCTTCAGTAGCTGAGTTAAGCAAGGAAAAGGAAGTTGTTACTCTTGATGATGATTTTTTCATGGATACATGAAATGTTTTGTATGATGAAATCTAGAATAATATTGTAAAATCACGATGAAATCACTTTATGGATGACCTCACATCGTCTGCATTCATCAGAGAGAGGGTAATAGTGACAAACACTAGTAAGAATACAAATTCCATTGTCAAGGCCAAGTTGTCCTTTGTATGTGCAATAAGATCAAACACTCTGTATTTGACGAGCGAGAATAAGAAATTGGCACAAAAATTAGAGGATTCCTAAAAAGAGATAGAACAACTCTGCGTAGTAGCACAAAATGCAGCTTCCACATAGGTCTACTTGGAGGAAATGAGAGCAGTGATACATGGTGAAGTGTCAAAACTTGAAGAGACCATGTTGGACCTCTATGAGGAGATTATAACCATACACAAGGCATTTTTCCACTTGCATGGTTCACAGCAGCAGAGAAAATAATTTTTCAAATATCTTAATAATGCAAAAGTTACCATTGTCTCCATGCATGAATGGACAATGTGATACAAAGGGTCACCACTTAACTCGACAAAGAAAATGAAGCCATAGGGAGAGTGTTGGGTGTGTCTTATATTATTTACATGAATAGTCACATGTGCGGGGGGGTGACAAGGGGGGAAACAACCCCCCTGTCCAGGGGTTCACAGGGGGGCGAATAGCCCCCTCCATGAGGTCTAGGGCAGTGCCCCTAGAATTTTTTTTGGACCCTATTTTAGGTGGGCAGACCCATCTATGGTTTTTTGCATGGGATTGCACATGGTTTTGGGGCATGATGTTTTTCAACCCCTCTTATTATGTAGATCTGGTCAAGGGAACTATGATTATGTTCTAATCTAGGGTCAATGGATTGGGGTTTATTAATGCTTCAACATGTATACATATTAGTTGTAACACTAAAAGGAATATAATTAAAAATCAAGCTGGTAGTCCCGATATGGGATCGAGGGGAAAAATATATGTGTATATATGTTTGATGTTTTATTATCTCGCTATTGTTTATTTTCTATATTTTAAGAATTCATTTGCAGATAATTTCTTTATAGGGTTAAAACCTATTGAGATTTGGAGAAAGCGAGAGTTCAAATGTTGATTCAAAACAATAAGAAGTTCGCCTCATTCATTGGAAGTATTGAAGCCTCATATGTACGATTATACAATAGTTTGGATTTATTGGTGAAAGCACACGGGATCCCATTATTTGGCTTGCTCATTGAAGCTAAATGAAAACACCAGGTCAGGTAGGAGATCAAAGAGTACCTGCAGCAGCTGAGATAGATTGCCACCAAGGAGGATTTGGAGTTGAAAAGACAAAAAATGTAGAATTACATCGGTGTATTTTTCTAGATTAGAACAATGTTTCTCTTGCTTGAGAGAGAGGTTAAAATTGGTTCCATGTCATTTTACCCAGACGATATGGAGGCTACAGTCTGCTTCCAGCTCAACACTGTCACGTATTTTAGGGTTTTCACCCCACAATACCAATCTTGGAACCAATATGTGATCGAGAATCATCAAGTGGAAGTTGTTGAGCTAGAGTTTTCCCAAACTCAAGAGTCATAGTGTTTTGTATTGTTAGGTTGTCAAGTTGTCTCTACCCTATTTTGTCTTATATGGGTATGAGTGTAAAATTTAATATTAGTTTTAATTATTTTTAAAATTAAATTCAAAGTTTCAATATTGGAATGTGAAGAGTCATGATGTAATGTAGTGAGTCATTTTATAAAGAAGTTGAAGATTCATGAGCGGAGTCTAAGATTCATAAAGGGGAATGTGAAGAGTCACCCCCTTTTGTTATAAATATATCGTCATAACACATGTAAAGGTATTTTGGCTAGGCTTAGGCTTTGGAAGAGCTTTCCAGTTTTATGAGAGCCTTGGCTACTCCATAGCGTATAGGGAATATACTTGTTTGGAGGAGTAGGTGTTCTTGATTTCACATTACACTATCGGGGCTAGTGGTTCGTTAATGGTGTATGTATGATTGTAAACTCAAGTTTTAATAAAACTCATAGCCTACACACTGTCATGCATATGTTTGAATATAGTAGGACTATTATTGTTGTATTTTCAATGTATTTTATTTAACTTACGCTTATTCTTATTAGTTACTTTTTTTTCATTTGTATGAATGTTGTTGAATGTTTGTTGTTGTATTAATTCACCACGGTTAACTTTTGAACTATTTCTCACATTATATTGAGATGTCATTATGCTCGTGTTTTAATTTAAAGACGAGTACTATTAAATTTTACTATTGGGCCCACTTCCCTTTCCCTTCACGTGTTCGAACCTTCATGCATCACACTTTAATTTCCGCAGGCTAACACACTTGTTCTCACCAAAGACACCATGCACTACTCTATACGTATTTGAAACCAACGGAGATAAGTAACACCCCACTATTGCGTCTCCTACTTCAAATAGTGTGAGGTTTAGTTGGACTTTATATCGGGGAGATCCCCTGAATTTTGGCGAGCCCAACACCATCGAAATTGATGGTGCTAGTAGGAGGGACATAGACATGATGATCCCTTGAAGTGTGTTTTGAATTTCTACACTCATCTAATGACTTCTCCCCAAATCATAACCCCATCATGTTTTTCGAGATACAGAAATATGAAAGTGTCAGTGCGAATTATTGATGACTCATCAAATATGGAATTCAATGGCAATGTTGAAACCACCTTATTTTATCGTCCTTCTCATTTTCCTAAATTTTGCACAAAACAAAACAACCACTACGAGGATGTTGGCTGTAGGTTTTTTATTCTGATGTTAGAAGGGCGCGTACGGAATTGGTGTAAGACATTGCCTAATGCCTCAATACACTCTTTCAAACATCTTTTCACAAATATGCTTTATGTGTTTGATATGTATGATTGTATATCTCTATGCCAGAAAATTAAGAATTTGCGAAAATCATGTGATGAATCTACCCAGGATTTTCACGATCATTTTGTTCATTTTTTCTTTGAATTTCTTGAAGATGATGTTGATTGGCCTTTCTTGGTCGAAAAATTTCTAAATATTGTTCACACTTTAGATAATTTGCACGAGGTTGAACCTTTTGAACCACTCCCAACATACGTTGGTATTAGAGCTTATAAATCTGCGACAGACAAAGTTTTTGTTCCAAGTGATCCTTCGTCCCCTTCTCACCAAACAACTCTTGTTCTGAAGGTTTAGGTGGGAGAGCTTGAGAATTCATCAGCTGCTACCACCATACCCTCCCACCCCACATACTCAAAATTTATGTGGAGGTTTGGACTGCATATATGATGGTTACAATGAATTTTTCTATCCACATCCTTCATCCTTTGGCTCCTTTGGTCCTCTACATTCTGAGTTGTTGTGCTCACCTGTTTCAAATATTTCTTATGATCATGTGAATAAATTTTTGAATGGAGTTCGTGTTGAAAAACTAACTTGTCATATCATTTATGGTCATTATGTGTGGAAATATACATCTCAACAAGAATTTGCGATGAATGATGATTCTTTTCCTTCTGCACCTCTACCGCATGATCCTGAAATTTTCCACAATTATGTCATTCCTGTTGAATGTAGTGAAAATTTAGTTTTTGATAATATTACTAGTTTTGATCATTCTCAGAACACATGGAATGTCATTTTCTCATTTGAACATGGAGAGGAAATTTTTTCTCTTTTTTATTTCCCCAATCTCTTATCTTATCATTCTGAAAATATAGAGGGTGAATTTTCTTGTTTTCAATATTCCGCTTTTCATGATTTGTCAGGTCATGACAATGCCTCTATTTGTGATCTTGAAATTTATGATCATGGCGGTCGTGACCTTTTCATTGATTCATTTCGTCATCATTATGATTCTTCCATTGTTGATCTTTCTAAGCCACTAATATTTTATGATCCATCATATGATGAGTTGGAACTTGCGTAAGCTAATAACGAACTTTATCCCAAGTTTATGTTTATGTTAGGTTCTCGTAGTCTTGTGGTCAGTTCCACTTTCGATTAGAAATGTGTTGAATCTTTCGAGGCTCCTCATAATTTTGTCGCACACATTGAAAATAGATATGTTGTACAATTTTCACATCCTCCATCCTATTTACACGATCCTATCGCTCAATCATTGGAGGATTTGTACATGGCGAGCATTGTTGCAAAATGAAAATATTTTTCCTTCTTTATGTTCACCGATTTTCTTAGTTTGAAAGTTTGTTCTTGCACGTATTTGGGTTGTAGTGTGTTTAAAAACCACAATGAACCTACACAGTGTCTTCCATGCGCATTCCATTCTCACTTGTCTATGTGTATTTCTAAACTTATAAAAATTTTGTTTGCAATTTCCTATATTTTTTATTTTTATTTTTATTCTTGAATATATTTCTTGACATGTTTTCGCTTGCATACATAATCCAACTAATGCACCAGTGGTTACTCTGGAAGTATGACTTCATGTGAGTTTGGCCTATGCTCTGATTAGGTTGGCAGTAGTAGTTGTTTTTTTTTTCTTCGTTGTTTTCTTTGATTTACTTCTTGCTCTACTTCTTTCTTTTGTTTGTTTTCTTTTCAATTATAGGATAGTTTCCGCATGAGATCATTTTTGGATTTTGAAGTAAGCATGGTGAGATCTAAGAGGAAATTGGACTAATATTAATGCTTGGTTATTTTTCTATTCCCTCTCTTTGCATGAATTGTTCACTCTTTTAATTTATGATACTTGGATGGAAAATACATTCCTTTTCGGAGAAAATCATGGTGAAATCACGATGCTTGAATTTTTACTAGTACCTCCTGCTCTAGTCAGTATTTTGTCTTTTTGGTTAATCCTTTTCAACTTAGTCGAGTAGAGTAAGGAGAGGAGGAAAACCTTTAAAAGTATGTCATAGGTGTATATAAACATCCTTATCTGAAGGAACAACCTCTTCTTCTATCAATAAGTCGGGATCCCTCTTGCACCCCATGAAATAAATAAGTGCCTATGCATACTTATATGAAAAAAATGAAAAGATGAAATATGTAAAAAGTAAAATAAAGGGAACAATAAGAGAAAGGTTTTCTACACAAATAGGTGAAACAAGAAACTTTTCCAGAGTATTGTCCATGATTACTGGCAATGGACAAATGTTTGTGTTCCTGAAGTGACTCCGTCGTGGTACTCTCTAGGCCTTCTGATAGTGAAGAAACACTAGAGATGAAGAGTAAGACTATGAAATTTTTCTTTTAATTGTGCTACTCCTCTTCCCCAATCAAAAATACCGAGTTTGACTTAGCTTGGTTAGTGTGCTACTGATGAAGATAATGGTAGCAACTACCTCTTTAACTCAAACTATGTGAAGAAGTTGTGGTAATCAATGAGATGAACAATAATTCTAGAAGAGTTAGACATATTTTGCATGAGGCAATATCCATACAGTGAGTTGGAGTTCTACTAGTGTGTCGCCAAGTGTTGTAGCAGCTATAACCACCCTCCAAATATTTTCCTATGATTCAATTTTGGAGCCTTCCTTCCTATCCACATGAGCTTATCTTGTATAGTTATCAAGTATCCATTCTTGGATCGAGACTTATCCTTTTCATATGTGCTTTTTTTTTTTAACACTTGAATAATATTTCTAAGTCATGATATAACCTCCTAACTTGGCCTTACAAAAGTTTTGGGCTTACCTCTAGAAACTACACAATCGATGAGGGACAACTAGCCTTTATGATTGGAATTGTGCAATTTTGATTGACAATTCTACCTTGAGATGAGAAACTACAAATTCATGGATGGAAGACCATCATTGAGCCCAAAAATTGTGCAAATCATTCCCTTGAGCTTAGAAACTTCGCAATCCAGTAAGCCATAAAGTTTCCTATATCCCCATAATTACACAATCTTTCCTGGAAGTCTACATGGAAACTTTGCCAAAAATAAAAAATAAAAAAATAAAAATAAAAATAAAAATCAAACCTAAATAATAGGGATCCATTATTAGTTTCCCGAAGAAGGCACATTCTCTATTTCTAGAAAATTTCACGAAGTGTCACTTTTCCTAGATTTTAGGTATGTGCATCATAAACCCTAATTCACTCAAATATATTTAACTGATGCCCCTGGAGCTCATTTTCACATTTGATCTTGGAGCTAAAGAATTCCTAAGGAGATCATGGAGCCTTTGGTACGGTCATCGTTGCTTTTCCAAGTGACCTTTTCTTTTGTTGTCTTTTTCTACTTTTTCTAATGCTTTTTGTCATTTCGCTTCTACAAGTGTTGCTTTGTTTGTTTCTCTTCATGATTGATGGAGTTTTAACTAATTTTATCTTGTAAAAGTGTTTCTCCAAGTTGTAGTTTTCCTTTCACAAGTGTCACATCAGTTTTCTTGTTTTTTGCATCGATGGTCATCATTGCAGTAACTCTCCTCACGTATTTGATTTTCCTCCTATTTTTCTAGTTTTTGCACTTGATTCACATTGATTCATTCATACTTAATAAAATTTTCACTCAAAATCACACCGTCACTTAGATCTTATTGTCTCCCACTCTATGAGAAGGAAGATTTTCACTTTCCCTTGGCAAGTTTTCACTTTGTCCAGTTGGGCATTATACAAGTTTGAGGCTCAAGCCAAGAGCTTGGCCTCTGATATTGTGAAGTACACAACACAGGCTATACCAACTGCACATTACGCAGTTTCATGGCTGATTCTGTCATCTTTTCCACTGAGACTGTGTAATGCGTTGTCTCTCCTAGTCGCTTCCAAAGATGAACTACACATTTCAAAGTCATAAGCCTCAGGCTGAATCCTTGGTTGCTAGGAATACAAAATGCATAGTTCCCACAACTAATATCCCTCAACTAATCCAAAAAATTGTGCAATATTGCTCTCTAGTTTTTGTGGTTTTTGCCTGATCTTGCTTCAAAGGTATATTTGCAAAAGTTAATGTTTGCTTGTCATGAGTGAATTTTCTGTCCCATAGGTACCATAGTTGTTGAGCAATTCTCTCTGGTAGGCATTGTAAATATGGCACCAAAGAAAGATACTTCAAAATATACCACTAAAAGTAGTACCAGGGAAGTAATTGAGAAAATTCCAATTAACTTTCTAGTGTATGTGAACACTCAAATATATTTGGGAAAGGGGTAAAATCTAACATCGAATATGGTTAAAGATGTTTTTTCGGCAAAGGACTTCGAGGCAAGTCTAGAGGACCAACAGGTATATGCTTTTTTTCAATGGTAAATATTATATAGGGTTTCATGTAGGTATATAACCCTCCTATGTGCGGATGTCATCAGCTGGATTGTTTTGTAGATGTATGTGAAGACCATGACATTAAACAATTTCAGTGGACAAAATATTGTTATTTTTATGGTAGAAGACTAGTGTGCCATGTATCATTCATCATAGCTAGAAGCGCTCATGGATTCATACATTTAGGCCTCTAACAATTATCTGAGGGTAAATCATATTGTTAAAGGTTGGGTGAAAGAGCCATCAAATTTTCGACAGATGCCCACCAACCCATACAAGACAAAATATCCCACGAGGGCCTACCATCTCTTGGTCATATTAGTGTCTATAATTTACAGTAAACAAAGAGAGAAGACCTTTTTTTAAGGGTGGGAAAGGTAATGAATGCAGGGAAGTTGTTCAGATGGTCATATTTTTTGTCTCATTAGTTGAGTATCGATGTAGAAAATGTCCATAATCCTCCCAAGGGTGGAAAATAAAGGTTCTATATGTCTACATACTTATTGGATGTGATATATGCACATAATGCATTCCATGACATGAACTGGATAGGGACATCATGAGACCCTTCCGTGCACAACTACTAAAAACTGCTTCCTTATTGCAGTGATTAAGGAGTTATGGAGCCGTTAACTGACCACTTCATCATTCTTCTATACAATCTTTTACTTCAGGAAGATCCACCTTGCATGTCACATAGAGAAATGGAAGAAATATATGAGATCACATACTTGTTTACCTCATCGGATGGCACCTTCCTTAGAATGTTTGGTGCTCAGAAGTCAGAACACATTTTTCAAAGGTATGCCACCGACAAGATTTTCATTCAAGAATTGTCATATCATCTCACCATAGGGTTGTCATCAATCTTGCACATGAAGAAGAAAGTGCCATGGCCCACTTTACCTTTGAAAGTTGGATTGTATGAGATCAAGAACCTTAAGGCCGTGGACATCGAAGGAAAATTAATAGAGAAGTATGACTTTACTACCTAATAATTTAATCCATATGATCCTCGTGGTATTTTCAAGGACCACTACGCAAGAATACACTATTAGTGGATCAATGGGGAATTTCGTTGGTTGGACGAGGAACCATCGAAGAATTGGTACAATGCCTCTAAACTGTGCGAGACGGTAAGTATTTAAGTTATTTCAAAAGTCACTCTAATGAGGGTAGAAACTCTAGAGGTAGTTCCAATAAAAGGGAGAAACTCTGCGTAGGATAAAGGAAAGAGAAAGGTTGTTGATAGTCCACGGGGAGAAATAGTTTGTAAGATGAAAGAAGATCCACTTGTTATGGAAAAAAGATTTAGCCATTGAGGCAAAGAGGATATAGAGGATGTAGTGAAGACAACAGAATAGGAGAATAATAGCATAGGCTAATGGAGGAAGAGAAGGAAGAGAAAGAAAAAGAAGAGAAGAAAAATTAGGAAGAAGAAGAAAGGAAAGGTACCATAACAAAAGAAGCAACGCAAAATCAAGGCTGAAGAGAAAGAACAAAATCAGCCAACAATAGAGGGGGGGAAAAAACATATGCAGGATCAAGATATTTCTCTGTAGATTGAGGAATTTATCGATATTGTGTACATGGAGGAGGCACCGAAGCCACAAGGATGTCGATATGATGTCGAGTGCACAACAAGTCACCACTTAGTCTCCACCACCTCTAGAAGCTAAGTTAGTCCCAAGTGAGGAAGAGGAAGTTGTTCCTCTTGTTGATGATCCAACCATGGACATGTACAATATTTCATACCGTGAACTCCAGAACAATATTGTATAAGCATGTAGAAATAATTTTTCAAATGACCTCGCATCGCCTGTATTCATTAGAGAGAGGGTGATAATGGTGGACACCAAAAATAATCCAAATTCCATTGTTGAAGCCAACATAAAATTTCCAAGTCCAACAAGATGAAACACTCATATTTGGTGACCGAGAATAAGAAATTAGCACAACAATTATAGGCTACTCGAAAAGAGATAGAATAGGTTCGCTCAACATCACAAAACGTATCTTCTACACATGTCTACTTGGAGGAAATGAAAGAAATGATACTTGGTGAAATATGAACACCTGGAGAGACCATGTGGGATGTAAATGAGGAATTTATAACCATATATAAGGTATATTTTGACTTGCATGGTTTGTAGCAATAGAGAAAATACTTTGTCAAAAATATTAAGCATGTAAATTTTTTTATTGTCACCGTGCATAAATGGACAATGTGATACAAAGAGGCATCGCTTAACTTGGAAAAGAAAATGAAGCCACGGGCAGAGATGGAGAAAGTGAGAGTTTGAATGTTGATTTAGAAAAAAAAGCAGCTCATCTCTTTCATTGGAAGTATTCAGGACTCATATGTATGGTTATACAACCATTTGGATTTCTTGGTGAAAGCACATGGGATCACATTAGTTGGCTCGATCACCGAAGACAAATGCAAAAACAAGTTAGGTAGGAGATCAAAGAGTACTTGGAGGAGCTGAGACAAATTTCCACAAAGGAGGATTTAGAGTTGAACAAACATAACATGAAAAATTGCATCGGCGATCATGTCCATATTAGAATAATGTTTCTCTTGCGTGAAAGAGAAGTTAAAATTGGTTCCAAGTCATTGTACCCAAATTCTATGGAGGTGAGATTTCGCTTCCAACCAGACACCATCATAGAGCTTGGGGATGTCATCGACAGTATCGAGCTTGGCACCAATATGTGATTGAGAAGCATCAAGTGGAAGTTGTTAAGCTAGAGTTTCCCCAAAATCAAGCATCATAGTTTTTTATCTTGTTAGGATGTTAAGTTGTCTCTACCATATTTTGTCTTTTATGGATATGAGTTTAAAATGTAATATTATTTGTAATTGTTTGTAATGTGAAATTCCAAGTGTCAATATTGGAATGTGAAGAGTCATGATGTAATGTAATGAGTCATTTTCTAAATAAGTTGAAGAGTCATGAGGGGAGTCCAAGAGTCACAAAGAGGAATGTAAAGAGTCACCCCCTTTTGTTATAAATATATCCTCATAACTCATGTAAATTGATTTGGGAGCCAAGCTTTTGGCAATGTTTAGGCTTAGGAAGAGCTTGGGAGTTTTGTGAGAGCCTTGGCTTATTAATAGCATAGAGGGAGTATACTTCTTTGGATGAGAAGGTGTTTTTGACTTCACATTCCACTATTGGGGCTAGTGGTTCACCAATGGTGTATGTATCATTGGAAATTTCACTTTTAAAAAAACTCAAAGTCAACACATTTTCATGAACACATCATGAATGTAGTAGGATTATTATTGTTTTATTTGCAATGTATATTATTTAGCATACACTTATGATTATGAACTACTTCGTTTGTATTTGTATGAATCTTGTTGAATTTGTGTTTTTGTATTAATTCCTCACGATTAACTTGTGGACTATTTCACATATTATCTTGTTATGTCACTATGCTCGTGTGTTCCTTTCAAGCTGTGTACAATTACAGGATTATAATGGGCTCACTTCCTTTTACCTTCACGTCTTGGAACCTTCATGCATCACATTTGAATTTCTGCAAGGTCACACACTTGTTCTCACCAAAGACACCATGCACCACTCTATGCATATTTCCAACCAAGGAAGATCATCAAAACCCCACTATTGGGACTCCTACTCCAAGTTGTGTGAGGTATAGTTGGGACTTGATATCGGGGAGATCCCATGAATGTTGGTGGGTCCAAAACCGTCAACACATGGGAGTTCAAATATTTTATTTCAGAATAACATTAAAATATTTTTTGGAACTTAAAAGAATTACACATCTTAGATTAAATTTATAAATATGATGATTATGTCATCAACTCAACTTAATTGATCCTTCATTTTTTTATTAATCAATTTTTATTAGAAATCAGTGGTGGAAAGGAGAAACGAAGACCCAAAAAATAAATTAATAACATCCATAGGGGAGTGTGAAAATAGAATTGGCAGTGTTAAGGGAGTGGGACTTACATTTAGTTTTTCAAAGCACTATTAGATGAACCTTATCAACAAGTTAAGTTTGAAAATATCAAAGGAACAAGTTGATTGATGATGTTAACAGGATTAAAAGAAGCTATGAGGTGAGCTACATAACTCACATAAAGAGACAAAGGAGACAAAGAGAAGCTGAAGGAGTGTACCAACATGAAATTCAAAATTATATTCATATTATTATGGTGTTATTTTGTATATGTAATTAATTTTCTCATAAGATTTAATGCATCAAACATAAATGTAACTCTATGGATCATGGAAATAAAGTTGTTATTTATGTGCTAGTCTGATATTAATGAAAGAAGACAATTTGCACAGATATCTCTGGTGCAATGTGTATGGTCCATTCTCTATTTAATTTTTTTTATGTTTCTAATTAAATGCATTCATAATGGCTTGTTTTCTTGTAATGGTGATAAACTATTTAAATGGTAAATGAATCCTCTCATACTCATAAAAATCCGTCAACCTACTCATTGTACTAAAGGGTCTTTGGGTGATAACTTCTTCCCTTGAGTAAAATTAAAAATTCCAGCACAGACTAGAGTAAAAAAAAAACCCCTTTGTTGGCCCCCGAGGTAGAACCCTAGTATCTGCACTATTTCTCTCCAAAAAATGGTTCTATTGTCGAGACGCTAAAAATTTAACTGAGTTTTTTCTAATAATTATGAGTAGGATATTAAATAGTGGTATTGAGATGTGATGGGAGGAAAAGTGTGACACTTTCATTCTTTAACAAGCAGAGTTATGATAGAGAAATATTTATTGGCTTCATAATTATATCTTTTTCTTTCGGTTTGCTAGTGATTAGTACAAAATATTGTAGTCGAATTTCGTGAAAATCTATATTAGTGGTTACAATAGCTTTGGAAGTCATTAGGAGATCGAGGTTATCATGGGATCTATCGGAACTAGACTCCATCATATCTAGTTGTGGTACATTGCTGAAATCATGAAAATACCAGGGTTTTTGATTTCAAGGTGAAAACTACATTGGAAGGGAATATTATTGAATATGCTACAGAAAATCATCAATCTTTTTTTGAAGTAGAAGAATTTTTTAGTTTTGGGCTAAGAGGTAGATTGTTTGATAAATCCCTTTGTGGATCAAGATCATGTTGATGGAGGAAATGTTTCTACCCTTCAATTTGGCTAATATGGTAGCTTAAAGGCCTTGTGGTAAGGGAAGGATCTTGGGGGAGAAGATTATCTATTGTATAATGTAGGAAATATTTCCGATGAAAGGGAAAGAATGATGGAGTGCTAAATATTTTTGGGTAGCAGAAAGGGCTCTTATACCTGTGGAATGGAGGGAGAGAAAGACGAGGGAGATTTGAAGGAGACAAGTAGAGTTGAAAAAATAAAGAAAATGGTGGCCAACCCAGAGTTGGGGAAGGAAGGGTTGAGAAGAGGTGAGAATTCTAATAGAGAAAAGGAAGCTAGAGAAAGTGAGTTAGGCTATGTGACTGATGATGATGATGCCCATCAGAGTTAAATCCTAAACACTAGACCAAATGATCATGGAAACCAACCAAGTGAGTTAGGCTATGTGATTGATGATGATGATGCCCATCAGAGTTAAATCCTAAACACTAGACCAAAGGATCATAGAAACCAACCCCAATAACCTTATAGAATAAGACATGCATTTCATCATGAGTAAATTATTCCAATAAGACATTTCTTTGCCCAAAATTAGTACTCCACAATATAGCAACACGGTTGGTTCTCTTCCATCCCTACCCCTTGTGTTATTTTAAAATATAGTAAGTTTCCTTTATAACCTTACTAAGACTTCGATGTTTCACAACACTCACAAAATAGATATAGTTAGCAGTTCCTGTAGTGGTCGTTAGTAGAATTTGGTGAATTTTTCGCAATCTAGTCCAAACATGTTTTTTTTCCTAGTTCTACTCCAATGGTTGGTAGTATAGTGGGATCTTTCGCTCAGTATCCTCAGTTTTGGGGTGAGGATATGAATATGTTTAACACCATTCGTACCTATTTGGATCCATCTTGGGATCCATAAAAACTCCATATGCGTCAAAGTTATTTTAGTTCCACACTACGTTAAGGGGAAGATCACTTCAATGATACATCATGTCTATACAAACCCTTCAAAATTTGACTTTGGATATATTGAAAGACGACTTCATCAAATAATTTAAACTACCTTAGGTTAAGTAGTAGACTAAGTTGTGAGACATCAAGTAGAAGGAAGGATAATTTGCATGGGAGTGCATGCAAAGAGTCAATGATGTTGTAGGGAAACTGACATATCCTATCCATCCAAATAACTAGAAACAATGGCTTATTTAGGCTTTGGTACCTTTAACAAGAATACCCTTGACCCAATAGAATATTACTTGATTAGAATAAGTCCTAGAGAGAGCTATGAAAATTGATGTTATGAAAATATATAGTGGCCACTTCAAATCACGCTCTACTTCTATCGATCATGCACTAACAAATTTGTAGAGACAAATTGTTGTTTTGACTAAGAATTTGAAGGGGATGAATGTTGTGAAACCTGTTCATTGTTAGGTTTGGTGCACATGTTGCTACACCGAGGGCCGATCATGTTACATAGTGTAATATTCCCAAATTTGCATGCATAAAATTGGAATATTAATTTTTGTTGATTTCACTTAGGAGAAGAATAAATGGGTAAGGAGGCCCATACGTAATGAAAATATAATCCCTCATAGTATGAAAGGGGGTCATCATTGGAGCTAGATTTCACACCCTCATGTGTGAACAGGATCATTTCCAGGTGGACGAGGTCAAGTTTTACAAAGTCAACAGTGTTGGGATAGAAGGTCGAGGACACTTAGAGAAATAGCGCAGTATGAATGGGAAGAGGTTTCTTTGGTGAAGGAAACCCTAAAGAGTGGGACCCATGGTGAGAGGGATCTCACTTGTTTAAAAGGAGGGCAAGGCAGCCATTTTTTCTCATGTTGAAGATTATTAATTTCTTATATGTTTAGACTTTGTGCATTCTCCTGCTATTCAGTAGAGTTGCAGTGCTCCTTAGCACAAGGCATTCCTGTTTAGGAATTCCTTCTCCTTTCAAGAGATGCCTCTTGAGGGAGCTTCTCTTCATTTTCTCCACATTCATGCTTGAGGCCAAGCATCCTCCTTCAACTACAACGTTATTCCTGTAGTAGGAAACGTTGTGTTGCAGGGTGTTGCAATGGGGGTTCTACAACACCACTTCTGGAGCTATTTTTCAGAGGAGGGAGTCTCCTTACCTTTAAAGGATTAGTTAGGGAGCATTTGATCTTATTCCATTCAACTTTGGGATCAGGCCAACCATTTTTCATCACCTACAATGCATTCCCTCTCATTAACTGCGTTATTTTCATTGAGTATCTGTAGTGAGGGTTGCAGTATTGGTTTGGAGGGTCAGATATTCAGTGTTAGGATCAGCCTTTCACTTAGCAGATCCCTTGGAGGAGGTCTATTCAGCTGGTGCATCATCTACAACAATCTCCATCTAGTTTTTGAGTTGCAGCTGCTACTCAGCCCTGCTACTTCGACATTTTTTCCATTTTGTACATTTCAGCCAATCCTTCTAGGGATTGTTGTATTATTGTTTCCAGGGGTTGAGATCTTTCACCCCCATCTATTTTGAGCTATACATTTCCATATCCATGTATTGACATCATTCTGTAGCAGTTCTCCATAATATACTACACTATCATAGCATGGGGTTTCACATATGTAGCAGTGTTCTTTAATTTCTTGTACATGTTCCATTGAGGCTGCATTGCCTTGCTTGAGTGTCTCTTTCCTTAAGTAATTGTATTCAATTGCTGCTATATTATACATTTGTTGGCTATTCAAATATTCATTTGTTTTGGGTTATAAAAATAACGTTTTTTCTCTATTATATGTTCTTACATTGCTGCAGTTCCATCATTGGGCGCTTTCTCAAGACAACTAGGTGTGGGAGACCTGTTTAACCAACCTAGAGTGATTTACTTTGAGCCTCCTCTTGGATTTCGGTCTAAGATACATTAATATAAGGCATCTAGGTCTTGGTTTGAAATCCTGTAGCAGCCATTCCTGAAAAATGCATTTTTCAGACATGCCTTGCTGAGAAATCCCATTTGGGGATATTACAGTGGTATCAAAGCATCTTACTTGGCTTAGCTTGTGAGTTTCAACCGAAGAAGATAGAAGAATATTAGAATGATGAAGAATATGAGATTACTCTCATCAGTTTTTAGAACTAAGAAGAGCCTCTCCAAAGAGGAGGAGAAAAAAGAAGAGGAAGGACCATGCACTTCATATTCTCATGAAGAAGAAGAAGACAAGCATGAAAGATACTTGGATCATCAGATTCTGAGTAATTACCTTGTTGAGTACAAATATCAACGTAGATCCTGAAAGGAGACTCTATATTTTCCACGATTCATCGAGTGGAAGGAAGAAAAGAGACCATGTAGCAAAAGAGAAATCAAAGGCAATAGATTTTTGTTGTCTACATTTGATGGGTCATCTACAACAAGAGCTTGGGTGAGGAAGATGGAAGATTTTTTCCTACTACATCCTGTAGTGGAGAAAGAGGCTTATGAGATCTCAGCGCTGCACCTAGAGAGTGAATCCAACGTCTAGTGGTTCAACCACCTAATCCATGCAAGGGTGAATACTTTTGCAGAGTTCATTCAAAGGTTAATTAGAACCTTTGATAGAGAAAGATCAGGGAAGAAAATACCCTCACCACCACTTGAGGAGACTTGTACCAGCACTTTCATAGCCTTGGAAGAGCAGCCTTCTACATCTTTAAATGGGGCGGCCATTTCATTGAAGGGAAGTGCTATTGCAGCCAGACAGCAAATTCTATTTCAGCAAATTCTTCTGAGAATTGTGGAAACTCATATTTGAATGACCACGAATTAACATACATTGCTAACCTAAAGCAACAAGATTGCATTGCACTGTGCAACATGGAAACATTCAAGGAAGAAATAAAACATCATCCTCATGAGCCATTGTTGAATTGCATATAATACTTGAGGTTGGGGTTTGAAGACTTGAAGGGAAGGAGGGAACATAGTAGACATCTTGAAGTGAGAAACCCTTTCTCCTTTCTAGATGACCCTTTCTCAATGAGCTCTTCTCAGCTCAAAGAGAAACTTCTACTTTCAGCAAATCCAATACCTCATTGGTTTTGGAGGACTATTTTTGAGAGGGAGATCTCATGGAGAGATTTCATTAGAGGTGCACTTCAACACATCATGGACTGCAAGGTTTTCCTTTCCTCCTCACACCTGGATCTTCATGGATTCAAGGAGGAACAAATAGACGATGGAGGACATCTTCAGATGGATAAAATCTCTCATGGTTGTGTTGTAAACTCCTTGAGCCATACACATCATGATGGGAGGTTTTTTCCTACCACCTATTTGGGTCCTTATGGGGTCAAATTGATCTTTGAGAAGAATGCATTTCAACATCCCATGAAATGAAAGAACAAAAATCTGATTTGGGAGGATGGTAGCCCTCGTGGGAGGAGTACCAAGATGGAGAATGGAAGGAGAAATCCACAAATGGTTGAGTGGATGTGGATGGAGAGCAAGAAGCTGGTGAGCTACTTGCAGATTTATGATACCGGGTAGCAGGAGGCTTGGCTACGCTGGTTACTCTTGAAGGAGTTTGGCCATCACTTGGCATATACTCTTTCTAACGGTAAGTGGATGGAGAAGATGTGGCATGACACTTGCATCTTTGAGCAGCAAAGAGTATGGATTCATGGTGTTGATGTGATCTTCATGTCACTCATTATGTTTTCATCACATGATTTGTATGATGAAAGTATCAGGAGGCAGCGAAATCTTTTATTGCTTTGCTTGTTCTTGGGAGAGCAAGGGAAAATTTTCTCTCACACTTTTTAGATGTTGCAGGAGTAGGAGATGGAACTATCATGGTGCAAAGAGGCTACTCCTTGGCCTTAGATGTTCAAGAAGTACTTCCCCTTTCAAAGGAACTTCTTATTTGTAGCAGCATTATGGGAGATGTCTTTGACAAGGATCATGTCAAAGAATGGAGCTATGAGTTGGCAGGAGCTTATTTGCATGGGCTAACATTGTTGTCACTTGAGAGCAGGGGTTTATTGATAGAGTATCCCCAGGATCACTTCACATTTTATGCACTTGGTGGAAAAGGAGGAGGCGAGAATGATGGAGTAGTGGATGGAAACATCTATTACCTTGGTATGATCTTATTTTCTATGGTCTTCTTGACTTTGATTTCCAAGTATAAGGAGGGTGATATTTATGCAGCATATGGTTCATTTCTCTTCATGGGAGTGTTTCATACCACTATGGAGGAATCATTCATATGCATCATCTTGCTTTCAACACATGGTAATAATAATTTTTTTGCATCCATGAATTATCTAACACAATATTTGGATACCCTTACCATTCATATTTAGTGCATTATTCCACAAGAGGGCAAGCTTTTCATTGAGCTCCATGGTCAACATTGGGCCAAATTGTATGATGGAGACAACCATCTCTTATATGGCCTTGGGAAAGTGTTTTATTTCATGTATGTTCAGTTGATGTACCTAGCCATTTGATATTTATCAGTAGATGTCATGACATACATAATTATCCATGTAACAAAAAACAACTTGCCATGTAATTTTCTGAAGCAGCAGTTTGGAAAATTGCGCTGTCACTATTGGGAAAACCGTTGGTACCTTCTTGCACCACATGAAACCTTCAGCATTTTCCTCATCTTGTTGCTGATCATGATTTCATTTACTGATATGGATCTGATTTGTATTGGAAGCATGATTAGAAGAGAGACACATGAGTTGGATGTGTCCTTTGGGAAAGATGATTCCCACACTTTTTGCATTGCATGTTCCAATGGGAGCATGAGAGGACATATGGCCATCATTGCCAAACACTTGTTTCCTTTTGTTGAGATGGACCATATTATTTTTGGGA
Organism: Pinus albicaulis; assembly: GCA_034641835.2. Taxonomy (NCBI): domain Eukaryota; kingdom Viridiplantae; phylum Streptophyta; class Pinopsida; order Pinales; family Pinaceae; genus Pinus; species Pinus albicaulis. Next base: position 318,979 of record JAXQQM020060417.1, read on the forward strand.
TGCCATATGGTGATGTTTTCCTATTCATCACATATGGGTTGATTTGGGCCAGCTTCATTCACAGCGTTGGAGGAGAGATATTTGGGGATCTAGTCTTCATCTTTCCACTTGAGGGAAATTATTTTGCAGCCCAGGATCAACATTTTCTCTACACTTATCATAAGTGGAGAGGAGGAAAACATGGGGTAGGCTTCTATGTCTACCATGTTCAGATTTTCAACTCACCTACATTGCATGAGCTCAAGGTGGAGGAGCATTTTCAGCAGTTGTCATGTTGGGAGGTGACTCATTTTGTATGGATGATTGTTTTAGGATAGAGGATCCACTTGGGGAAGATGTTTTCCCAATAATTTTCAGTCTCCATGCCTTCAGAGGCAACTTCTCAGTTCTATCCTTGCAATTTCTTAAGGACAAGAGACATTTTGGAGGGGAGGATTGTAATATTGCAAAATTTGCATGCAGCAAATTGGAATATTAATTTTTACTAATTTCACTTAGGAGCAGAATAAATGGGTAAGGAGGCCCATAAATAATAAAAATATAAGTAAAATCCCTCATAGTATGAAAGGGGATCATCATTGGAGCTGGATTTCACACCCTCATGTGTGAACAGGATCATTTGCAGGTGGACAAGGTCAAGTTTGACCAAGTCAACAGCGTTGGGATAGAAGGTGGAGGACACTTAGAGAAACAACGCAGTATGAATGGGAAGAGGTTTCTTTGGTGAAGCAAACCTTAAAGATTGGGACCCATGGTGAGAGGGATCTCACTTTTTTAAAAGGAGGGCAAGGCAGCCATTGTTTCTCATGTTGAAGATTATTGATTTCTTGTCTGTTTAGACTTTGTGAATTCTGCTACTGTTCAGCAGAGTTGCCATGCTGCTTAGCACAAGGCATTCCTGTTTAGGAATTCCTTCTCCTTTCAAGAGAGGCCTCTTGAGGGAGTTTCTCTTCATTTTCTCCACATTCAGGCTTGAGGACAGGCATCCTCCTTCAGCTAAAATGTTATTCCTGTAGCAGGAAACGTCGTGTTGTAGGGTGTTGCAGTGGACTTTCTACAACACCACTTCTAGAGCTATTTTTCAGAGGACGAAGTCTCCTTACCTTTGGAGGATTAGTGAGGGAGCATTTGAGTTTATTCCCATCATATTTGGCATCAAGCCGACCATTTTTCATCACCTACAGCGCAGTCCCTCTCATTGACTGTGTTATTTTCATTGAGTATCTACAGTGAGGGTTGCAGTATTGGTTTGGAGGGTCAGATCTTCAGCGTTAGGATCAAAATTTCACTTAGAAGATCCCTTGGAGGAGGTATATTCAACTGGTACATCATCTACAGCCATCTCCATCTAGTTCTTGAGTTTCAGCTGCTACTCAGCCCTGTTACTCCGGCATTTTTTCCATTTTGTATATTTCAGCCAATCCTTCTAAGGATTGTTGTATTATTGTTTCCAGGGGTTGAGATATTTCTCCCCCATCTATTTTGAGCTATACATTTCCATATCCATGTATTGACATCATTCTGTAGCATTTCTCCATAATAGACTACACCGTCATAGCCTGGGGTTTCACATATGTAGCAGTGTTCTTTAATTTCTTGTACATGTTCCATTGAGGCTGCATTGCCTTGCTTGAGTGTCTCTTTCCTTAAGGAATTGTATTCAATTGCTGCTATATTATACATTTGTTGGCTATTCAAATATTCATGTGTTTTGGGTTATAAAAATAACGTTGTTGCTCTATTATATGTTAGTGGTATCAAAGCATCTTACTTGGCTTAGCTTGTGAGTTTCAACCGGAGAAGATAGAAGAATATCAGAATGATGAAGAAGATGAGATTACTCTCATCAGTTTTTAGAACTAAGAAGAGCCTCTCCAAAGAGGAGGAGCAAAAAGAAGAGGAAGGACCATGCACTTCCTATTCTCATGAAGAAGAAGAAGACAAGCATGAAAGATACTTGGATCATCAGATTCTGAGTAATTACCTTGTTGAGTACAAATCTCAACGTAGAGCCTTAAAGGAGACTCTATATTTTCCACGATTCATCGAGTGGAAGGAAGGAAAGAGACCATGTAGCAAAAGAGAAATCAAAGGCAATAGATTTTTTTTGTCTACATTTGATGGGTCATCTACAACAAGAGCTTGGGTGAGGAAGATGGAAGAATTTTTCCTACTACATCCTGTAGTGGAGAAAGAGGCTTATGAGATCTCAGCGCTGCACCTAGAGGGTGAATCCAACGTCTAGTGGTTCAACCACCTGATCCATGCAAGGGTGAATACTTTTGCAGAGTTCATTCAAAGGTTAATTAGAACCTTTGATAGAGAAAGATCAGGGAAGAAAAGGTCCTCACCACCACTTGAGGAGACTTGTACCATCACTTTCACAGCCTTGGAAGAGCAGCCTTCTACATCTGCAAATGGGGCGTCCATTTCATTGGAGGGAAGTGCTATTGCAGCCAGACAGCAAATTCTATTTCAGAGTGGATGTGGATGGAGAGCAAGAAGCTGGTGAGCTACTTGCAGATTTATGAGACCAGGCAACAGGAGGCTTGGCTGCGCTGGTTACTCTTGAAGGAGTTTGGCCATAACTTGGCATATACTCTTTCTAACGGTAAGTGGATGGAGAAGATGTGGTAGGATACTTGCATCTTTTATCAGCAAAGAGTATGGATGCATGGTGTTGATGTGATCTTCATGTCACTCATTATGTTTTCATCACATGATTTGTATGATCAAAGTACGAGGAGGCAGCAAAATCTTTTATTGCTTTGCTTGTTCTTGGGAGAGCAAGGGAAAATTTTCTCTCACACTTTTCAGATGTTGCAGGAGTAGGAGATGGAACTATCATGGTGTAAAGAGGCTACTCCTTGGCCCTAGATGTTCAAGAAGTACTTCCCCTTTGGAAGGAACTTCTTATTTGTAGCAGTGTTATGGGAGATGTCTTTGACAAGGATCATGTCAAAGAATGGAGCTATGAGTTTGCAGGAGCTTATTTGCATGGGCTAACAGTGTTGTCACTTGAGAGTAGGGGTTTATTGATAGAGTATCCCCAGGATCACTTCACATTTTATGCACTTGGTGGACAAGGAGGAGGCGAGAATGATGGAGTAGTGGATGGAAACATTTATTACCTTGGTATGATCTTATTTGCTATGGTCTTCTTGACTTGAATTTCCAAGTATAAGGAGGGTGATCTTTATGCAGCATATGGTTCATTTCTCTTCATGGGAGTGTGTCATACCACTATGGAGGAATCATTCATATGCATCATCTTGCTTTCAACACATGGTAATAATAATTTTTTTGCATCCATGAATTATCTAACACAATATTTGGATACTCTTACCATTCATATTCAGTGCATTATTCCACAAGAGGGCAAGCTTTTCATTGAGCTCCATGGTCAACATTGGGCCAAATTGTATGATGGAGACAACCATCTCTTATATGGCCTTGGGAAAGTGTTTTCTTTCATGTATGTTCAGTTGATGTACCTAGCCATTTGATATTTATCAGTAGATGTCATGACATACATAATTATCCATGTAACACAAAACAACTTGCCATGTAATTTTCTGAAGCAGCAGTTTGGAAAATTGTGTTGTCACTATTGGGAAAACCGTTGGTACCTTCTTGCACCACATGAAACCTTCATCATTTTCCTCATCTTGTTGCTGATCATGATTTCATTTGCTGATATGGATCTGATTTGTATTGGAAGCATGATTAGAAGAGAGACACATGAGTTGGATGTGTCCTTTGGGAAAGATTATTCCCACACTTTTTGCATTGCATGTTCTAATGGGAGCATGAGAGGAGATATGGCCATCATTGCCAAACACTTGTTTCATTTTTTTGAGATGGACCATATTATTTTTGGGATGCCATACGGTGATGTTTTCCTATTCATCACATATGGGTTGATTTGGGCCAGCTTCATTCACAGCGTTGGAGGAGAGATCTTTGGGCATCTAGTCTTCATCTTGCCACTTGAGGGAAATTATTTTGCAGCCTAGGATCAACATTTTCTCTACACTTATCATAAGTGGAAAGGAGGAAAGCATGGGGTAGGCTTCTATGTCTACCATGTTCAGATTTTCAGCTCACCTACATTGCATGAGCTCAAGGTGGAGGAGCATTTTCAGGAGTTGTCATGTTGGGAGGTGACTCATTTTGTATGGATGATTGTTTTAGGATAGAGGATCCACTTGGGGAAGATGTTTTCCAAATACCTTTCAGTCTCCATGCTTTAGGAGGAAACTTCTCAGTTCTATCCTTGCAGTTGCTTAAGGACAAGCAACATTTGGGAGGGGAGGACTGTAATATTGCAAAATTTGCATGCAGCAAATTGGAATATTAATTTTTACTAATTTCACTTAGGAGAAGAATAAATGGGTGAGGAGGCCCATACATAATAAAAATCTAAGTAAAATCCCTCATAGTATGAAAGGGGATTATCATTGGAGCTGGATTTCACACCCTCATGTGTGAACAGGATCATTTGCAAGTGGACAAGGTCAAGTTTGACCAAGTCAACAGCGTTGGGATAGAAGGTGGAGGACACTTAGAGAAATAACATAGTATGAATGGGAAGAGGTTTCTTTGGTGAAGGAAACCCTAAAGAGTGGGACCCATGGTGAGAGGGATCTCACTTTTTTAAAAGGAGGGCAAGGCAACCATTGTTTCTCATGTTGAAGATTATTGATTTCTTGTTTGTTTATACTTTGTGCATTCTGCTACTATTCAGCAGAGTTGCAATGCTGCTTAGCACAAGGCATTCCTGTTTAGGAATTCCTTCTCCTTTCAAGAGAGGCCTCTTGAGGGAGTTTCTCTTCATTTTCTCCACATTCAAGCTTGAGGCCAAGCATCCTCCTTCAGCTACAATGTTATTCTTGTAGCAGGAAACGTTGTGTTGTAGGGTGTTGCAGTGGACGTTCTACAACACCACTTCTGGAGCTATTTTTTAGAGGACGGAGTCTCCTTACCTTTGGAGGATTAGTGAGGGAGCATTTGAGTTGATTCCCATCATATTTGGCATCAAGCCAACCATTGTTCATCACCTACAACGCAGTCCCTCTCATTGACTGTGTTATTTTCATTGAGTATCTGCAGTGAGGGTTGCAGTATTGGTTTGGAGGGTCAGATCTTCAGCGTTAGGATCAAAATTTCACTTAGAATATCCCTTGGAGGAGGTCTATTCAACTGGTGCATCATCTACAGCCATCTCCATCCAGTTCTTGAGTTTCAGCTGCTACTCAGCCCTGCTACTCTGGCATTTTTTCCATTTTGTATATTTCAGCCAATCCTTCTAAGGATTGTTGTATTGTTGTTTCCAAGGGTTGAGATCTTTCTCCCCGATATATTTTGAGCTATAAATTTCCATATCCATGTATTGACATCATTTTGCAGTAGTTCTCCATAATAGACTATGCTGTCATAGCCTGGAGTTTCACATATGTAGTAGTGTTCTTTAATTTCTTGTACATGTTCCATTGAGATTACATTGCCTTGCTTGAGTGTCTCTTTCCTTAAGGAATTGTATCCAATTGATGCTATATTATACATTTTTTGGATATTAATATCGTCATGTGTTCTAGATTATAAAAATAATGTTTTTTCTCTGTTATATGTTCTTACATTGCTGCAGTTCCATCATTGGGCGCTTTCTCAAGACAACTAGGTGTGGGAGACATGTTTAACCCACCTAGAGTGATTTCTTTTGGGCCTCCTCTTGGATTTTGGTCTTAGAAACATTTATCTAAGGGATCCAGGTCTTGTTTTCAAATCCTGTAGCATCCATTCCCGAAAAGCGCATTTTTCAAGCACGTCTTGCTGAGCAATCCCATTTGGGGATATTACACATAGTCTCCAAGGTTTTAGGGTGCAAGATCTTCCAATGTTCCTTTAGAATCCCGTCCTCCATAGACACAACATTTTACAAGAGTCACACAAGTATCTTCAATTGTTCCTTTTCAAGGACACACTCAATATCATGCCTTCTCATATCAACAAGGTATTTCCTCAAGTTGTAATGATCCAATCTCTCACCAAGAATACCATGGTGTTTGCATTGTCATGTTAATGTTGATCCAATAGATGATTATACTGAATTGATTGGGATTATTAATACTAAAATACAATGCAGATGCCCAAAAAAAATGAAATACATCATGATCATAATAGAAAAATGAATAGGATATTAAATAGTATAATATCATGTTAGCCTCTCTCACAAAACAATAATAAATCCAATCATAAATTAATTAATTAAATATTCCAAGTTAGGAATATGTGCCTAACTCTTGGGTTGTTCCTCAAATATTGGAGTTTTTTTAGTAACTCCTATCTTGGTGGGTGTTTGGTGAGAAATTACCTCAACCAAAGGAGTCTAAGATAGCAGGGACTATCTTAAGACATTTTCTCTCATCTATTTAAATTGTAACACTAAATTATTTTAATAAGAGAAAATGATGAGAATACCATGAGGCTGAAGTCTCTTTTCCGCCAATATTTTCTATCTATTTTTGTATGTGTGTTTTCTGTAATGTTTCTGAGTTAATTCATTTTCTACATGTTGTATCAGAGCGAGGGAAAGATACCTGTTTTTTAATTTGCAATTATGTATGCTGGGTATATGTGTGCATTATAAACACAGGTAGACGAAGCCAAGTTTTCATGGAGAGAATTCATTGTTGTATAAAGAAGTGTTGGTAAATCTTTGCTGGTGTGCTGATACAACTGATCTGTGAGGATCCGGATTGGATCGGATCGCATCTCGTGTTGTGGGGTGGTTGCCATGGTGTAGCCATAGATATGGTCTATTGGAGATCTGGGTCGGAAGTGTAATTGAACAGTGCAGTACCTATTCGATGCCAATTCTGAGACAATGAGGATCAGATTTCTGGCGTTGTTGAAAAATTTCCATCCTCAGTGGAATGGTTGAAAAATCACATATTCATTATTTGGGACGTAACCGATCCACGTCTGGAAAATATCTTAACGTGATGGAACACACACCTTCAATATTAAAAAACATTGTTATTGATGTGGTTTATGTTTACGTTAATGAACCGCTTTATTTATTTTTTCTCGCAATTTTATTATTATATATATATATATATATATATATATTACCGGAGTCAATCTAAAATCAGATTGACACCAGACACCCTCTGAGTTGGGGAAAACAAATGCGACTTTGCGCATAGCTGGAGCCACGAGCATGTAATTTTATTTCTACAAAACTATGCTAGCGTGAAGGGTAGTTAAACAACCAAGAAACACTGTCAGATTCGTGACAGTAATCAAGTTGAGAGCCATAGTGTTGCAGTGCTGGTACGTGTTTTTACAAAACCATGACTGTAGGTTTACATTTTGGATTGTGTTGGCTTCAAATCGAAAGCTATTGCTATCTCTGCAACGTTGGACATTCATTCACGCAGGAGATTGGTGATTGGTAATTAAATTATAGGAGGAATTTGAATTTTAGAGTGTTACATTTGAATATTTTTAGTTTTTTTTTGGTCGATTTGGGTTCAAGTTCGAGACTTTATCGCTCTGTGCAAAGAGCTCCAGCATATTAAAGTGGTTGTGGCAATCAGAAATCGTGGGTGGCTGCCCGGATGTTGTGAATCCCATCTGCGTGACGAGGAGCAAGTCTATAACATGACACGTTCAGTAGTTTCAATCCCAATCCACACTACCATAAACTGATTGGCATTTACTATGTTTTTTCTGGATCTTTTTCTCGTTTTCTACGAAACCCAAATTCTGAAAAACCCAATTATCGTTATGTACTAGAGAACATGCTATGTCTAAATCATGATTCACGATTTTCTGTCACTGGTATAGAAGGAGGAAGATGTTACAAGCCAAGATATTGTATTGAGAAGGATTGCAGCATTTGCAGCATATAGTCATGTACAAGAACCAGCTGCAAGAGCTTTCTCAAAGTAGTTGTTTCAATCTGCCTTTGTATTTTTGCATAAGGGAGGGGACTGATCACGCCCATCATTTCAAGGCAGTAGTCACATTCAATGGCGAAATTTTCGAAAGCCCAAAATTTTATACCACTTTGCTGAAAGACTGAGTTTTCAGAAACACTGAATTCAAGAGGCGTTAAACATATTGCAGGTATTGTTCACACATCGATTCTGTAGAACAGAGCTAGAGCGTATACAAAGATTGGAGTGCCGACAAAGGGATATAGACCAAACTAAAATGAGGAAATGGAAGAATCAAGCTGAACCAGCTAGAATTGTGATGAGAAAGCTGTCTCTATTGGCCTGCGAATGAAAAGATCTTTATAAAAGAGGTTTGAAGATTACCTTTGCCTTTTCAATATTTGGGTTTTAATGATTTTATGTTTACATGGGCAGAAACGTAGCCTTACATAAGGTGATCTATTGAGGGATGAGTTTTTTTCAGTTTTAAAGTGTCCATATTCCAGAGAACAACCTTTTATCATGTCCAACACTTCCTAGCAGCTTTCCATCTAAAGAAAAATGGCAGAAAACTACCTTAGTAGTATTTGCACGAATTTAGGAAAATTCATTGAAAGAAAAACCATTTGAGACATCCATGTTGTGCTCAGTAGGACTACACTTTATTGTTCCAAAATGACCATCCCTTATATCTCCATCATCTTGAGACAAAAATGACTCAACATTATCATCCAAAATGTTCAATATCTGCCAGCTGATTTGAAGGGGATTGAATGGGCATCAAATAAAATATTTGTAAAAGTTGAGGTGAAAGATAAGTTTTCATTTTTTGTAATATAAGTGCAAATTTTTTTTGGGAGAGATAAGGAGTGTGATTATTTTTTTTTAAGTGTGAAGTGATAAAGTAAATGTGGAAGGTTTTGAAGTGATTTTGTGAAGTGTAAATTTGAAAATTGTAAACAAAATATTTTTTTGAAGACATAAGGAGTATTTGGAGAGATAAGGTGTGAGCGATTAGTGCACACGATTTTTGAATGCATTTGCTTCCAAAATTTGCAAGCGCCAGATTCTCATTGTTTGAGAAAGCTTCAGTAGCAATGTTGTAAAATATGAAAGATTGATGACCTTAATACTTAATAAAGACATATTATTTGTGGTTTTGATGTGTCCTAGATCCGCTCGAAATTGAATAAGGGGATCTTAGGTACACCATGTGTATGTTTGTGATGGCGAGTATTTTTATTGCTTCATGTTGTTGCTTATGATCTGTGTCTAGTTTTGACACATAAATGTTTTCATTTAACACATACATAAACTTCAATACAAGCAAGCACAGCACATGTAACAAAGTCGCTACAAGGAAGGATGATTAATGCATTTGTGCCACTACAAAACATAATCAAAGATTGTCAACATCAGCATTCTACTTCAACAAGAAAATTCACTCAATACAATCAAGTTCATGAATCTAGAAACTCCAGCGTTTCAAAGAAAATTCTACATCAACATTCTTGCAAATACAGTTAAGAACTTCTCATCAAATTCATTGTGAATCATTAAAAATTCATTGTTCATGAATTTTTAAGAGGACACGTGAATTCATTGTTTTAAAGTGAATCATTAAAATCATTGTAAGCTTTCTTGGGTGCATTTTCGACAGTGTTCGACACCCTTTCTTTAAAGAAAAGTCAAGTGAGTGCACGAGTTTTAAGTCTAAAGAAAACAAGCAACAAGTTGACATCTCCTGCAAGCGAGCGTGAGTATTCATTCAAGCAATTTGCGTTAAGACAGTACAAATTTAAAACCTTCAAGCGAGCCAAAGTGAAGTTCATTGTAGCAACTATCAAAGAAACCAAACAAGTTCAAACAATCAGGCATGTTGAGATCAACATCAAGCGAGCATGGCTATTCATTCAAGTGATATTAAGTCATCAAGTAAGTCAAGTGAGCGTTCAAGCAAATGCGATTGTCATCAAGCGAGCGTGAATTCTAGAGTTTAATTCCAGAAAGTGCAATAAGAAACAAATCAAGCGAGCGTACCATTCAAGCCACATAGCAAGCGAGCTTGTCCTTCAAGTACCAAACTCAAGTGAAACAGTTCAAAGCACGACATCTACGACAAGAGAGCCTAATTTCAAGTGAGCAAGTTCAGATGGCGCAACATATTTAGTTGTTTAACATTCTTCACAGTTTGATCATCTCTAGTGATGAAGACATAGAGCACATCAGCAAAGAAACTCTTGCTGATCTTTCATGGCATCGCAACAAACACATGAAACTATTGAGTTTCTTCAACTCGAGTCGCAACTTCAAAGGAATGAATTGCAAGAAAACAGTGATACTTTCAAGTCTTTGAACCATCCAGATGATAAGTCATTCATCCCAACAGCTTCAAGTGTCGAAGTTGTTCCAGTTCCAATTTCTTCCAAGCCCATCATCAAGCCATGGGAAGAAAATCAAAATAATAAGAATCGACGAGGCTTAGGATATGTCAATGATGACATCACCTTGGATATCCCTGATTATTCCAAACCAATTAAGTTCGTCAGTGAAATATTTTTTGCACAACTCACCTCATCAAGTTCTAAGAAAGTTCCAGACAACCAGCAATGCACGCAACACAAAGTTTTAGACAAATAGAATTGCACGCAACCTGAAGTTGAAGTCAAACCGAAATGTTCTCATTGTAAAGGAACCGATCATATGGAAGATGAGTGTTTTGATCTCCATCCTTATCACCATTGTGGAAAACCAAATCATTCATCAGAAAAATGTCACAACCAACCAAAATCAGCGAGATTGAAGATACATTATGAATGGATCGACCCTTGGAAATGGTCATCCACAGTCAAAAGATTGTCTCAGTTCTACAACCGAATACAATCACACATAGTGCAGCCAACAGTGAAAAGATGATAGTACTCTCATGCAGTTGAACGGGGGAGTACATCAGTGTAAAACTCCAACATCTGAAAGGGGGGAGTTCATGAAACTTTCCAGAGAAGTGTCTCTACTTTTAGCTGACAAAGAAGGGAAAATGTCAATGAAATTGACAGTGGTTGTCAGACTGAAAGTTTCGACAAAACTAGCAAAAGCAGCCAGTGGGCATCAACAAATTTGCCAATGGGCATCAACAAATTTTCCATTGGGCAGTCAACAGCAAAGTAGCAATGAACAGTTTTCAACATAGCAAAAGCAACAGTGATTTGTTTTTTGACATCATCAGCCAGTGGGCAAAGCCAGTGGGCATTCAACAAATTTTGTTAGAGGATAAGAGATGCTGATTTCATGCAAAGGACAGATGGATCGTTTTGCAACTTGACACTTGATGAACTTGTCAAGTGAAATTAAGAGATGAATCAGACATACAGCTGACTCATGGTCTCTTCAGATTGTAGTTTTTCAGCATCCAGCTTTGGCGGTTTTTCAGGCAATGTTTTTGTGGATAAAGATGAGAACTTGGAAGATGGTTCCTCATTCTTATTTTGGATTTATCATTGAAGGGGGGAATGTTAGCCTCTCTCACAAAACAATAATAAATCCAAACATAAATTAATTAATTAAATATTCCAAGTTAGGAATATGTGCCTAACTCTTGGGTTGTTCCTCAAATATTGGATTTTGTTTAGTAACTCCTATCTTGGTGGGTGTTTAGTGAGAAATTATCTCAACCAAAGGAGTCTAAGATAGCACGGACTATCTTAAGACATTGTCTCTCATCTATTTAAATTGTAACACTAAATTCTTTTAATAAGAGAGAATGATGAGAATACCATGAGGCTGAAGTCTCTTTTCCACCAATATTTTGTGTCTGTTTTCTGTAATGTTTCTAAGTTAATTTATTTTCTACATATCATGTATATGATATGGGAGACATATAATTTAGTAAATCCTAGATAATATTTAGGTACATGCATCAAAAGGGTGGCCTTCTCAAATTGTAATCTCTTTGAATTATATAGTCTAAGTGGAATGGAAACCATGAATGACGATTAGGATGACTGGTGAGGGCCATAATAATGATCCAATCCAATTATCATGAGATAGTCATACTAAAATAGAAATACATATTCTAATTAGTGAGGTTCATAATAATGATCCAATCTAGTTATCACTAGATAGTCATACTAAAACACAAATACATGTCTTAATACTAAAATCCAATTGAGTTTCCCAAAAAAAATGAAATACATCCTATTCATAATACTAAAATCTAATGTGGTCCCCAAACAAAATGAAATACCCCAAATTCATAATGCTAAAATCCAATGGAGTTTTCAAATCGAAATGAAATACATTCAATTCATAATACTAAAATGTAGTCCAGTTTCCTAAACAAAATGAACTACATCCAATTCATAATACAAAAATTGAATTTGATTGCTCAAATAAAATGAAATAAGTCCAATTCATAATATTAAAATCTGGTCCAATTATATAAAATGATATTAAAGAAAATAATTACCCATACCAAATAAAATACATCCATTTCATAATACTAATAAATTCTATTCCAATTAAACAAAAACAATATTAAAAAAATAATTATTATATAAAATAAAAGACATCTTAAAATTAGTAAATTTTATTGTTTAAAATTCTAAATTCTAAATTCTATTACATTATTATATTTATAATAGTACTGCTAAAACACTAGAAATCCAATAGAATTATGCGAGAATGATATTGAAAAATATAGTTACCTACACAAAATGAAAGACATCCATTAAAAAGAATAGTTGACTACACAAAATGAAATGTAATCCAATAGAATTAGCTAGAATGACATTGAAAAATATAGTTACCTACACAAAATGAAAAAACGTCCATTAAAAAAAATAGTCGACTACACAAAATGAAATGTCGTCCCGAATATAAGGGTTTTTTTGGGAATGCCCGCAATGCCATCGATTAATTTTATTGATCTATTTAATATTTTACTAATATTTTTTATTTATTTTATTGATCTTTTGAGAATGCCGTGCCCGTGAAGAAACGAACCCATCATCATCGTTGACCCGCGAGGGCTATAAGGATCGGCAGGTTGATAGGGATCGCAATAACATTGGGCATCTGAATGGTTAGCATTATCATTATTTCATTTGAAGCACTAGCCATGACGATCGCCTCATTCGCCTTTGCTTTACCTCTCATGTTACTACTGCCCTTGGTGGGCGCGCAGGCTACGAACAAATGTAACGATCAGACAGTCCCAGCGGGAAGTCCTTACACCGTGGCTATCACAACCCTGTTCTCACAACTGCAAAATAGTGTGGACGCCCACGGTGGCAGCTACGAGGTGGAGGTTCTAGCTCCGAATTCGCCCGCTATCTATGGGCAAACTTTCTGCGGTGACAAAGTACCCCCTAACGATTGCGCCCCCTTCGTTCAGGCGTTGTCCAATACGCTCCTGTCCAATTGCCCCGATGCCATCGGTGCTCAGGCTAATTCGGTTGACTACTGTTACGTCCGCTACGAAGATTACAAGTTCTATTAGTACTGTTACGTAGTTGTAGAGTATCAACTACTCTACAACACTCGGCCATCTAGTACTTATTTTAGTATCAACTACTCTACTATATTTGGTAATTTAGAATGCAATTAATATTTCTATTGAATATCTATGATAAAGTAGGGGTAAATATTCAAAGTTAAGAAGAGCGGGAAGTCCTTTCACCGTGGCTATCACAACCCTGCTCGTACAACTGCAAAATAATGTGGACGCTCTTACGGGACGGAGGTTCAAATTGCGAATTCGCCCGCTATCTATGGGCAAGCATTCTGCGGTAACAAAATAGAGAAAAACGGTTGCTGGGCCTGGGTTGAGGCGTTGTCCAATTCGCTTCTGTACAATTGCCTCGATGCCATCGGTGCTCAGGCTAATTTTCCTGACTTCTGTTGTGTCCGCTACGAGCAGTACCAGTTCTATTAGTATTCATTTTAGTATCAACTACTCTACAACACTCAGTCATCTAGTATTCATTTTAGTATTAACTAATTAGGCAATCTTAATGGTATTGATAAGTCATGGTATTGGGACACTTTATTGTTACAAAGGCTATTTAAAAGTTAATAATATCAATGATAAAGTAGAGTGAATATACATCATTAAGAATCTTGCCACATTGTGATAAAATATTTTAATTGTGAAATAAGCTATGGTTTTTAGGCATGTGGTATTGATAAGCCATGATATTGCAACAAATACTATTCACAAGTTCATAAAAAAAACCAAAATAATGCAAATTGAATTTTATTATTTTTATTATTTAACCTTTTATCATGAATTGAAGAACATTTAAATGTTTACACTCATAACAGTGTTTTTATTACCTGAAACTTTTTATTTATTATTTATTGTTTTTTGTTTATTACTTTTAAAATTTTATTATTAATTTAGACAACATTTAAATACTTACAATCATCCCTCATCACTTTTAGCTTTTTTTGTTTACATACTTACATTACACCTACACAACTACCATACATTGGGTTGATTGTTTACATACTTACATTACACCTACGCAACTACCATACATTGGGTTGATTGTTTACATACTTACATTACACTTACACAACTACCCTACATTGGGTTGTAGAGCACAATAACATGTTCAAAAAAGTAGGATATGAAATTTAATTTAGTATGTAATAAGTTAATTATTTCATATGAAATATTTGGGATAATTTGGTTATTGATAAATCTATATAACTTAAAAGAATAAAAAATGAAAAATGAAAATAATAATTATGCGAACAGACATGTCTATTTTGGAAAATGGTTTCTAGAATTTTGATTTAATTATCAATAATTATTAGGTTGACAATAAGGATTTAACATCCAAGGAATATTCTAGAATACTCTTAGTAGTGTACAAATCAAGGTTGAGATTTAACACCAAAGTAATTATGCTATTTTTTGCTTTTTAATTAAATTGATTAATTAAAAAGGTGTTATTTGAACAAGTGTCATATGAAGTGAGTTATGGTTTGTTGGGCATGTGGTACTAATAAGCCATGGAATTATAACAACGCCTATATTTAGATTAAGAATGGCGACGTTAAAGTAGGGTTAAATATCTATGGTTAATAATCTTGTTCCATGTTTTTAAATATATATGTTTAATTTATAAATAATTCTTAGTATAATTAATAATAATAATAATAGCAATAATTTAAATAAAGTTATAAGCTAGTTAATTTTTATTATTTTACATATCACATAATATCTGAAATTGATCCATCAAATGTGTAGAAGTAAAGAAGAGACTAACCATTTAGGGGGAGATGATCAATAAATTGTTGTGGATACTTTATGGGAATTATTATAATACTATAATATTTATTATGAATTTTAATTCCTTTTAGGTATCATATCTTTTATTTATTTTTGTATGCTTAAAAATAAATTGGCTGAAATGTGAGTAATGTGGAATGAAAAGAAATAAAAACACCAACCAAAATAGACACATTTTTTCCCCTTAAACATGTTCTAGAGAAAACCTAGTTATAAGGTGTGGATTTTTTATTCTGTGTTCTCTAGTATCCAAAAATGTGCATATAAAAAAAAATATGCACTCTATATGGAGTTACCTAAGACCCATGGCTTGTAAAGATGCTATGAAATCTTAACCCAATTTTTTTTTTCTCTCTAAGTACCCACTCCTAGTTTATTTTCTCAAATATGAAATAAAATACAAGAGCATTTAATGAAATCCCTACTCCTCGTAGTGGTCCAGTACTTAATATAACTTGATAGCTAACTAAGAGCAAGCATTTTGACACAACCTCACAAGTTGTTCTCGCTCATCACCTTGGCTTCTCCATCCTCACTTCATGACTATGTCCCATTCTTGCACACTCCTCCAAGAGTTACATTGGTTGACACTAAATTCATAGCTTCTCTAATGTGTTTTAATCTCACTTGGATAGGTATTAACACCTATAGCAGTCATTTCTCTCAAATCATGCTTTTAAAATTTCCCACTAATGCTCAACCTCAAATCCGCCTTACCTGCCTAGATCAAAATAACCTTAGTGATAGGCATTGCTCCTCGCCCACCAAATCAAAACCCCAAGTGTAATGTAATTGTTTGACAATGTGGCCTCAATCTTCTGTACTATTGAGGGGTCCACCCCTTGTTTGGTCTCAGTCGGGAAATTCAGTTATTCAAGACTCTAATCTAAATTTGGGAGTACAAGCCTACTCGGGGCTCGAACTACTTTAAGGGTTCAAAAATATTTACTTATTAAACTTTGTTTTGAGGCCCAAACTTTTGATTTACTTCAATCTCAAAGTATTTAGACTCTATATTTCCAGACAAGGAGCCATTGATAAAAATGACCATGCAAATTGATTCATATAATTATTACACTATTAAAGCATTGAGATAAATTAAAAGTAATATAATAATCCAATCCATGTTACGGGAAATTATAAATGAGAAATATTATTATGAGTCCTTATAGAACATGAAAATTAAGTCATAATTTAAAGAAACTTACCTCTTAAAGGATAATGAAAGTATGATAAGATAAAAAAATAAGTATAAATAAATGTTTATTTTAATAAATGAATGACAATAGCCTATTACAATTATCATAACCATGACTAAGCTTGAATGGTGAGATGAGTATACAATAGTAATAAATTGATATATAAAGTGAATATGTGGAAGTTTCTCAAACAAGTGTAAGAAATTAACACAAACATGATGGAAGCTTTTGGAACTAGGGAATAGTAATGATAAAATAACATAACACTTTTGCGATATATTGTAACTAAATAACCAGATGGTAAGTGGTTGTGGAATAACATAAGTCATGTGTGGAAAAGACTTCATATGTGTAAAGAAGAATAAACTATGTAGATTAATGATAAAACACCTAGCATAAAGTGTTTGAATAAGTGTCGTGGGAAAAATAAACTATGTAGACTAATGAGAAAACATCTAACATAAAGTGTATGAAGAAATGTTGTGAGAAATTATATAAACAAACTTTAAGAAGGATTATGTACAATTGATTAAACAAGTGAGTGTTGACTAAGGGAACTCACTTGAAGATGATGACCCCAAACGTGTAAATGGGGACATAAAAGACACATGCCCACATGAATGTTTGTTTGTTCCTAGGAATACACATGTCCATTAGGCGTCTAGGCTGAACAAGACCTAAGATGAAAAATATGATGCTATCTTGGCATGGCTTAGAAGATTTTTTTCATCCTTAGGAAATTTAAATATGCAATTTGAAAACCATAGTTTTGTGCAATATAAAAACCTTAGCTTAGTCGAATTCGAAAACCCTAGTAATGTGGAATGTGGAAATTCCAATATACTAAGTTGAAATTTGAGAGCATCATTATAAAATTTAAGTAGATAAACCATATCGATTGTGTATCACAAGTCTAAAATGTTTGTTGATGAATATTTAAGTGGAATTTGAAAACCCTAATAATGTGGAACTTCATTGAATGGAATTGTATGGATGAAATTGTTGTTTATACCATTATGACTAATTTATACTCAACACTCCTCTTTCTATTTCCATTTACATTTTATTTTTTATCTCTTTGTCGTTCTTCTTCCCTCTTTGTCTCAACCTCCCTTTCCCAATTTCCCACACGAACATCATCAAATATCATTGAAATAGTTTATGTATGCCAATAATATTACATTGTAGTGTGTTGATGACATTATAAAAAGTATCCCTAATGATTTGAAAATGGAAGGTACTTGAAAAGGGTGCAAGGTATACATTTTCAATTATGTAAATTAGTGCAAAAATACTCTAAGTTTAAATCTGAAAATGTGAGAACTTCATATTTCTCATACAGAGATTGACTGTAGGGGAATTTACCGGATATTTCACCTTTCAAAGAAAGGATGAATCCGGAGGCTAACTGGCCCTCTTACAGACTCTGCCTAAAGAAATAATAGAAGTAACACTCAGATTTAATTAAAATGATCTTGCAAATGGTGTATGTCTTTTCACTGTTTATGTGTTTTAAGTTTTTTTGTTTTTTTTTAAAATTAACATGTATATCAGCAACATATTCAACAATATAATATCAAAACACAACAGAAATATGATATAGGAGTTCACCCCAACTCTTGGGCTACATCTCCTGGATCAAGCCTCCCAAAATGGGCTTGTCCTCTTGTATTAAAAGCTCTCAAATGCAATACAAGAATATAAGTGTCTCAATAGACAAATATGAATATATAAAATGATTCAGAAAGCAGGAAAAAACTAATAATGCCTTTTCAAATTCACTAAACAGTGAAAGATTACCATAAATAGTGATTTCTTCATCAATGTCCTGCTGGTGCTTTGAACTTATCTGCACCTTTTCGGGCTATAGAAGTCCTCAAATGCCTCTGAAACTTCCTCCAATGGCTTCAGAAGGTAAAAATTATCTGAAATAGATCTTTGGTTCACCTCAAACTAATAACCACAACTCCAAATAGCTCCAAGCCCAAAATGGCCCTCGTGGCCCTGAAAAATCTCCTAAAGGATTTCGGCCTCTGAAAATATTAAAAAAGAGCTAAGACATATTCCAATGGCTCTGGAATGTAAGAATTAGTCGAAAATGACTTTTGGTTCACCAAAAAAGGTTAACCACAGCTCCACCAAACTCAAAACCCAAAATGGCCCTGGTGGCTCCACGACCAAAAACACTGGTAAATTCTCTATTAGAGCGCCCTGATGGCTCTGCAAACACTCCCAACAACTCCAACATGATCAATTACCCTAGAATCAAAAAACATTTCGTATCAAAAGGCTTTTCCTAGCCGAATTTATGGCTCTTTTACTCCAACTGCCAGTTTGGCCTAGAGAAACTCCACCAAATCTGGAGAAACTCCAGATAACACTGAAAAATTAGGATCGGTTGTTAAATTTGGGGCGTACCACCGAATTTACCACCGAATTAGAGGGCTGGCGGATAAGCCCCATGGGACTGCACCCGTCGGAGTTGAACGCGGTTTTAATAAAGTTTGAACCACAAATATTAATAACCTCTGCGCTTGGGTGCTAACTCCACGGGACCACGTCCCATGGAGTTAAATGCACCAACCAAACAGTTAGTTTAAAAAAAAAAAAATGCCACCAAGTTTCAACAACGGAACAGGTGGGCCAACGGTAAAGTCTCTGCGCTATTATCCCGCCGACCTGGGATCGAACCTCACTATCCATAACCGATTTTTGCATAGCCCATTCCATTCCGCCTTAGGGCCACGTGGCGGCCTCCGTGCTTGCCACGTGGTGCCCTGTAATTGGCTGCACCTAGAATATTCTGCAGAATATTCTGTGGAATATTCTTTTTTTAATAAAAATATTTTTCATAAAGTCAATTTTGGGCCTTTTTTAATTGAAATTGGCGACCTTTAAAGTTGAATATCTTCTGCATACGGCATCGGATTTGAGTGTCATTCATGTCTACAGGATCATTTTTCCGAGCTCTTTCCAGTCGATCTATTTTGGACCAATTCTGAGCAACTTCATTTTTGAGCATTTCCCAAGCTCAGATTTGAGCTCCTGATCACACCTCCCAAATGAGAGGCTTTTGGTCCCAAAAAGCTTACTGAAATGAAGAACTAAACTGTAATACATCAAATGAGAAAATACAAGTCCTCTTCTCTTCAGCCCTTCAAAAAATTTTGCCTTGAAAAGCAAATGAAATTGAACCACAAATGGAAAGAAATTGACATTTCCCTTCCTGAATGCGCTTGTCCACAACTGTCCACAACTGAACTTCTTGAACCCACACAGAAATTTCTGGCGAGAAATTTACAGAGTGAAACTATACAACGCTGCCTTGATCAATGATCTAAGGTGGCTCAAAACAAACAAGATATTACAGCATAAAATACATGCATACATCCGAAATTTTCATATGTACAAAAGGAGTACGTCTTACTGTGTGAAGAAGTCCATCCACTTCTCACCAAGCCACTTCCATGGCGACTTTTGCTGCTGCAACTTTTCCTCATGTGAAACTTCCCTTTCCACATCAATAATGGAATATGAGGTTCCACCTTCGCCAATATTTGTGTCCTCTTGCTGCATGTGCGTGGGACGACGAGTTGGATGCAAAGTCCAACAATGAGAGACAACATGTCCCTTCTTTTGGCAAAAAGTGCAAATCATATGCACATTCTTTGAAGGTAGTCTTTGCTTCATTTGCTTCTTGTGTGCCTTCTTCCTCATCCAGCATCTTGAAACATGATGGTTAAATTGACCACAAAATGTACAAGAAATCCTCTTATGTTGCTTTGCATGCTTGCCATAAGCTGCATGTCTACCATCTTCTTGCTGTAACAAAGGCTTCAAACAATGGTAAGGAAGATTTCCATCATGACATTGATGTAATTGAGAACTTGGGAGAAATTTTCTCTTCAAATTTGCATCACATTCTTGAATGCATGTGCTCAAAGCTTCGCCATTAAGCTGCTCATAGCCAAGACCAATATTCTTGGGACGCTTCACAACACAAATAGGCTCAACAATGCCTTGTGCATGCTTTCCTAAACCTTTGCCTTCTTTATAGCCCATTTTCAACATTAGTTTGGACCCGATTCCCCTTGTATGTTTTTCAAAAGAACCAACATACTTTTCAATGGAGGAACTTGAAGACAAGTTGGAACGATTATCCTCTTCCTCAAGAATTTTCTTGGACAAAGCTTCTTGAGCTTGAAGAAGCTGCAACTCCATATCATGCAGTCTTTGAAGAATGGCTTCTTTCTCTTCCTGCATAGCTAGCAATTGTGCATGAAGCTCAACGCTTTCTATTTGATCCTCAATGAGAATCTGCACCATGTCCTTCACCTTAAAAAACTCATTCTTCATGTCATCATTGAAGAATCTCGTGAAGGAGGAAACTTCACTTGTAGAAGAAGATGACATTATGTAAATTTTCAAACAACCAAAAAGAACTTCCAAAGAAAAGTACTCAAAGCTTTCATTCAGACGACAAGCTTTTAGCCAAATGTCAGTAAAGACCCCTTCTCATTCAAGTAGCCATAAAACACAAACTATTGGATTTTTTTTTCCAAAGATAATCTTGAGGTAAATTGGGTAAGGAAAATAGTCTTCAATCCTTTCAAAGACTCAGCTAACAATAGCTATCCTTCCAACTCAAGAAAACTCATACATGCAACCATTTTGCAACCAATAAAACAGTAAATCTCTTACATTGTTTTAAAAAAATTTGCACCATAAGGAATGCTCAACCCAAGCTCTGATACCATCTGATCTGCCATACTGAAACCAACAATGACACTTGCTAAACTTTGTAGTAACAGTGAAACTCCTAAAATGTGTAATAACAACTTCTAAAATAAAACATGCAAATCTTGTTTTTCTATGTTTACAAGATGAAACATGTAGATGTTTACGTCATAAAAATAAATTTATATATAATTTATTATATTAAACCTAATTTCATGTATCTATAAACTAAAAACATAAAACACAAATTGATGGAAAATAATTTACTTCCATCTTAATTGTTACTCAACCATTTACTTATCTTTAAATTAAATTTCACCTAACCAACAACCTTGTACATTTTCTTACTTTTTCAAATATGAAAATAAAAACACTACCAAGAATGTTCATATCAAACATATCACGCTATAGAATTCATCATATAAATATTTGAAGGATCATGTAAATATTAATAATCCTTCTAGATAAACAAGAAGGGCTGCACCACAGCAAGTCCCTTCCTTGAGGTGGGCACCTTCAATAAAATGATTAGCATCTTAACCAACCATGCGGTCTCAAAAAAAATAGTGACGGAAAAGTGAGAACCCCTGCAGGAAATTCCATTTTCTGGTAGTTGGAATGCTGCAGAAAATTCCTATACGAGCTCTAGGATGAGGTAAAAATCACTGGCACACAAATTAATAAATCCTAGCTCTTTCAATTTACATATAAGATATTTTCAGTAACAATCGTATAAAGTCATCATCACATCATTTTTTGTGGATTGTTGTTTTTTCTGTTCATCCCTATTTATATATCAAGGTGGAGGAAGAAGGCGAAGGAGCTTAAAAAAAAAGGCGAAGGCTCTTAAAAAAGACTCGCCTCTACCTCGCTCACGAGTATGAATGTCAACGAACGGCACCTACCCCATGTTCCCAATTGCAAGTAATTCCCAATTGCAAGTAATTTGTGGGATGGGCTGTAATAACACAATGATATCATTGTTCATCGAAGGTTATCGGAGTAGCCTAGTAAGTAACGTCATTCACAGTTCTAGTTGCTAAAGCTATCAGAATCCCACAACTTTGTCATATATGTCCTCTACAAATTTGTCATATATGTCCTATTTCTACTGATGACGACCAAAAGGACAGTATGAATACCCTGACTGTCCTGCCATCACTGTTGTACAATTCTGGCCATTTCTCAGTATTACAAGATCATTAGCCTTGGCTTATTGGGACTTCTTCAGTTCTAGGAACAGAGGGCCATAACACTTAGTAATCCTTTGGATAAGAGATCCAAATTTCAAGATATCCATGTCGGAGATGATAAACTTGTTGAATTACATAATGTGGACTGGGAATATTGCTCACTCGGGATATATATGTGTAGTTAAGTCCATGGTATTGTAGGGCTTGTTAAAGAGTCAAGCAGGTAAGTAAGTGAAAAAGGCAGGTAAGTAATGCTTTTCACATGTTTACTGAAATTCATCCTCTCTCTTTTTAAGGGAATAGTCGAAAACGAAAACAAATATTTAGCAATCTAGATTTCCTTAGAAAGGTTCACCTTTTTTTCCATATAAAATTGATGATGATTGATGATTTATAACACAGAAAAATATATTAATCCATTTTATGTCTCAACAACGTGAAGATAAAGATATATGTAACAAATTGAGCTGTAATGTTCTGCATAAAATTAACTACTTTAGGAAAAATTTGGGGTAGCGAGATGGAGAGCTCACGAAATGGTCATATACAATTCTAATAAAAATTGATGAACAAAACTTAGCGAGATGGAGAAAACAATAAAATGGTTGCGACCAAAGAACCCTTGCTTAATTTCAAATAGGGAAGTTGACATAAAAAAACCCTAGAATTTTACAGAGTTTGAACGAAAACCTCTAAATTTAGTCTTTTTGGCTCATTTTCCAGGTTAATTTCTATCGCTGAGTGGAAAGCTCCATGACTACCATCAAATTGGTTGTGTAAGAATTTCTCAATCGCCATTATCAGGTTTCACCCTGCAGAAATTATTTGTTTAGTCTTAGCATTAATATACATTTGTAGAAGAGAAACCTCATAAGCAAAGTATTACATAAATAATATCACTCTTTCTCTTGGAATTTTGCACAGCTTTATAAGTTAGGAACACATGTCCAGGAAAAGGCTTAAAATGAAAATGATGCTTCAAGCAAACAATAAACTGGTTGCGACCAAATAACCCTTGCTTAATTACAAATAGGGAACTTGACATAAAAAACCTGGAATTTTATAGAGTTTGAACGCAAACCTCTAAATTTAGTCTTTTTTTCTCATTTTCCAGGTTAATTGCTATGGCTGTATGGAAAGCTCCACGACTAGCATCAAATTGGTTGTGTAAGAATTTCGCAATCACCATTATCAGGTTTCACTCTGCAGAAATTCTTTGTTTACTCTTAGCATTGATATACATTTTATTTCTAGAAGAGCAACCTCATAAACAAAGTATTAAATAAAGAATATCACTCCTTCTCTTGGAATTTCGCATACCTTTATAAGTTAGAAACACATGTCCAGAAAAAGGCTTAAAATTCAAATGATGGTTCAAGCCAAGAAACACTACACGCAGGATATACTGAAGGATCGACGCAGGGGAATGCAAGAACCGAAAGCCAAGAAACACTACACATGAGCACTTCAAGAACCAGATTGAAGAAGCCATAGTAAAGAAGCCCTCGCTGCTGCAGGCGAATATACTTATCTTCATCTTCAAACGAGGATATCACAGCCACTCCCATGCATCCTTCAAGGAATCTAGCCAGCCATCCACCATATAGGTGAGGGTTCGGAGGTAAGCCAAGTGGAACATGCAGATAACGAATATAGAACCACTACCACACATCCTTCAAGGCATCTAGCCATCCAGCCAAACCCTCCACAAGATATAATATTAATTAACAACATAAAATGTTTGCTAACTAATGTTAGCATTAGTTAAGAGAAACTAAAAAAATTTATATCAATTCACATTACGCTAAGTTTCCATACGTCTTGAGGCCAAATAAGATCTCCAAATTTCCTGTTGGTTAAAACAATAATTACATGAAGCTCACTGGCGGATGGAAAAGTGATTTTAAAATATAAATGGAAAACTTTATAATAAATTGAATTCTTTGACTTGGTTTTTGTGCAGGGACTAATGCAAAGCCTAAAAATGATTACTATAGTCCCTGCATGCTGCAGATGGCAGGGACTAATAATAGAGATATCGAACTTCTCATGCTATGAAATTCATCATATAAATATTTGAAGGATCATATAAATATTAATAATACTAAATAACCAACAAGAGGGATTGTGATTTGGAGCTACAAATAAGTCATTTTTTTTACTACATGTATTAAATTTCACTTAAAGCTTAGGGATAGTGATTTGGGGCTATTAAATAAGTCATTTTTTTTTTACATGTATTATCTTTTAGTTAGAAGTGAATTCAACATGCTCAGAATAGAAAAAAGATGACAATCACAATATTTGGAGCCCAATTATTTCTTGCTTCTTTCATGCTATTCTTTCATCCAAGGGTAGAAGGAAACTATCATAAATAGTTTTAAAAAAACCACAAAGAAGTGAAAGGACTCATAATAGAAAAATATTCCAATCACAATACTTTGGAGAGCCATTATTCCTTGCTTCTTTCATGTTATTCTTTCATCCAGTGGTACAAGGAAATGATCATAGATAATTACAAAAAAAAACCCACAGAGAGAGGAAAGGACCATGAGAGAAGCCTCTGAGGATCTGGATACTTGCGGACCTCAAAATGTAAAGGGGATTGTTTCTCTCCACGACGCCACCTTTCTTTTAAATAAGAATCAAAAGAACCAAATGGGCACCATCGTAAATATAAGCTCTCAGTTTCCTCTACTTAGGTTGACATTTCATGAATTTGGATTCACATTTCCTTGTTTATTAGTACACCCTTTTAAATAGTACAAACAGCTAATGCATTGTCAATAAAATGCTTATCAATATATGATTGCGAGAAATCCTTCAAGTGTGTATAAAATAAAGTCTCACAGAAAAAGAAAAGAGTGGTTATACCCATGGCCACTGTGAGGGTACTGAATTCTAATCCCCAAATTATATTCTCTTGAATGTACTAAACAACTGTGATCAGAGGAAACATTAAAATACCAAAAGGAATATTTTTTTTTTAAGTATTTGACATTTATCTTCCTCATCGAACTTGCGTGCACAAAATGATTTATAGACAGTTTATTGTTGTATATTCCAAATTCAAATTAATCAGGTGGCTTCAAAATTGACAGCTGCATTGAAAACATCAACAAAAGTAATCCCTGTAACCATAATTCATCCGACATAGTAAATCCTAATATAAGAGATTAAATATTGAAAAAAAATACATACAAGCTGACTAGCATAAGGCAAAATACATAAATAAAAACAACTAAAATGCAATCCATACCAATATACTGGTTATTCAATTTCCATAAGCTAAAGGAAATGATGGACTACACTTCGACCACCGTTATAGCTTCATTTTGTTGGTTTGATCCTCTGCCAATTCAAATATAGTTTTCATAGTTATGAGCTGGGCATTTCTATGTGTAAAAATGCACCAGCTATGGGGGAATGGGGAAACTGGAAGAAGGGTAGCAGACAAAGATTTCATAATTTGAATGGCTTTGTGTGGCTGTTGCTACAACTTTTTGTGAACTAGATATTTTTTCATGAGGTGTGGGGATAATGGGGTAATTGGGAAGAAGGGCGCGCTATGGGAAAAAAGAGAAAGGTAACCAGAAATTTTAAACCGAGTCTCGAGCGCCGAGACCCTCCAACATACGAATACAACTAACGGTAACTAAGACAAAAGGGGCTGCTGGCCACGTATACAGGTTAACTAACTAGGTGGGAAGTATCCACCACATCCATAGCCATAGCTTCCCATCGGCAATCAATCTGCAGTAACACACAATTTCCCGATCCCAATGAGTGCATCAACTGCCTTGTTCTCCTGGGTTACGACATCTGGCCCTTTTGCAAGAATGCCATTACTGCTAACATCGAATACAATCACTATTGTTCCATCCTCTACTCCACTACCCATACAACTTTTAGTATCAACTACTCTACAACACTTGTTTCCTTGCTAGTGTGTGGTGTCTATCTGTCTTTTTCAAAAATAGTTTGAAGTCATGTTTTACCATGTGTATGGTTAATGTAGTTTTCCAATGTAAGATTGAGTTGTAACTGAATAAGAGTGATTTTGGAAAAACTTTTGTGGGTATTTTTAATATAATTTTGTGTATTTCAAATACAAAAGAAGTGATTTTTCAAAAACTAAAACTCATATGACTTTTCATATCTCTTTTTATCTAGAATTCCAAGTTTTTACAGAATTTTTAGGTTCTAGATGACTAATCTTGGTTGGAAAATTCAATCTATTTTATGTTTAGGAATGTTAGATAATGTATGTATGTATGTATGTATGTATGTTTTGAAAAAAAATATACTATGTAAGTAGGTTTTGTTTTTTGCAAGTTTGGTAGGTCATCTTCATTGATTCATTTTCAAAGGCAGGTTACATCCATGCAATACGTTTGGTGGCCTCAACCTCCCGATTGGGAAACTAAGTATGTTGGCCACATAAATGTATTATAGTCCATCCAAAATCTCAATAACTTAAGTCTAAAAAACAAAGCCTTATAGTCTTGAGTGGGTGAAAATGTGAAGTTGGGAAACACTTTTTTCCCTTTTTTGACGATGAAAATTGTAATTTTCTATGTTTTTCAACTTCAACTCCACTAAACTCATATTTTTATCGCAAATTATGCTTTGACATAAAAACAAGAATTGTAGAGAATTGTCTTAATTTTAAAAAAAAAAAAATATTGACATATAGAGGGGTAAATTTGTTGTTTACTAACTGCATATACTTGAAATTTTCAGGCAAACATAAATAGTCACTTTATTATCCTTAAATTTTTTTAGGGAAGGTTATTCATTTTTTGGAAAAAAACCATAGCATCATAATCTGCATATATTGCACTAGTGCACAGACTATTTTTTGGTAATTTTCGGATCAAATCACTATTTTTTATTATTTTTTGAAATGGACGAAGACAAAAAAACGGTGATGTTTCAGTACATTTTATTATCCTTTGATTTTCTTTTCAATGTGATCGTCAATAAGAAAAATGAGAGTACCCTTTTGAAGTAGACAGGGAGAGGAAGTGCACTATGATTTTTTTTGAATTTTTTGGTGTCCTCATTTGAAAGTTATTGAATTTTCATTCAGTGCAATTTTTCGAACAATGAAATTCCACAATGACACAATTTAGTAAAAAATTAATAAAAATTTGAATTTTTAATGAAACTCCATAAATCTCACATCATCAAAAACTAGATTTAGAGACAAATCTAATGGTACTTGGTTCGACATATAACATTTTGTTTTTGTAGGTGTTCTGTCCCTCCAAAGTTGCAGGTTTCTCAAAACTGCAGAGTTTTCTGAGTTTTTTGTTGACCAGAAACTCTCGGCCGAGAAAAACTCTCGACCGAGAAATTTTTAAAACTCTCGGCCGAGAGTTTTAAACCAATTTATGCGCGGGAAAACTCTCGGCCGAAAGTTTTAAAAACTCTCAGCCGAGAGTTTGCGCAATAAAACTCTCAGCCGAGAGTTAGAAAAACTCTCAGCCGAGAGTTTTTGAATGTAAAAAACTCTCAGCCGAGAGTTTGCGGCTGAGAATTTTGTGACACAACTCTCGGCCGAGAGTTAGAAAAACTCTCGGCCGAGAAATTTAGTTGACTTTTTTTCTCGGCCGAGAAATTAAAAAATTCTCTCGAATTCTATCTCATGCCAAAAAGTGTTTCCCAACTTCGCGTTTTCGCCCGAGTGTCTAAAAACGAATTTCAATCTACAGAGATGTAATATATGATACTAGTTGACATATACATCAAGAAATTATACAAAAAAAGATAGCCATAACCGTACTAACAACTAATCATGAGAGGAATCCACACTAGCGGGGTCCTTATCACTTGATCCTGCAAATTCTGACCGGGGGAGGCATGGAATGTGCTTTTCGATGTGGCCACAATGAACATTTTGTTGCTCGAATTGGGAATTGAATAAGTAGCAATTATTTGTGTATTTCGTGTGGGCCCGAGTCTCATTTTCGAGTCAACCGAAGAGGTCATGATATCTTTAGCCACTAGACATTTCATAAGCCAATAAAGGTGCATCGCTTGTTTATACTGGGTGGCACACCTGTGAGTGTGTCTAGGATCTAGAGCAAGAACTCACAAATCCTACACATGCGCTTCAGCTTCTGCTCGCTCATTGAGATCAACTTCCCATGATGATATACTTTTTTAACTTGGGCTAGAGTTCCATTATTATAAGCCTGAATCGCTTCCTAGATAATATCAACGTCCGATTTGCGACAAATTCTCTTCAGTGGTCAAGATGAGGAGGAGCCCTGACCCCCTTTACAATTCGAGTTACCACCAGGGGAAGGACATGCCATCTTGTTTACCTCCAAATTAAGCAAAATATAAACTGTTCAACATATAAGGTAGGTTGAAGACCAATACCATCCTTTGTGCACGCGTCCATAGTGTAAACACAAATTATGAGAAAATGTTGAATAGACATTAAAGAGGAAAAAGAAACAATTTTTGTTAGGCATAAGCCTCACATAAAGGCAGAAATTCAACTAGGGTGGCCTCTAACACCATTTTAATCCACTATCAAGAACCACATTCTAAAAAATGTCGTAGTACAGATAGATTTGAAGAAATTGTTGACAATTAAGATAAAATATACTATAGATTGGCTCCTCGAGCCAAAAACCCTTACATGAGACATCATAGAGAAAGAAAATTAAATACAAGAAGTTTAAATTCATTGTTATTCTTAGGATGAACAAAACATGAATATATCCCTCAGTGTTGACTATACAACCATTCACCATGCAAAAATCAACCCGGAATTGAACATACATTCCCATTCAAGATAGTAAAATGCCCAAAAAAATGACACTGACATAGCAACATCACACACAAAAGATGATGAAACTACAAAACATTGCAACTTTTTGAACACCCATTTACATTTCTTCCAGCATTCCAACTACAGAGCATGTCAATGTAAATGCGGTGGAGAGTATATAGAACAAGCCACAGTCGTGGAGGTAAGGGAAAATAAAAGCAGACATACCCAGTTGTGAATGCCATAAACCAAAGGGGCTTGGTCCCGAGATAAATGTTGCTTTTCCAACTCGGTCGAGCAGGCATGAATAAGAGAGCTGAACATCTGTAAATTATCCTTAGAACACATCACTAAGACAAGAAAAATGCATGTAGGAGGTTAGCTTCCCTTCCTACCTAGAGTTTATGAGCTCTGGAGCTCGTCCCTTTTCCATTTAACATTTCAATGCTATATGCAATCCCACTAGCACACTCACAAATGTGAAGTATAGGAGGTGGCCACCCTTGGACCTTACAAAGAGTCATAACAATAATATTTCAGATCAGGAGAAGGATATTGAAATGTATTGTACCTCGATCAAAGAACTATGTAAGTAGGTTTTGTTCCTTATTGATGGCCAAGAAATATCCGTGAGTATGTAAATTTAGGTCGTGATTATTTTATATGGTACATTGAAAGAGTTATTTTTTAATACATTTTGGTAATAACCACCTAGGGATGGCATAATCCATAGACCCTCACTATGAAACTCATTATTTTCAGTTTATTTAAATGCTATCAAAGAATATGAGAAGTGAAATTTTTTTTTGTTTGTTAAAGAAATTACAAATGTTTTTTTTTCCCTTTGGTTTTTAAAAAAATAAAGTCATTAGCATTGTATTTTTTAGACTCATGTTTATGGTTGTGATTATTCTAAAATTTGTGCTTATAATAAGTATTCATATCATTATACTTTTTATAGTAGTAGTAATAATAGTAGTATAATTTTAAGGATACAACTGGATAAACACCAAATTCATGTCTGGCACCCCCTTATTTGTTGGACATTGTCCCTCTTTTGTGCAATAATTTGACTGCTGAAGTCTACTCAGATGTGTACATATTGTACCTCTTTCTATATTTCAACCTCCATGTTTTCATTGACATACTTCCTTTTTTTATTTTCATTTCCTTAAATATTTGTTGCTAAAGTACTATATAATATTCTACTAATACTTTTTTATCCTTTTTTTTAATTTACTTTATATTGATTAAATACAAAATTGTTAATACTAAAATCCAATCCGTAGATACATCCAATTCATAATACTAAAATATGGTCATGTTAGGTAGGATGATATTAAAGAAAATGATTACTCATACAAAATTAAATCCAACCATTTCATAATGCTAAATTCCCCTCCAATTGAATAATGATGATTTTAAATAAAAAATTGTCATAAAAAACCAGTATATATCCATATTAACCATAAATATAGCAAGAGCTTAGAGGCATAAAATCTCTGTAGGTGCAAACACTTTTTGTACTACAAAATACTTTAAAAACATTGACCTCCAAATATTGCTTCCCTCCCTCTCTCTCTCATTTTTTAAATGGCATTTTTTAACCCATAAATAGATTCAACCGCTTGAAATTATCTTGAATACATAGAATAAAATAACTTAAACACACAATTCCAACAAGTTTTTTATGGGATGAGATGGCCTGTTAGTGGAATATAAACCCTAGAAACCGTAGAATGGTGGCTCTGGTTTTCAGCTCTGGTTTGTCTCTCCCCTTGGAAGTGCTATTTTAATATTCATTAACCTCTGAGCAATCACGTTTACTGGCACTGAGCACATGCCATTTGTCTTCTTCCTTGCAACGTCGACATCATCTCGTAACTATTTCAAGCTCCTCTCGCTCAACTGTAATGACTTTCTTGGTTTAGCAGTTGACTTTCAGTGGTGTTGGCAGAAAGTGGAACAGTCTGCCCGACATATGGGCTCCACTATTTCCCTGCTCTGCTTCTCGACCCTAACATCATGACTGTCGGTTACAGAATTTTTGTCTTGGAACAACTGCGAAAGGTGGTAAGAACTATTTCTACGTGTTTTTCTCATGGACCCTAATGATATTGTGGATAACTCCGTTCTGGAGGATGAAAAGTTGGACTATTCATCAAAATCCCTTGAACTGAACCAAATATGGTCACATTACCCACCTTAGTAGCCAAATGGGGCTCATGTGAGTGACTTGCTGGAAGGGCTCGAGTAGTTCTATCCTTGACAAATAGACATGGAGATTGATGTGTCAGACTCGGGTTTTACGAAGTTTAGGGTTCCTAGCTCAAGCCCAATTGAACATTATCTCGGCCTCAACCCTAACATTCTAGCTTCCCTAGTCTTCTCTATACCATCCCCATGAAATATAAATATTTGGAACCACCAACAGGCGACGCTTAACCCGGATGAGGTTTTGGTACAAGCAGAATGTTCAGGGAGTCTGGGAGGTGACAGAGAAGGGGATTTCGGTTTTGAGCACCTTGAATTAGGCTCGGCGGGTTTGATACACACCCACGGCGATGTTATTAGTTGTATGACTATGGTTTTTTCTTCTTGAAGTTTTGAAGGCATGCCCATATTGACTTAGAAAGATGAAGAGAAGACCCCTTCAAACTTGGATGACACCCTACATGAGGAAGAGGGACCTCACTGAAGGATAGGGACCCATAGAATTGGAAATAAGAAGATATGGTGCACAAGGAATCACAAGAAATCCAGGGAGTTGGTATTTGGTGAAGGTGTCAGTATGTGGAAAGCCAAGGAAACAATTTTTTTTTTTCTAGTTGGCAGGGTCCGTGGGTGGAATTATACTTCGGATAGACTCTAGCGCCGAACCTTTGAAATCTAGGGCAACATTCTCGAGCAACTCCCAGTGGTCCTGACCATGAATAGAGGTTGGTTTTCTCTGATCTTACCTCACCATGATACGGCTAGCTGGGTTCTTACAAAATATTGGCACATTGAAATGATGTCGGTTCTCCTTAAACATTGGACTCCCCTTTAAGTCCCTGATAAGGAGAATATGGGGGCTGGCCTTATCTGGGTTTGGTTACCAGGTCTGCCACTCCAATTTTGGATGGAAGAAGTCCTCAGATGCATTGGAGAGGATTTGGGTATTTACTTGGATCATGCAAAATCCTGCATGGAGATAGGGAACATTCTATGGTGCAGATTCTGGTACACTTGGATACTCATGAAGGTATGGTTGAAAACTATGTACTGAAACACGTGAACATATCCAGGTTCCAAATTCTTGAATATGAAGGGGTCCCCTTTCAATTCAAGAGGTGCCATAAGGTGGGAATGTATAGAAGGATTATCCCCTCATACTGGCAGTGAATGTGGCTCAATCTAAAATGCTGGTTCATGCGGGGATCCAAACCACTGAGAATTTCAGGGTGCATTCATAGAGGCACATGCAGATTTCGGGTATGAGGAAGAAGCTATATCCTCATTAGTCTTCACCTATGACAGCATCAAAATCAGCTCCATAAGCACCCAGTCATGAAGATCCACAGCTACAAGAGTAGGATCTCTGCCCCATTACGGGTACTGTGTCTTCTACCTCCTCTAATTTTATTTTTAATGTCTAGCTTTTGCCATCTTCTTCTGCATTTACTCATATTAATTATCCTACTAGCATGAAAAATAATCTTATCCGTATATGTTGTCACATTAAATATGCGCCCCCCAACCCTTCTTATTTTCTCCATCCATCCCCTCTGGTGGCTCTGATCCTGTTAATTGCCCCGAAAC
Organism: Pinus albicaulis; assembly: GCA_034641835.2. NCBI lineage: Eukaryota > Viridiplantae > Streptophyta > Pinopsida > Pinales > Pinaceae > Pinus > Pinus albicaulis. Next base: position 351,936 of record JAXQQM020060417.1, read on the forward strand.
CTCTAGGACTAGCTCCACTTGCTGCTACAACCTTCGTTCCTCAACCAAGGCCCTAATCAATAATTCGTATGGATTAGGCGATGACCCCTCCATGACTACACTAAAAGCCACCAGAGGCATACCATCCTCGCTTTCCAAAGCTATCCACCAAGCTAGCGTTGATATGGCCTCGGGGAAACATTTCACTATTGACTGGGTTCATGGAGCATAGAAAACTTAAGCCAAGGGCTCCCCATGATCTCTCTCTCCTCAAATTCCAGAGGGTACCAACCTGGATAAGAAACTGGTGCTCCACCGATTAATTGAATTAGAAAAGATGGATATTATCATGTTATAGGAAACTATGGGACTTGGAGAGTCCGTTCACAAATTTATTTCTTCGATCTATCGATTATGGACATTTCATACCTTGGATGTCGGCGACTGATCTAGGGGTAGTGTCATTTGTTTCAATTACCGAGCCATACAAGTTCACAATTTGTAGGGATGAGATGGGATTCTAAAAGGAAAGACATTAACGCCTCTAATCTTGGTACGCTCTCTAAGAATTCTCAACAGCTATGGGCCTTGCCATTACATACCCATTTTTTGGGATACGCTGATGTAATCCCCTACTATGCAGGCAGACCATATCATATTGGGCGGTGACCTTAATTTCTCTCTTGGTCATGGGGAATCTTGGGGTCCCCATGCATCGCCCGATCCTTTTTCCTGTTACTTTAAGAAAATTCTTTACAAAGCCAACTTGTTTGACTTATAAATGGCTAAAAACGTGCCCACCTGGTTTAATAGGAGAATTGGGGAAGCAACCCTTACGAGAAGACTGGATCATTTTTTGATCTCCTCAAAGTTAGTTGCTTGGATGCATAGGGCTAGACAGTGGGTGGCCACAGGTGGCTTACCAGATCACACTCCCATATACCTTGAGATTCACGGTGAGAACAAGAAACCTCACACCCCCTTCAAGTTCAACTCATCCTGGCTCGATGATCCTAAATTTAGACAGATTTTCCTGGAGCACTAGAATCATTCTCACTTGAGGCTTTATTTCCCACCCACAACAGTTATTGCTACTAAACTTTCTATCATAAAGGAGAAGACTATCAAGTGGGAAAAAGAGAAAAATAAAAGAGATGATGAAGAGCTGGGGAGGATTGAGAGGGTGATCGCCCATATGCTTGATGAAGATTGTTTTGGGAACACCTCCCTGGAGAAGAAGGAAACCCTCACTCTATTGGAAGTGAATAAAATTAAGCTCCTAATACTCAAGGAGGAAGCTTGGAGACTCAAGAGCAGAGCCATCTGGCTCGAGGCAGGGGACAACAATACCAAATTTTTTCAGCAATGTTCCAAAGGTAGAAAGAATATTAATACTATTTGGATATTAAACAATCAACGTAGTATGGGGGCCAAGACTCAGTAACAACTTTCGGATATGGAAATTAGACACTTCTCCCACATCTAGAAAGACCTCCGGGGTTAAAATATTGGAGAAGTGCTTAGTATTGCAAGGCGGATGCCCAGGTTCGTTGACGATAGTGATTTGGACATACTCATCACCCTTATCACCCTTAGTGAGATTGAATTTGTCCTTAAGTGGTTCAAAAAAGACAAAATTCCTGGTCTGGATGGCTGGCCTATTGAATTCTACCTTTCTTTCTTCGAAATTGCTAGGAAGGTTCTGCTTATGGTATTTAAGGATTGCAGAGTATTGGACAGAATTTATGACAGTTTAAACTCTACTTTCACTACCCTGATACCCAAGGTGGACAACCCCACTTCCTTCCATGACTATTAGCTTATTTCTTTGTGTAACTGTCTCTACAAAATCATTGCTAAAATGATTGAAAATCGTATCAATCCAATCCTATCTAAGGACACATCCAAAGACAAATTTTCCTTCCTTAACAATAGAAAATCCATGAGGCCATTGGCACCTTTTAAGAAGCCCTTCACTCCATCAAGCTCTTAAAAATTAAAAGCATTCTTCTCAATATTGATTTTTCCAAAGCCTTTGATTGTTCCTACTGGACCTATCTTAAATTGATTCTAACTCATATCATATTCCCCCACCCCTCCATCCAGTGCATTATGTGTTGTATTATAAACACCTCATTTAGTATCCTTATCAATTCCAACAAGTTTTTTATGGGATGAGATGGCCTGTTAGTGGAAGATAAACCCTAGAAACCGTAGAATGGTGGCTCTGGTTTTCAGCTCTGGTTTTTCTCTCCCCTTGTAAGTGCTATTTTAATATTCATTAACCTCTGAGCACTCATGTTTACTGGCGCTGAGCACATTCCCTTTGTCTTCTTCCTTGCACTGCCGACATCATCTTGTAACTATTTCAAGCTCCTCTCGCTCAACTGTAATGACTTTCCTGGTTTAACAGTTGACTTTCAGTGGTGTTGGCAGAAAGTGGAACAGTCTGCCCGACATATGGGCTTCACTATTTCCCTACTCTGCTTCTCGACCCTAGCATCGTGATTGTCGGTTACAGAATTTTTGTCTTGGAACAACTGCGAAAGGTGGTAAGAACTATTTCTACGCATTTTTCTCATGGACCCTAATGATATTGTGGATAACTCCGTTCTGGAGGATGAAAATTTGGACTATTCATCTGAATCCCTTGAACTGAACCAAATATGGTCACATTACCCACCTCAGTAGCCAAATGGGGCTCATGTGAGTGACTTGCTGGAAGGGCTCGAGTATTTGTAGCCTTGACAAATATACATGGAGATTGATGTGTCAGACTCGGGTTTTATGAAGTTTAGGGTTCGTAGCTCAAGCCCAATTGAACATTTTCCGGGCCTCAGCCCTAACATTCCAGCTTCCCCAGTCTTCTCTATACCATCCCCATGAAATATACATATTTGGAACCACCAACAGGCGACGCTTAACCCGGATGAGGTTTTGGTACAAGCAGAATGTTCAGGGAGTCTGGGAGGTGACAGAGAAGGGGATTTCGGTTTTGAGCACCTTGAATTAGGCTCGGCGGGTTTGATACACACCCACGGCGATGTTATTAGTTGGATGACTATGGTTTTTTCTTCTGGAAGTTTTGAATGCATGCCCATAATGACTTAGAAAGATGAAGAGAAGACCCCTTCAAACTTGGATGACACCCTACATGAGGAAGAGGGACCTCACCGAGAGATACGGACCCATAGAATTGGAAATAAGAAGATATGGTGCACAAGGAATCGCGAGAAATCCAGGGAGTTGGTGTTTGGTGAAGGTGCCAGTATGTGGAAAGCCAAGGAAACAATTTTTTTTTTTCTAGTTGGCAGGGTCCGTGGGTGGAATTATACTTCGGATAGACTCTAGCGCCGAACCTTTGAAATCTAGGGCAACATTCTCGAACAACTCCCGGTGGTCCTGACCATGAGTAGAGGTTGGTTTTCTCTGATCTTACCTCACCATGATACGGCTAGCTGGGTTCTTACAAAATATTGGCACATTAAAATGACGTCGGTTCTCCTTAAACATTGGACTCCCCTTTAAGACCCTGATAAGGAGAATATGGGGGCTGGCCTTATCTGGGTTTGGTTACCAGGTCTGCCACTCCAATTTTGGATGGAAGAAGTCCTCAGATGCATTGGAGAGGATTTGGGTATTTACTTGGATCATGCAAAATCCTATATGGAAACAGGGAACATTCTATGGTGCGGATTCTGGTACACTTGGATACTCATGAAGGTATGGTTGCAAAGTATGTACTGAAACACATGAACATATCCAGGTTCCAAATTCTTGAATATGAAGGGGTCCCCTTTCAATGCAAGAGGTTCCATAAGGTGGGAATGTGTAGAAGGATTATCCCCTCATACTGGCGGTGAATGTGGCTCAATCTAAAATGCTGGTTCATGCGGGAATCTAAAACACTGAGAATTTCAGGGTGCATTCACAGAGGCACATGCAGATTTCGAGTATGAGGAAGAAGCTATATCCTCATTAGTCTTCACCTATGACAGCATCAAAATCAGCTCCATAAGCACCGAGTAATGAAGATCCACAGCTACAAGAGTAGGATCTCTGCCCCATTACGAGTACTATGTCTTCTACCTCCTCTAATTTTATTTTTAATGTCTAGCTTTTGCCATCTTCTTCTGCATTTACTCATATTACTTATCCTACTAGCATGAAAAATAATCTTATCTGTATATGTTGTCACATTAAATATGCGCCCCCCAACCCTTCTTAGTTTCTCCGTCCATCCCCTCTGGTGGCTCTGATCCTGTCAATTGCCCCGAAACCTCTAGGACTAGCTCCACTTGCTGCTACAACCTTCGTTCCTCAACCAAGGCCCTAATCGATAATTCTTATGGATTAGGCGATGACCCCTCCATGACTACACTAAAATCCACCAGAGACAGACCATCCTCGCTTTCCAAAGCTATCCACCAAGCTAGGGTTGATGTGGCCTTGGGGAAACAGTTCACTATTGGTTTGGTTCTTAGAGCATAGAAAACTTAAGCCAAGGGCTCCCCATGATCTCTCTCTCCTCCAATTCCAGAGGGTACCAACCTGGATAAGAAACTGGTGCTCCACCGATTAATTGAATTAGAAAATATGGATATTATCATGCTATAGGAAACTATGGGACTTGGAGAGTCCGTTCACAAATTTATTTCTTCGATCTATCCATTATGGACATTTCATACCTTGGATGTCGGCGATTGATCTAGGGGTAGTGTCATTTGTTTCAATTACCGAGCCATACAAGTTCACAATTTGTAGGGATGAGATGGGATTCTAAGGAAAGACATTAACGCCTCTAATCTTGGTACCTCTATAAGAATTCTCAACAGCTATGGGCCTTGCCATTACATACCCATTTTTTGGGATACGCTGATGTAATCCCCTACTATGCAGGCAGACCATATCATATTGGGCGGTGACCTTAATTTCTCTCTTGGTCATGGGGAATCTTGGGGTCCCCATGCATCGCCCGATCCTTTTTCCTGTTACTTTAAGAAAATTATTTACAAAGCCAACTTGTTTGAATTAGAAATGGCTAAAAATGTGCCCACCTGGTGTAATAGGAGAATTGGGGAAGCAACCCTTGCGAGAAGACTAGATCATTTTTTGATCTCCTCAAAGTTAGTTGTTTGGATGGATAGGGCTAGATAGTGGGTGGCCACAGGTGGCTTACCAGATCACACTCCCATATACCTTGAGATTCACGGTGAGAACAAGAAACCTCACACCCCCTTCAAGTTCAACTCATCCTGGCTCGATGATCCTAAATTTAGACAGATTTTCCTGGAGCACTGGAATCATTCTCACTTGAGGCTTTATTTCCAACCCACAACAATTATTGCTACTAAAATTTCTATCATAAAGGAGAAGACTATCAAGTGGGAAAAAGAGAAAAATAAAAGAGATGATGAAGAGCTGGGGAGGATTGAGAGGGTGATCGCCCATATGCTTGATGAAGATTGTTTTGGGAACACCTCCCTGGAGAAGAAGGAAACCCTCACTCTATTGGAAGTGAAGAAAATTAAGCTCCTAATACTCAAGGAGGAAGCTTGGAGACTCAAGAGCAGAGCCATCTGGCTCGAGGCAGGGGACAACAATACCAAATTATTTCAGCAATGTTCCAAAGGTAGAAAGAACATTAATACTATTTAGGAATTAAACAATCAACGTAGTATGGGGGCCAAGACTCAGCAACAACTTTCGGATATGGAAATTAGACACTTCTCCCACATCTAGAAAGACCTCCGGGGTTAAAATATTGGAGAAGTGCTTAGTATTGCAAGGCGAATGCCCAGGTTCGTCGACGATAGTGATTGGGATGTACTCATCACCCTTATCACCCTTAGTGAGATTGAAGTTGTCCTTAAGTGGTTCAAAAAAGACAAAATTCCTGTTCCGGATGGCTGGCCTATTGAATTCTACCTTTCTTTCTTCGAAATTTCTAGGAAGGTTCTGCTTATGGTATTTAAGGATTGTAGAGTATTGGACAGAATTTATGATAGCTTAAACTCTACTTTCACTACCCTCATACCCAAGGTGGACAACCCCACTTCCTTCCATGACTATTAGCTTATTTCTTTGTGTAACCGTCTCTACAAAATCATTGCTAAAATGATTGAAAATCGTATCAATCCAGTCCTATCTAAGGACACATCCAAAGACCAATTTTCCTTCCTTAACAATAGAAAATCCATGAGGCCATTGGCACCTTTCAAGAAGCCCTTCACTCCATCAAGCTCTTAAAACTTAAAAGCATTCTTCTCAATATTGATTTTTCCAAAGCCTTTGATTGTTCCTGCTGGACCTATCTTCAATTGATTCTAACTCATATCATATTCCCCCACCCCTCCATCGAGTGCATTATGTGTTGTATTATAAACACCTCATTTAGTATCCTTATCAATGGGCCAACTTTTTTCCATGCTGGCTATGGCCTCTGACAAGGATGCCCCCTATCCCCTCTTTTCTTCGAGATGATTATGGAGGGTCTCACTATGTTCATTGCCTCTGCTAGGAACGATGGATAGCTTTCGAGCGTCAATATTACTGATACCATTTATGTGACGCACTTTCTTTTTGTTGATGATGCGTACATATTTCTAGATTGATACTTGTGAGATGCATCATGCTTCAATACGAATTTTGCCACCTTTTGCACCACTAATGGTATGCTTCCAAATCAAAGAAAATCCACCATTATGTTTTCCAGATGTACTTTGCAAGAGAGTAGGCATGCCCTTCGCTTATTTCAATTTTATCATAGGCATATTCAAGAGGGTCTCAAATATATGGGATTTAGAATGAATCCCAATGATTATAAAATTATAGATTGGAATTGGTTGATAGCAAAAATTTAGCAAAGAATAAACATCTGGTAGAAAAAATGGCTCTCTAGAGCTGGTAGACTTGTTATAATCATATCAGCATTGGAAGCGATCATGGTGTATTGGATGGTGCTAGCCTGGATCCCAAAAGCTGTTACTAGTAGAATTCAGCAAAATTGCAGGCATTTCCTTCGGTGTGGTAAGGATGTAAGCCATACTTTCACCTAGGTGATATGGGATAAGATCACCAAGCCAAAGCTTCTTTTTTTTTTTGGGGGGGGGGCGCGCTCTGGGATCTCAAGTACCTTAATCTCTTCACCAATTCATTGGCTCCCAAAATGAGCTGGCACCTCTTGACCTTCTACAGTCTGTGGCAGGAGGTCACCTATTCTAAATACATCGTCGCTGCTTCCACACTTGACTAGATAAGAAGCCCTATCAACCTCAGGACCAACTCATCTACAGTTTGGTGCACTACCTCAAAGTCAATTTCTCTCATCAAACATGCTCTTGCTTTACACATTGGTGCAGATACTCAGGTTCGGATAGGTTTAGACCCTTGGTCAGGTAGTGGTAGGTAACATCTGCTCCATTAGGAGATCGAGCAATTTCTAATTGAGTCAGGGATCTCTAAGCTCATTCAAGTCCTAGATAGATCTATCTCTGAATGGATTACTCAAGTGTGGAAGTCACCTCTCAAGCTGAAAATCCTTGTTCAATGGTAGGGGGCTTGGAATAGATACATTAGGGATCTAAAGGCTTCTCTTATCAGAATCTCATATTTCGAGGATGAATTGATCCAGGCTATCTCCCCCAAAGGAAATTATACTTTCAAAGAAGGCTACTTTTCTCTTAGAGCCGCCCTTCAACCTCTGTATCAAAGCTGGTGGTGGAAACCTCTATGGAAGTTGAAATCTCTCCCAAAATATCGACTCTTTATGTGGTGCATACTAACTAATTGTGTGCCAACGGAGGAAAATATAGAAACGAGATCCATTAATGGTCCCTCTCAGTGTGGATTGTGCAAATAACAGCTATAATATATCAATCACCTCTTTCCCAAGTTCTCTATGACTTGCAATACCTGGCAAGTGGTGTAATATTCCAAATCTGGGACAGCTCATCAAGCCTGCAGAAATAACGCACTCCCAACAACTTAGGCTATAAAATAATGAAATAAACCATTGGATCCTATATATAGCTCAATAAAAAACCCAAATCCAAGAATAGAGATGAAAAAAATCTAACTATGTGGGTTAAACAGACCTCCCACACTAGTGGAGCTGAAAATGACTAAAAACCCAAAATACTGCAACAAAAGAATTTCTGCATAAAAGGGACTACGCAATCTTATGAGGGTTTTAACTCAGAAATTAAGGAAACAATTATATCTACTCATATATTAGACAATGAAGCTCATAAATTGAGATCTAGTCTCCTTATTTCAATTACAAGAAAACCCGAGAAGGGTTTCTTGTCAAACACTCTGCATACAAATGTGATATTCAGAAATTTACTGAATCACCACTACAACATTGAAGCATAAGAGCATACAAGGCTGGAAATATGTCTGATCTTATGTATATCCTTCAAATGCCTCCTCCCATGAGAGAATGAACCTCTCAATCACAAGGAAACACTGCAATGGAGCCACAAGACCGTCTGTTGAATGATGCCTCCAAAATAATGCATTCCCTAGCTGGAATAGCGTTGGGAATGTAGGGTAAATGTGTGGTCTGATACCATGGATCTGAAATATGCCCTAGAGCTCTCCAAACAGGTCCCTCAAGTGAAGGAAACCTTCCTCCAATGAGAAACTAGCTCAGAAACTGGGATTCCAATCCCTTCCAATGCTGCACCCAACAAAACTGCACAATCTCCGACAAAAACTGCATTGATTAAGTAGGCTGAAGCTTGGCCTAAAAACCTGATTGGAATTATGAATGCAAAATCTCCCAATGAGACTCCTCAAGGAGAGAGGTGGGATTCCCGCTCAGGAACACTCGGTGCTATACAACACTGCAACCCTGCTAAGCAGCCAAGGAAGACAAAAGTCTTAGCAGACAAAATGAAAATCTAAAAACGTCCCCCAAAAATGTTGCCATCCTCTTCCTTATATAAGTTATGAGTTTTCTTTCCCTTGGCCCCACTCAATTAGGTCATCTCTATCAAAATATTCCCCTCCCTCCAAACTGTGTTATTTCTCCTTTGACTCCTCCTCCTCCACAACTGCGTTGTTGACTTCGTGAAAGTGGACTGAACTTGATAATAGCCTTGTTTTCACATGGAGGTGTTTTATTAAGCTTAAAAGAGTGTCCCCTTCCATACTTGAGGTGTTTTTATTCCTCCTTAGGAGACTTAAAGGCTTTTCCAGCCATTTATTCACTGGCTAAAGGTACTGCTAACTCTAATGTTCCCTTTAGCTTTGAGGCTAAAATTTGGGAACATTACAGTCATCCCCTCCAAAATATTTGCTTGTCCTCAATAAAATGCATAGGGAGAGCAAAATTTCCCCCTCCTCCTCATGTGGCCTCCCCTCAATGGCCTCCATCACTGCATCAAGATAATCTGCAATAAAACTATCATCCAATGCTTACTCCCAAGTGTGCAAAACCAAATGGCCCACATCAATCAAAGGTGGAAAGTGTGAATGGAAACCTGTTTGCTGTATCATGGCCTCTACAAAGTATGAGTGATGACAAACATGGTGAATGAGTGACTCCTTCACCCATGCTATCATCCAAATGAAATGAGCCAGCCTAGGTAGCTCATCAAGAAAATCATCAACCCCGGTTTTGTATAATGTGTTGGGGCTTCATGGAGAGATTGGATTCTGCCATCCCAATGGTTTCTCTCTCCATTTATGGTAAATATGGGGCTACCTCTTTCCTTGGGCTGAAATAGCATGGCCTCCAACAATGGCCCAAGCTCCCCCATCTAACAATTTAGCCATGAAGTGCCTCCTCAAGTTCTCCAAGTGGTTCCTCCCACAAGAAGGAAAAAGATGTGATGTAGCAATCATGGTTTTCCCATGGTTCCTCCTAAAATTTACAACATGTAAAGTGGGGAGGATCATGCTCCCAATGGGCATTTTCAATCTCAAGCCCACTCTCCAAACCAAGCTCCCCATGAACATAAACATATCAGCAATATATGGAAGCAAGGTACAATGAGAACAAGTTGTCAAATGACAACCAGAGAGTGAATCATAGTTCCAATCATGGAACCAGTGCAGTGCACCCTTTGCCTACATCAAAATAAGAAATAACAAGTGCTTTTCCAGCCACTTGTTTTCTGCCATACTAATCCCATAAGATGAAAATATGAAGTTACAATATGGTGTCAATGTTGCACACCAAGAATCATGTGGCTTCCCCCACAAACCACCAAAACGATAGCCAAAATCAATGCTACAAGTAGCTGCAAGTACATCATCATACAATATGCAAGAAGGAATGACCCTCCTTGGTACAATATGCTCTTCATATAAAGTAAAGAAAGGTAAATCATAATGCAAATGTATACCTCCTCTACCATGTACTCTGGTCTTTGAACTGAAATGGCTCAACTGAAAATGCTCCCTCACTCCCAATGAATAGGAAGGTGGCTGTGACATCCTCTCTGTCACCATCTAAGCTATGCATCTATCCATATGCTGAAATATGTCATGCTGAATGCCCTACCAATTAAACTCCTCTGCACAGGAAAGATATGCATCAAAATGCATGGAAGAGAAATCCTCATGTGATGCATGTAGCAATTTCTCCTTAAGACTAGAAGCTCTAGTAAAGAAGACTCTGCCATGTGAATAGATGAACATATCATCCACCATACACTCATCATCTCTATCTGTGTCATCGAGAATCATGCATGCACCAAGATCCTTGGAGTACTCTACTAAGAGCTGAGATCTCTAGTAAGTATCAATCCTCCTAAGAGACAACGCTGGTGATCTGGCATGTGAAGCTCTCCTCATGTTGCTGCCTGCTACTTTGAAATCCCCCATGCCAAAGTTCTCCTCCAAATTCTTCACCTCTCCAAAATCCAAGAGCGGTGAATCCAAAGACAAGATGTCTTTCATTAATGATAGATCTAGTGGCCTCCCAGGTGGAATGCTTCCATGTAGTGAGACATCAATGTCAAGAGTGGACTGTACATATGGTTGGGCAACCTTGCCCTTGCTTTCACAATGCAATACAGTCTGCCTCCCATTTGCACTAGCTCTCTGAAAATAGAGAAGGGTGTGTGCCACTCATCACATGATACTGCTCTTCCTCCCTACCTTCTCCTTCCAACTGCATTGCTGCACAATCATGCTGTTCACTGATTGTGTTGGGATCTCTATGTATGAGATCTTGGGGAACTTCTTGTAGAGGTACATTAATCCCTCCTGTTGGAGCATGTGCTCCTCCTCCCTCTACATGAGGTACTAGATATGCTCTAGATGTGACAGCGCTATTTCCCTCATCTCCATCAATGTGTATGGGCAACATCTCAATAGTTGGATCCTCTTGTGAAAAAGAGATCCCCATGCCCTCTTGTTTAGGAATATGAACTAGAGGTTTTGCCTCTGGTAATGTGTAATGCAGGATGTCAGCTTCTCCCATGGTTTTCTGAAGTGGAGTTTCCTCCATCACATGCAAGGGTTCTTTTTTCTCAAGTTTTCATTGCTCATGTGTCTTAGGAAGTTTTTCACCAACCCTCCCCACCAATGTTTCTATGAATATTGCATAAGAGGAAGTGTTTGAATTTATTAAAGAAAAATATTCAAAAATCCACCATGCATGAGCCTTACCTCTGAAATGCAGCACTGCAACTCTGATGGCTTCATCTTCAAAAATATGGTGCAACTGCAAATAGGAGTCTAGCTCCTTCACCCGAGCTCCAGCTGAACATGTAGGTGATACAGAAAAATTCGATAGAAGAAATTTGCCTACATCCTGCTACTTGCTCTTCTCCACCTGGATCTTGCAAAACTCTTGGAGATCATTATGATCTCTAAACCTCTCAGTTTGAGATTCATACTCTGGCAACAAATCACTAAGAGTCATCCTCTTAGGCATTCTTCCTCCTTTCATCCATCTCAAGATAGTACTAGGCACTTGACTGCATTGTGCATCATGGTGTGTAGCTACATGCTCACACTCACCATGTGAAAATCTAGATTCAGCTCTAGATCCAAACTCCTTTGGAGATCCTGTCTCCAATCTCATTTTCTTCAGCTCTCCTTGAAAGCTCTATATAGATTTTGGAAGAAGCCTTGTAGGATTTTCTTCCTTCCTTCCTTCACATAATGAAGCCTTCTCTATTCTGTCCATCTCTCCTGAAAGTGTAATGGCTCGAGATCCACAAGCTGAGCCAAGATTGAAGCTTTGATACCACTGTAATATTCCAAATCTAGAATAGCTCAGCAAGCCTGCTAAAATAATGCACTCCCAGCAACTTAGGCTATAAAATAATGAAATAAAACCTTGGATCCTATATATAGGTCAATAAAAAACCTAAATACAATAATATATATAAAACAAATCAAACTAGGTGGGTTAAACAGACCTCCCACACTAGTGTAGCTGAAAATGACTAAAAACCCCAAATACTGCAACACAAGAATTTATGAATAAAAAGGACTGCGCATTCTTATGAGGGTTTTAACTCAAAAATTAAGGAAAAAATTATATCTACTCATATATTAGATAATCAAGATCATAAACTGAGATTTAGTCTCCTTACTACAATTACAAGAAAACTCGGGAAGGGTTTCTTGTCAAACACTCTACATACAAATGTGATATTCAGAAATTTACTGAATCACCACTACAACACTGAAGCATAAGAGTGTACAAGGCTAGAAATATGTATGATCTTATGTAGATCCCTCAAGGGTCTCCTCCCATGAGAGAATTAACCTCTAAATCACAAGGAAACACTACAACGGAGCCACAAGACCATCTGCTAAATGTTGCCTCCAAAATAACGCATTCCCTAGCTGGAACAGTGCTGGGAATGTAGGGGAAATGTGTGGTCTGACACCAAAGATCTAAAATATGCCCTAGAGCTCTCCAAATAGGTCTCTCAGGTGAAGGAAACCTTCCTCCAATGAGAAACAAGCTCAGAAACCGGGATTCCAATCCCTTCCATTGCTGCACCCAGCAACACTGCACAATCTCCGACAAAAAGTACACTGATGAAGTAGGCTGAAGCTTGGTCTGAAAACCTGATGTGGAATGATGAATGCAAACTCTCCCAATGAGACTCCTCAAGGAGAGAGGTGGGATTCCCTCTCGGGAACACCTGGTGCTATACAACACTACAACCCTGCTAAGCAGCCAAGGAAGAAAAAAGTCTTAGCAGACAAAATGACAATCTAGAAACATCCCCCAACAATGCTGCCATCCTCTTCCTTAAATATTTTATGAGTTCGCTTACCCTTGGCCCCACTCAATTAGGTCATCTCTATCAAAAGATTCTGCACCCTCTAAACTACGTTATTTCTCCTTTGATTCCTCCTCCTCCACAACTGCATTGTTGACTTGGTCAGAGTGGACTGAATCAACTTGAAAATAGCCCTTTTCACACATGGAGGTGTTTTATTAAGCTGAAAAGAGTGTCCCCTTCCACACTTGAGGTGTTTTTATTCCTCCTTAGGAGACTTAGGGGATTGTCCACCCATTTATTCACTGGCTAAAGGTACTGCTAAATATAATGTTCCATTTATCTTTGAGGCTAAAATTTGGGAACATTACAGGTGGTGACTAAAGAACTTGGCATCGATACCTCTTGGCAGGGGGATATTGTTTCCATGGCTTGACTTAACTGGTGGCGCTCTTGTCCCTCGACTAAGGCTCACAACCTACCTCTCCTGATATTTTAGGGCCTTTGGTTGACTCGAAACCTTATCATATTTCACAGACCACTGATTTCTTGAACACCCATACACAGCTCCATATTGGCTCTGTATCATTCAATTCTTGAAGAAGATAGCTTTAAGGTCAATAGGATTATTCCGCCCGAAAACATTGACAAAGATCATCCTTGGGCCTATTTTGATGGTGCTGCTGGTATGGATGGCTACAGAGGCAAGGCAATACTACATCTATCTGATACTTAATATTCTCAAATTAAAATGGGCTTGGGCTCAGGCACCAACAATTACTTTGAGCTCAACAGTCTCTGTGTGCTCGTCATTTTTGCCTTAGAAAAAATATGCAATAGGATACATATATTTAGGGACTTTATGATCATTATTAACTAGTTCAATAATAATGCTACATGTCATGTTCATACACTTAGGAGCTTGTGGGTGAAGTATTGGCAGTTAAAAATATTTTTGACTTTATCATTGTCACTCACATTTACAGGCAAAGGAACCAGGGTGCTTGTCAAAAGAATTCGCGCACATAACTTGGAGACATTGGCACATCGCCGAACACAGGGGCCTGTTATATATCAATATTATCAACAGCGCTTCATTGAATATCTTGGACTCCTAGAGCCTGGTGATCAGCTAGTCTGATCAAAGGCTTTTTTTCTTTTTCTTCAGTATTTTATTACACGGTCTTATAATTTTTTATGATTATATGTCGATATGGACCTTCACGTTATTTTTCTAAATTTTGTTATTATCTCCTGAAATGTTTTTCATAACTATTTACATATATTTTTTGGATAGTATACAGATTATGTTCGTAAATGCTATATGTAATTTTCCTTACAATTAATGAAAATTACGACTTTTTCCTTGGAAAAAAAAACAAGTATTTTCTCCATTCAAAATTAATTCTTAATAAAAATTGTGAAAATGTACATTAAAGATACTTGAAGTGCTACAATAAGATAATTCAATTCTCTTATTACTTTATATTATTATTATTATTATTATTATTAGTGTAAACCATATATAATATGTAAAGTGTTGATGTCGAAATAATTTAATTAACATGAACAATGAGATATTTTATTTATGGATTATGTTGTTCATATTAAAGCATTTTTTTTTCTATTCATATATTTTTAAATTCATTTCAATATTAAATCTAATCCTTCCATTCTTCTACTTCTTTTGTTTTCAGATTAAAATATTTTATTGTGATTCTTATATATACATATATGTGTGTGTTTTTTGGAAGTTGATATTAAAATAAATTAACTAACCAAGATATTAAAATCAATTAAAGTATGAAAATATAAATAAGATCAAATTTATTCATTATGCAGATTTCTCATTGTCAAACATGCCCAATTAATGTGAGTTGGACACCATTTATGCCTGTCATGAAGACACCTTCAATTTGGTGGCCTTTCATAACTTCTTATTTCCATGCATTCAATCATCGAGTCATTATTGTTTTTCAATTTCACCCCATACACATATATCTAGTGATCTCACTTATGTCAACCTGAATGTATCAATTAATGAGAATTACCATGCGTGTTTACCTGATAATTAGCCCCTCCCTTCATTCATTCATATTGTGTCTTGCACAGAACTGAAATCAATGTCTCTCAGCTCCCACAAATATTATTTTCAAGATAGGCTCCATATACCTTCAAACAAACACCATGGTTAGAAAAATGAAGACATGCTCGTCGGAGACGTATAGGGTTGGGGAACCCACCTAGTGTTTCTTGGTTGGGAGATCACATGGAATTAGTCGATCTTGAAATCCCAAAGCACATTAGATATAGTGTAGCCACCATGGAGGTGGAGGACTTCCAAACACTAGGAGATGGGCACTGGGCTATTATAAATATAAAATCACACCATCTTTGAAACATGGGATGCATGGTACCTGGAGCCAGGAAAATCCAAACACATGTCCTTTTGGAACCAGGAAAATTATGAAAGTCGGTTGCGATTATGAGAATCCAACTCCCTCAAGCTCGAAAGGAAAGAACTTAGTATGAGAAGATTCACTATTTAACTTATGTTTTCCTATGATTTCACATTTTCTTTGCATGGTCAGCCACATTTTTAGTCACTATGGCAGAAGAATTTCTAGCCTATCTATGTTCTTGTTTTTTCCCATACAATAAACTTGAATCAAACTTTTCCCTTCATAATAAACCTTCGGGTTTCATCTTTTGAAGGTAGATGTTCCTCCTCATGGTCTTATGTGTGGGTCCTCGGTGCGAGTACTAACAGTGAATTTTTTTGTGTAACCTATGTAAAATATTTTTTCGAATATAAATCAACTTATCCTCCTCATCTTATTTCATATCACTATGAAAGTATTTTATTTAAAATTAAGAGTGAGATTTGAATATTTTTACCATATTTTTTTTATTAGTTCCTAATAAAAATAACTAATAAATATTTTTATCATATTTTCTTTATATTGTATTGTAGTATCAACAATCAATAAAGTAAAAACATTTAGTGTGAGACTATGTTTTATAATACTTTCAAGTAAAAGTAACAAAATATGTATATACATTTTTTTATTTTGATTATAGCTAACATTAATTTTTAATTTAAAGAATATTTTGTTTTTATTTTAAAATTTAGGTTTGCACCTCCATAAATTTGATTTGTCTAGAAGCTTCATAGATATAAAGTTAAGATGGATCTAATTTGATTGTAAATAAAAAACACATTATTTGGTTACATTACTTTAACTAATGTAATGCACATTAAATACCAATATATGTCCATCTTAACTACAGATATAATATGAGCCCAGAGAGATCAAATTTCTTCAGGTCCAATCTTATTTTAGATTGCCGAAAACAATGTGTAATTTTTTATTGTTTAAAATGTATTTTTTAATGTTATAGAGATTATACAACATTTGCATCGAACTATTTTTATCACTGCAAATATAGTTCAATTCTAATTCATATTAAAATATTTTATCATAACCCAACTGTTAATAGTAAGTGTTAATATTTTTGAAAAGCATAAAGTTTAAGTATCTTACACACACACATATATTACTTTACATGAAATTATATTAGGTCATATCGAAAATTAATTAAATATGTATAGCATTCTTTTTTTGCTTTTTTATTATAGCAACATTTCTTTTCTATGTAGAGAATGTTTTACTTTTATTTTAAAACAGTCAATATTTTCTATTTAGATAATATTGGACATACTTGCAGATTTCCTTCATACTTGGCTACCTCTAGTATCAATAATATTTATCATGAGCTTCACACCATATTCTAATCCTTGCATTATGCCTTATATGATGAAGATTTTTGGATAATCCCATATGATAAAGATACATGTTTAAACCAACTTCTTTGTAACATGAGCCATCAACTATAAAAAGAATTTTAGAATCTCTCAAAACTAAAAAAATATGCGTGATAAATAAAGTGTCCATAATGCTCAAGAAAAACATAGAATCACCCGCCATATAATGATATAATAAAATAAATCATATGCAATACTTTTAATAGGGGACCCTACCTACTCCGTTTTCAACATAAAACATGGATAATAAGCTTTGTAACAATTTGCACACTTTTATAACAAGTGGGGTATATATGGGCCAATGTGGAGGTCATAGTCGAAAATTCAGAGTTGGATTTGGCCTAAGAACCAATAACTCTCTTGAGTTCATGGATCTAAAACAAAATTTTCTTCTATTTATGAAAATAAAAAAACCATAAAGTTGCAATTTATTGAATATTCAATAAATATGATAAAATGAATGAAGGAGCAAAATTCTATAAATTTTTCTCATCATTATTGAAGGAAGTTTGAGAGAGTTTCAATGCTTTCATCTATCTTTTTCTAATGATATTCATTAATAAAGAACAATATGTGAATGATTTTTCAAAAGCTTAAACTAATATGATACATTTCTAATGGTATATTTTGGAAGACAATAAGGGTCATACTATTAACTATTTTCATCCCCCTTTTCATGAAGATGTCCAAATTTTGACACACTTTATAGGTTTTAGATGAAAAATCTTGGCTCAAATTTTTGATCTATTTTAGGTTTAAGAATGTTAATATATATATATATATATATATATATATTTAAATATATATATATATATATATATATATATATATATATATATATATATATATATATATATATATATATATATATATATATATATTTAAATATTAGTTTATTTTGAGCAAAAATATACTATGTAAGTATCCTTATGGGTGGATAAGGAATATCCAAGAGTATGTAGATTTAGGTTGTGATTATTTTATGTGGTACATTGAAAGGTTTTTTTTTTAACTACATTTTGGAAATAAGCACATAGGGATGGCATAGTCCATAGACCTTCACTATGAAACTCATCATTTTGAGTTTAATTAAATGATATAAAAAAATATTACAACAAAATTTGGTTTTCTTTATTTAAAAAAACTTCAAATGTTTTATTTTTGAAAGGAAATTCATTAATTTTGTCTTTTTTTTAGTGTCATATTTATGGTTGTGTTTATCCTAAAATATTTTCTTATAAAAATTGTTCATATGATTATATTTTCCATGGAAGTAGTAATAATAGTAGTCTAATTTTAAGGTTAAAAGAAGATAAAAAAAAAAATTGGTGTATGACAACCCTTGAGAGTTGACCCACCTCAGTGCAACAATTTGACTACTAAAGTCTAACTAGGTGTGCACATATTGTACCCATTCTAGATTTGAAACTCCATGTTTTCATTCATGTACTTCCTTTTTATTTTCTTTAAATCCTTGTGGAAAAATCACTATATAATATTTTACTAATATTATTTATTTATTTTTCAATCTATTTTATATTGATTAGCCACAACATTATTAATACTAAAATCCAATGCAGTTTCCCAAAAAAAATGAAATACATCTATTTTTAATACCAAAATCCACTCTTTAACTAAACAATATGAAATACATCCAATAAATTACTTCTAATTCATAATAGTAAAGTCCAATCCAGCTGCCTAAACAAAATTAAATACATCCAATTCATGATACTAAAATCTGATCCAATTTGATACAATAATATTAAAGAAAATTATTATATACACAAAAATAAATACATCCATTTCCTAATAATAAATTCTACTCCAATTAAATAAGAATGAAATTATTGAAAAAAATTGTCATATAAAATAAAATAAATCTAGCAAAATTAAAAATTTGATTACCGTTTTTTTTTTTTTCAGAGAGAAAAAAATTGTTGTATTGTATTGAAAAATATAAACAGTACATCATCATTACATCACATTCTAGCAGAACAAAGGATCAGATTGTAGAGGTTTTGAAGGAACCTCATATAACTGAACCCTATGGAACAGAATGTCCAGAATTAGATCTATATAAAAAGGCATAGAATGTCAAATACATTGGCTAAAAAGAATAGTTCCCCATCAAATAGAAAAAGCCCATTCTCGTTGTTAATGACAGTGGCAATGGAAAATTACTAGATGAAGACATGCATATAGATAGGACCCTTAACAGAAAATATCTAAGCGCAACCTGATAGGAGGATATGACAATTATATAGCATCATATACTTAAGCAATCTTGTAACAAGATAGAAGTATCAAGGAATGCGGGTTCGTCATCAAGCTCGTTTGTTATCTGCTCCAGCCCATTGAAATGTGAAAACATGCACGCTTATCCTGGATATATAGCAAAATCAAAAACAACGAGAAGAGATTCTATCACTGAAAATCAAATTAGTTGTCTATAATACCAGTTCGCCTTGATAGCGGTCTCGTATGTGAATTATGGTAGGCTTGCTCGATTTTATGGCCAGGCTCACTTGATGGTGTTATTTGAAAACCGTTGGACCAAAATTGAGTAGCAAAAAGGGATTTTCAAAAAGCACATTACTAATAAGATTCAGGGAATGGGAATATCACTGGTCCACATTTTCTTGTTGTGCCTGTACATAGTAACCCAGAGGATACCGAATACCACACTCAGACCCTTCTTAGAAAGGCCATCCACTCTTGTATTATTTTCCCTGAATATATGAGAGATGGGCGGACAGTTTAAGCGTTCCCACAGGAGCCTTGTCCTTCTAAACCATCCGTGTTCAGATATAGAAGAGCTTGCCTTCCCATTTAAAGTATCTATAATCAATCTGGAATCCCCATATATTGAGACGTCCTTAATTTCCCGGTTTACAGCCACATAAAGTCCACACTAGATAGCCATGAGTTCAGCGAGATTTTTGGTGCCACGTCCCCCGTTCCAGCAGATATCAATCCTATCCTCCACTGAAAATTTCAGCCATGCACCACATCCCATAATCCCTTCCCTGCATGCACCGTCAAAGAAAATAGCTATAATGGATATGGGGTGAGGCTTAATGCGCTTTGAAGCATCCAGTATGGGAGGGGATTGAGGAAACCTATCCCAAATCCAAGTCATGATAGCACCATATATGCGGTTTAGATCAATCTGCACATTTTCAAAAGTGTGTCGATTCCTGCACAGCCACACCTCCCAAATGAAGAAGAAAGGAAGGGATTGGAATTGGGTGTTGAGTTGATCCCATCACTGGGCGACATCAATAAAATTTTTAGGAGACCAATCCGGACCCAATATAGGCTTACTGAAAAGACCCCATAGATGGCAAGTCCATGGGCATGAGAAAAATATATGGTTTATAGTTTCTTTAGCAGCTCGACAAAAGATGCATCTGCTTGGTCCGTGATTACCCTAACAATACTCTAAATCCAATAAAGATAAGTTAAAATACTTGAAACCCAACAAAATTAGGGCATAATGATATTAAGAAAATAATTACCTAACACAATAAAATAACTCCATTTTATAGTACTACTAGCACAACCACATTAGTAAAAACTAATGTGGTTGATATACGCCGATAGGCGTATATAAAATAGATTTACAACCACATTTACCAATGTGGTTGATATACGCCGATAGGCCTATATCCACTACCCATCACATTAATTTATATATCAATAAATAAATAATATATATAATAAATTTATTATATTAACTTAAAAATATATATTATATATTAATAAGAATATTAATATATTAAATATATTAATTAGGATTAAAAACACAAAAATATTTTATATATATGAATAATATTATAGAAATATTAATAATATATATTAAAATTATTTATTAATATATTAAAAATATTAACTATATACATACTATAAATTAACTTGAAATATATATAATATATATTAATATAAAAAAAATATTAATAATATATAATAATTTAATATATCATAGATGGTTATATTATTAATAAAGCAAAAGAACTAATAATATATTAATAATATATATTATATCATAGTTGGTTATATTATTAATAATATATATTAATAATATTATAATATTACTAATAATCATTATTAATAAATATTAGAATATTTATTTATAATGATTATTAGTAATATTATAATATTATTTATATTACTAAATAAATATTAAAATATTATAATATTATTAATATTTATTATTAATAATGAATATAAATAATATTATAATATTACTAATAATCATTATTAATAAATATTTCAATATTTATTTATAATTATTATTAGTAATATTATAATATTATTAATATATATATTATTAATACTAACTATATACATACTATAAATTAACTTGAAATATATATAATATATAATAATAATATTTATTAATATAAAAATAATATTTAATATTTTAATATTTATTTATATATTAAGATCATAGATGCTTATATTATTAATAAACCAAAAAAAATAAGAATTAATATTTTAAATTGAAAAATCTAAGAAATTAACAAACCCTGAGAAATAGTATTTTAAACTCAAGAGAGTAATAAACCGAATGTGTGATTAACATTATAAACCCAAGAGTTTAATACTATAAACCAAATCAATTGGTGAACCCAAGGGAAAACCATTACCCAAAAAATTATAAACCAAAGGAATTGGTGAACCCAAGGGAATTGATTTAAACATTGAGACAATTGTTGTCACAATGCGACGTTGGACCAACTATGACCAAGGTTGGCCATGGGTGACTTTCCTATTGAGACAATCTTTATCAGAATGTGACATTTGATCATGGATGACATTGATCGAGTATTCATATTACAAACCAAAAGAACTAATAAACCCAAGGGTTTAATATTATAAACCAAAGGAATTGGTGAACCCAAGGGACAACCATCACCCAACAAATTATAAACCAAAAGAAATTGGTGAACCCAAGTGAATTGATTTAAACATTGAGAGAATTGTTGTCACAATGCGACGTTGGACCAACTATGAGCAGGGTTGGCCATGGGTGACTTTCATATTGAGACAATATTTGTCAGAATGTCACATTTGATCATGGATGACATTGATGAATTATTCATATTATAAACCAAAATAACTAATAAACCCAAGTATTTAATATTATAAACCAAAGGAATTGGTGAACCCAAGGGACAACCATTACCCAACAAATTATAAACCAAAAGGAATTGGTGAACCCAAGGGAATTGATTTAAACATTGAAACAATTGTTGTCACAATGCGACGTTGGACCAACTATGACCATGGTTGGCCATGGGTGATTTTCATATTGAGACAATGTTTCTCATAATGTGTCATTTGATCATGGATGACATTGATCGATTATTCATATTATAAACCAAAAAAAACTAATAAACCCAAGGGTTTAATATTATAAACCAAAGCAAGTGGTGAACCCAAGGGAAAATCATTACCCAAAAAATTATAAACCAAAGGAATTGGTGAACCCAAGGGAATTGATTTAAACATTGAGACAATTGTTGTCACAATGCGACGTTGGACCAAGTATGACCATGGTTGGCCATGGGTGATTTTCATGTTTACACGGAAATGTTTGTCGAATGTGACATTTGATGCATGGATGACATTGTTCAGTCATATTCACACTATAAATAAAACTATTACAGCAAGGGTTTAATATTATAAACCAAAGATTAGAGTGACCAAGGGACAACCATTGCAAATTATAACCAGGAATTGGTGAACTTAGGAATTGATTTAAACATTGAGACACATATTTATACAATGCGACGTTGGACCAACTATGACCATGATTAATGCATGGTGACCCTCACAGAGGCGTAGTAGTTCTCATAATGTGTCATTTGATCTATTCACAAAGCAAAGAATTCAGTGAACCAAGTTAACCATTGCCAAAGATACCATCGAAAGATTGGTGAACGAGGAATTGGTTAACTCATTCAAGATAATTGTTATTCACATTCTTTGACGTTGAATAAATGTAATGAGTGGACTGAAGCGTTTTCATATTGAGACAATGTTTCTCATAATGTGACATTTGATCATGGATGACATTGATCGATTATAAACCAAAAAAACTAATAAACCCAAGGGTTTAATATTATAAACCAAAGGAAACATTGAGACAATTTTTGTCACAATGCAACGTTGGACCAACTATGACCATGGTTAGCCATGGGTGATTTTCATATCGAGACAATGCTTGTGAGAATGTGACATTTCATCATGGATAACATTGATCAATTATTAATGATTATGAATATTATAAACAGAGGGGAACAAACATGGTTTACCATGCTTGATTTAAACATTGAGACAATTGTTGTCACAATGTGACGTTGGACCAACTATGACCATGGTTGGCCATGGGTGATTTTCATATTGAGACAATATTTGTTAGAATGTGACATTTGATTATGGATGGCATTGATAGATTATTCATATTATAAACCAAAAGAACTATTAAACCCAAGGGTTTAATATTATAAACCAAAGGAATTGGTGAACCCAAGGGAAAACCATTACCCAAAAAATTATAAACCACGGGAATTGGTGAACCCAAGGGAATTGATTTAAACATTGAGACAATTGTTCCCATAATGCAACGTTGGACCAACTATGACCATTGTTGGGCATGGGTGATTTTCATATTGAGACAATATTTGTCAGAATCCGACATTTGATCATGGATGACATTGATCGATTATTCATATTATAAACCAAAAGATTTAATAAACCCAGGGGTTTAATATTATAAACCAAAGGAATTGGTGAACCCAAGGGAATTGATTTAAACATTGAGACAATTGTTGTCACAATGCGACGTTGGACCAACTATGACCATGGTTGGCCATGGGTGATTTTCATATTGAGACAATATTTGTCAAAATGTGGCATTTGATCATGGATGACATTGATCGAATATTCATATTATAAACCAAAAGATCTAATAAACCCAAGGGTTTAATATTATAAACCAAAGGAATTGGTGAACCCAAGGGAAAACCATTACCCAACAAATTATAAACCGAAGGAATTGGTGAACCCAAGGCAATTTATTTAAACATTGAGACGCATTGTTGTCACAATGCGACGTTGGACCAACTATGACCATGGCTGGCCATGGGTGATTTTCATATTGAGACAATATTTGTCAGAATGTGACATTTGATCATGCATGGCATTGATTTATTATTCATATTATAAACCAAAAGAACTATTAAGCCAAAGTTTAATATTATAAACCAAAGGAATTGGTGAACCCAAGGGAAAACCATTACCCAACAAATTATAAACCACATGAATTGGTGAACCCAAAGGAATTGATTTAAACATTGAGATAATTGTTGTCACAATGATATCGAGACAATATTTCTCAAAATGTGACATTTGATCATGGATGACATTGATCGATTATTCATATTATAAACCAAAAGAACTAATAAACCCAAGGGTTTAATATTATAAACCAAAAGAATTGGTGAACCCAAGGGAAAACCATTAGCCAACAAATTATAAACCGCAAGTGATCAATCAACCTTACTGATTGTTAATATTATAAACCGATGTTGGACCAAATATGACCATGGTTGGCGATGGGTGATTTCCATATTGAGACAATATTTGTCAGAATGTGACATTTGATCATGGATGGCATTGATTGATTATTCATATTATAAACCAAAGGAATTGGTGAACCCAAGGGAAAACCATTACCCAACAAATTATAAACCACAGGAATTGGTGAACCCAAAGGAATTGATTTAAACATTGAGATAATTGCTGTCACAATGATATCGAGACAATATTTGTCAAAATGTGACATTTGATCATGGATGAAATTGATCGATTATTCATATTATAAACCAAAAGAACTAATAAACCCAAAGAGTTTGTCATGTAATAATGTTGACTGGTAGAAGGCTCTCATTAGCCAACAAATTATAATAACAAGTGATCAAATAAACTATGCGATTTGTTAATATTATATAAACGATGTTGGACCAAATATGATAATGGTTGGCGATGGGTGATTTTCATATTGAGACAATATTTTTGAGAATGTGACATTTGATCATGGATGACATTGATCGATTATTCATATTATAAACCAAAAAAACTAATAAACCCAAGGGTTTAATATTATAAACCAAAGCAAGTGGTGAACCCAAGGGAAAATCCTTACCCAAAAAATTATAAACCAAGGGAATTGGTGAACCCAAGGGAATTGATTTAAACATTGAGACAATTGTTGTCGCAATGATATCCGAACAATATTTGTCATAATGTGACATTTAGTCATATGGATGAAGCATTATTACAGGTATTCATATTATAAACCAAAGAACTAATAAACCAAGAGGGTTTAATATTATAAACCAAAAGAATTAGGTAGACCAAAGGAAAACCATTAGCCAACAAATTATAAGCCATGAAATGATCAATCAACCTTCTTTTGATTGTTAATATTATAATAGATGTTGGACCAACCCATTATGGTTATTGCACTGCAGTTATATTGAGACAATATTTGTCAGAATGTGACATTTGATCATGGATGGCATTGATTGATTATTCATATTATAAACCAAAAGAACTATTAAACCCAACGGTTTAATATTATAAACCAAAGGAATTGGTGAACCCAAGGGAAAACCATTACCCAACAAATTATAAACCACAGGAATTGGTGAACCCAAAGGAATTGATTTAAACATTGAGATGGTTGTTGTCACAATGATATCAAGACAATATTTGTCAAAATGTGACATTTGATCATGGATGACATTGATCGATTATTCATATTATAAACCAAAAGAACTAATAAACGGTTTAATATTATTAACCAAAGGAATTGGTGAACCCAAGGGAAAACCATTACCCAACAAATTATAAACCACAGGAATTGGTGAACCCAAAGGAATTGATTTAAACATTGAGATGATTGTTGTCACAATGATATCAAGACAATATTTGTCAAAATGTGACATTTGATTATGGATGACATTGATCGATTATTCATATTATAAACCAAAAGAACTAATAAACCCAAGGGTTTAATATTATAAACCAAAAGAATTGGTGAACCCAAGGGAAAACCATTACCCAGCAAATTATAAACCGCAAGTGATCAATCAACCTTACCAATTGTTAATATTATAAACCGATGTTTGACCAACTATGACCATGGTTGGCCATGGGTGATTTTCATATCGAGACAATATTTGTCAGAATGTGACATTTGATCATAAATGACATTGATCGACTATGGCTACTGCTAATTAACAATGGTTTCCCATGGTTGATTTTCATATTGAGTCAGTGTTTTTCATAATGTGAAATTAGACCATGCATTAGTATTAAACTCTAGGACTAATATTTAAAACCCAATACTTGAGGAACCTAAGGGAAAAATACTAAGAACATAACATATCAACAATGTCAAGGGATACCTATAAAAAACCAAAAAAATTAGTAAAGCCTAGGAATAAATATTTTAAATACAAATGAATGAGAAACTCACGTGATTAATAAAAAGATTAGTAAATCTTAAGAATCAATATTTAGAAATACTATTTATCACTAATGATGTTAATACTATTTATATTAATAGCGTTAATTTTGGTATCAATAGTAATATCATTCATAATATTAATTATCATATTTTTAGAGTAAATATAATTAAAAAGAGAATATTAATAAAAAACATAGTTATTATTATAAAGAAAACAGTATTAATATTATTTATCAATATTAATGTTAATAGGATATATATTAACAATATTAATGTAATTAATCACATTAATATTATTAATAAAATGTTATTAATATTATTGTTATAATTTAAATGTTATTAATAATTTTAATAAACCTTAATCATGTTTGAAACTTATAGTTATTAATACAATTATGAACATTAATGTAATTAATCATATTAATATTATTAATAAAATGTTATTAATATTATTGTTATAATTTAAATGTTATTAATAATTTTAATAAACCTTAATCATGTTTAAAACTTATTGTTATTAATACAATTATGAACATTAATTTTAAATAAACATAGTGAATATTGTATTAATGATGTTTTTAATAATATTGTTATTATTAATCATAATGCTACTAATAATATTGTTTTTAATAATAATTAAAATTTTGTTTTTATTATTGATTTAGTTTTTAGTATAAATCATAATCATCATTATTTAAATACTAATTATTAATATTATTTTTAGTGTATATTAGAATGTTAATGTTATTAATGTCATTTTTATTATTTCCAGAATGTGACCATGATTATTTACCATAATAATATTATTTAATGTTATTAAAATTAAAATTTATATTTATAAATATTAATAATATTAAAAGTAATATTATTATTATTATTCACATTAACAATATTAACATGAATAATTAATATTAATGTTAAAAATATAAATATTTAAATTTATTATTTCATATAAATAATAATAATATCAATAAATTAAAAGAAAGTTGTTTTTCATTCTTCCTTCATAAGTGGCTCAATAGCTCAAAAAATTGTAATGAGTTTTTTTAAAGGAAATAAAAATGAAACATTAGTTTATGGATATCATTCTAACTATTTAAAGCCTCCAACAATAGAACTTTCAATAAAAGAAATATAACCTACAAGAATAATTTTCATATAAATTATAGGCTTAATGATTACTGAACATGTTTTTCCTGATGCAAGACATCATTTGCAAAAAAAATAATAAAGAATAAGGAACATGAGCAAAAAAAAAATAATGAATACTACTAAATTAGCTTTGAATTCATGATAATAAGGAATCCTATCTACAATCAATTTTGATCCCTAGTGTGTACTATCATGACTTTATATTAAAGAAATATAAAGAATACATGGAGGTAATAAGGATGAATGCAATCAACTGAAGCAACTAGTAAAAGTGGGGTTTGTAGCAAAAGAGGGGTTTGAGCAGCAAGAGGATGGGGAGTTCATTCAAATTGAACTTGTTTACCTTTTATGAGTAGCAAAAAGATTCACCACAGCTAAAGCTTCTAATTTCCCATGCCCACTACTAAAATATAATTTTAATAAATAAGTGATATATAGAGAGGTATAACATCCATAATAATATTATTCTAATATATAAAAACGAAAACATTTTTTCCTTTATCTTAAAAAAATGATAACTTTTCTTTCTTTAAAGTATCCAGATATATAGAAAATTTGTTAATTTTTTTTTAATTATAATAATGTATAATTAAATAATTAATTATATTAAAAATATGTAAAGAGAATAATAAATAAAACATATAATCATTTTTTTAATGAATTAAAAAAAAACAATTTTTATTTTCAATTTAGTAGGGAATGTTTGAAACTTATAATTATTAATACAATTATGAACATTAATGTAATTAATCATATTAATATTATTAATAAAATGTTATTAATATTATTGTTATAATTTAAATGTTATTAATAATTTTAATAAACCTTAATCATATTTGAAACTTTATTAATACAATTATGAACATTAATTTTAAATAAACATCGTGAATATTGTAGTAATGATGTTTTTAATAATATTGTTATTATTATTAATAATGTTATTAATAATATTGTTTTTAATAATATTGTTATTATTATTAATAATGTTACTAATAATATTGTTTTTAATAATAATTAAAAATTAATTTTCATTATTAATTTAGTTTTTAGTATAAATCATAATCATCATTATTTAAATTATTTTTAATGTATATTAGAATATTAATGTTATTAATGTCATTTTTATTATTTCCAGAATATGACCATCATTATTGTCATAATAATATTATGTAATGTTATTAAAATTAATATTTATAAATATTAATAATATTAAAAGTAATATTAATATTATCATTCATATTCACAATATTAACATGAATAATTAATATTAATGTTAAAAATAATATCAATATTAATATTTAATGTTAAAAATATAAATATTTAAATTTATTATTTCATATAAATAATAATAATATCAATAAATTAAAAGAAAGTTGTTTTTCCTTCTTCCTTCATAAGTGGCTCAATAGCTCAAAAAATTGTAATGAGTTTTTTTTAAAGGAAATCAAAATGAAACATTAGTTTATGGATATCATTCTAACTATTTAAAGCCTCCAACAATAGAACTTTAAAGAAATATAACCTACAAGAATAATTTTCATATAAATTATAGGCTTAATGATTACTGAACATGTGTTTCGTGATGCAAGACATCATTTGCAAAAAAAATAATAAAGAATAAGGAACATGAGCAAAAAAATAAAATAATGAATATTACTAAATTAGCTTTGAATTCATGATAATAAGGAATCATATCTACAATCAATTTTAGTGTACTATCATGACTTTATATTAAAGAAATATAAAGAATACATGGAGGTAATAATGATGAATGCAATCAACTGAAGCAACTACTAAAAGTGGGGTTTGTAGCAAAAGAGGGGTTTGAGCAGCAAGAGGATGGGGAGTTCATTCAAATAGAACTTGTTTACCTTTTATGAGTAGCAAAAAGATTCACCACAACTAAAGCTTCTAATTTCCCATGCCCACTACTAAAATATAATTTTAATAAATAAGTGATATATAGAGAGGTATAACATCCATAATAATATTATTCTAATATATAAAAATGAAAACATTTTTTTCTTTATCTTAAAAAAAGATAACTTTTCTTTCTTTAAAGTATCCAGATATATAGAAAATTTGTTAATTTTTTTTAATTATAATAATGTACAATTAAATAATTAATTATATTAAAAATATGTAAAGAGAATAATAAATAAAACCTGTATCATTTTTTTTATGAATTAAAAAAAAAACCAATTTTTATTTTCAATTTAGTAGGGAATATTTTAATATAATTTTCATTAACAATAAAAATCTAATATTTGCACCTTGGCGCGGAGCCACTCCCATAATTAAAGCTGGAAAACGCAGTACGGGTCTGCCTTCTCTAGTTTCTTTTGTTGTCATTAGGTGTGGATTGAATTGACAGACGCGCTTTATTAAAGGAAGTTTGAATTGACAAGCGGCTACTTTATTAACGAAAGTTTCAATTGACAAGCTGCTACTTTAGTGAAGAAAATGCCCGACCGTATAACAAGTCCTGGCCGAGTCAATTTGAAAAAGGTTTAATACAATGCGAATAAATGAGGATGGAGGCTAGCTGCTATACCCGTCAATGAAGTAATTCGTTGAATGATTATAATTGAGTTTACGTTCTTCATCTTTCTGCGGAGAGACCTTGGAATACTCGTCAACCCGTTCCATTCGCATTCTCAACTGTCATGGCTTCTTTTATTTCATCCACTACCTCGCCTATGCTGGGCCTACAATCTGGAAAACATCAACACATTTCAGTGCTAGTTTCGCAACACGAGCTATTGATTCCATGTTGCAGTTTTCTGCAGCCAACCTCCCGTCTATGATTCTTGCGTTTAAATTTTCGACGTCCACAAACTTTCTTACCTGCAAAGACGTCCAAATATAAGTATTATTAGTCAAACATGAATTTTACTATGACGCATGCTCAGTACATGGCAGAAAATGCAATTGAATGTTTGTTTGAATTACCCATTTAACGAGCTCAGACTTCTCCTGACTTGCGTTTGTGGCTTCTCTGCCGAATATGATTTCCAGCAAAACAACTCCAAAACTGTATACATCACTCCTATCAGTCACCTGGAAAGTGCGGCCATACCTGTAAAACATCCCCAAACAAAATTGAAATTTCCTCCGCTCTCAGCAAGTAATTGAACACCTTAATCACCAAGAAGAATATTTTAAAGAAAGTAGCAGTCCTATGTGTGATATACTCTGGATTGATATAGCCAGGCGTTCCCTTTGTCGTCGATGTTGCCGCTTGTGAAGACTCCCGACCCTTTGTTACCCAGACCTGCAAACGAGGCAGGATCCAAGATTTCCGAAAAACTGTCGAATTCGGGAATGTAAAGAGCCAGACTAGGGTGTTTCACAAGGAAGCTTCACAAACCGTTTGCATCAATAAATCGTTTCACTGTGCGCTGGGCATATTCACACGCTTCTGCCACGTTGCAGAAAACTCACCATATGGTTGCAGTTGTTCCACTCCTCCACCATTACCCGATTTGAAACCACGAGGGCGCTTTGCAGTTTTTCCACTCCTCCCACAACGTTTCCTCTCTCACGACGTGTCCCTGTCCGCGGGCGCTTTCAGACACATTGCAAAATCGTTTCACACACTTGGACAAGGTTTAATGTTTCAGTTTCATTCCAAACGTTAATATTGATAGGTGGCAATTAATAAATGGCACAGTAAATTTTTAATCAAGATTTGTAAAAAATTAATTTAAGTACGGTTTAAACATGTGATTTAGATATGCAAGGAAGTTAGTGGGCAGATTTGATCCATTGATTGAGTGGCGACGACCAGAATATACCAGCATCTTCCAATCCTGACCATTAGATCAAAAAAATTAATTAGTCTAATCACAAAACATGCTCCTTCCGATAGGGGGTTACGCCTATCGACGTAAAAATGTCGTCCCAATGCATACTTTTGAAAATGTAGGGGTACTTTGGAGAATGCCATACGTCGTAAGAAATGAATTGGGCACCCAGTAGGGTATCCATTCACTGAGATGCCGGTTTACAGTTTCGGTAAGTTTAATGGGAATGGAAAATTTAGTGAATCTGCAATGAAGGTGGATCTTATTGCTGGTATTCACAGCACAATACCATACCATATTGTATAGAGTTAGTAAGCAAGCTGCGTCATTTCAAATGAAGCGGAATATATCATTGGTTGGGAAAAAGTTTCTCTGTAAATACACACATATGCAAGATTGAGGACTGTTTGGGTTGCTTTGGTTTTAGAATAATGGTATGATTGAATGGTTTTGATGATGTATATGAGGTGGTGTGTTTTCTTAATACTGCGGAATGTGCATTATAGGGCATTGTTACCTGTTTGAAACTTGAGTCTTTGACCGCATATACAGTGAATATATTATTGTGGTTGTTTGGATAGCTACTCTGGTCATAATAACTCTGTAGGATACCCCTGTTTAAACATGTTGAGCGAGGAATTGGTTGATATATGTATGATTATCATCCTTTTTATTGTGGAAATTTGGATCTTAGCTGAATCATACATTATATGTATCTCGGCAAATGTTAGAGTCGAGAGAAACAACAATTCCTCAGAGAGATAAAGCAAAGTCTGATGCAATACAGGATTGTTCTCCAGACAAGCGGTATTCGATATCGTACAATTGGTTAGAATCCTCCTATATCACCAGACCATGCAAGGATTTTGGGGGTCCTTCTTTGTGATAGATGGTGGATAGTTCCTCGGTGTTTTTGTTGTTGTTGTTGCCAGGATTGAGTTTCGACTCTTGGCCATTATCTGTGTGTTTTTATCCTTGGTCATTGATTGACTGTGTTTTCACAACATGTCCCACTCGGAAATTTCTCTTTTGTTTGCCGGAATATTTCACGTTGGGGTGGCGAAGCATTTACTCACCTGCGTGGGTCGGGTGACGATAATGTGATCGTGCCTATCCTTTTCTGGTGCGGTGATATTATTCTTGCTGGCACCCATATCTGGATAGATCAGAGGTTGTGACGTCTTTAATGGACATTTATGGTTGGTATGACGCTGGGTGGGTATCTGGCTCTGTCTGTCGCTGTGCAAGGATTTGATCCTGACAAGGAATTTTTGGGTGTTGTGTTGGCCGTTTCCAACGCACTCATACATTAATGAACATTCTCTCCCTGTACCATAGTCAGGGTTGTTTCCATATTGTTTCGACATTATTTTCTCTCGCGGTTGACGACCTGCATTTATATCTTTTAAGATTTTGCGATCGATTCTATAATCCCACCATAGTATCGAGGCATACGTGACTGACATGCTGTCTGTGTGGGTTGTTGGACAACTGATCACTGTCCATTATCCGGCGCTTCTCACACTATGTATATGTCCACGTGCCACGTTCCCACCATGGATCCGTTGGCTACTGACACATCAGCTCAGGAGGCACTGATTGATGCCACAGGGGCTGAAATTAACAAACAACAAAGGGACTTTGAAATTGATGTTGCGCTCAATAGACAGTCTGTTTTCGTTCCCCCTGATCACTCAACCCGTCGGTGTTATCACGTTGGCTCCAAGGTTCAAACGAAAGAACACAACCGTAAGCTGAAAAGGCAACAGAAGGCTTGATTCAAGCTAGCTATGGAGATTAAGGAGGTATACATGGAAAACGATGATTTATGGGGCAGTGTCACCAGCTTACAGAAACATGCGCTCATTGGAAGGTGGATTTTCGCAGAAGGTTTAGAAATCAACATGGCGGAATGGGCAAAGAATTCATGGGGGCCGATTGTTGGATAGACACCGAAGGTAAGCCGCTTGCTAAATAGTTGGTATAGTATTCATTTTCTTGATGAAAAATATATTAACCTTATTATCAACAAAGCATGGATTAGAGGCAAGGCCTACCTTCAACTCTTTCCCTGGTACCCGGGATTCAATCCGATTATGGAAGCACCTCTTAATAAAATGTTGTGGGTGAAGTTCCCTGGGTTTCCATTAGAGTTCTGGACCATAAAGGCACTTCATTCTATTGGAGATTCTATTGGATGTACTCGCTATATCGACCCTGCAATTTTTGGGGCCAGTGACAAGCGTATTGCTTGGGTTCTGGTGGAAGTTAGTTTTCATGGCGGTTTGCCGGCTGAGATAGATTTGATATGGGGAAGAAGAAGGCACCGTTAAAGGATTGATTACTGGGGTGTGCCTTTTCAGTGCTTGATCTGTCACCAAATAGGGCACCTGAGACAAAACTATCCGATAAGATTCTGACATGATCGACCATATGGAGCAAAATCTTCACAGGTGGAACAAAGAGCCCGTCATCTAGCCCCACTGCAGTCACCCCCGTCAGGTAACTCTCTGACCAATATCTCTCTGGGTGTTCATGAAATTTCTCATAATGTTTTCGACCATAATATTGAACATGCCAACCTTTCCGCGGTTCTTGGCCACCCTAATCTCTTCTATGCTGCTTCTAATCATGACCAGGAGGATGCACCTCTCTCTCCGAACGTTCTCCAGGTGCCTATCTTAGATGGCCCAGTATCTGGTGTACTCTTTGTGTCCCATCCTAATCCATTGGCCTCGCAAATCCCCTCGCCTGATCCCCCCCCCCCCCCCCCCCGCCCCCCTCTTCTTCCAATATGGACCTTGGGTATATCTCCCCGTCCATGCCCCCTCTTGAGTGGGCATCGCCACCACCATCCCGATCATCCCTTCATGTCCAATCTCCTTCGAACATAAATGCTGATGAGGAATCGCCCTGGAATACTGATGATAATGACATTGAGGCTTTTCTATCTGACTGTTTTCTAGATTTAGCCACCCTGACTGTTTTTGATCGGGCCCATCCTAATTCTGGTCCCGAAGTCAACATCTCTCCCTCATCCGAAAAAAATATCACTGTTAGGAAGAAGAATGCTACAGGATCTAGGCATTTTCGGGTTCGGATCAAATCACATTCCATTCTCGAGGATGAATTACTCGATCTCACGGAGGTTCCCATTGCCTCTTCAGATGAACACCAGGCGCTTAGAGCATATGGCCTGCATGAGGGTTCTCGATGACTTTAATTCTTTCTCTCAATATCAGGGGTATAGGCGACCCCATTAAAATGTTGCGCCTATGTGAATTGATTCGAAAGAACAGGCTTGATATTGTTTTGTTACAAGAAATTTTATGTGATAAGGCGAGGGCTATATCATCTGTCTTAAATATATGTAAAGCATGGTCTACGGCTGGTATTAGTGCTGTTGGTCAGGCTGGGGGTTTGATGGTGTTTTGGGATCCTACACATTTTAAGTTACGGGCTTATAGGTTCATTGGTGGAATGGTTTTATCTGGGAATATAAGGGGGTACCAGGACTTATTTCATATTATAAATCTATATGCACCCTGCCAGGGGCGGGCTTCTTTCTGGGATAAGATTAACTCTTCTGGAATCCTACAGCTTCAAAACTTGATGGTGTTGGGAGACTTTAATGTTTCCATATATGCTAATGAATCATGA
The DNA here is from genome assembly GCA_034641835.2 of Pinus albicaulis. Taxonomy (NCBI): domain Eukaryota; kingdom Viridiplantae; phylum Streptophyta; class Pinopsida; order Pinales; family Pinaceae; genus Pinus; species Pinus albicaulis. The sequence continues at coordinate 387,105 of JAXQQM020060417.1, forward strand.
GGCCTGAGATCTAGAAAGGACCCAATGGCAACTCATGTGAGAACTATACTAGAGGCGGCCCATCTTTGGGACATCAGGCCAATTCCCATTGCTCCCACATGGACAAACAGAAGATCTACAGACAAATTCATTTCTAAGCGACTGGACCGGGTGATTGTTAGTGAGGGCCTCTTTACTAAGCTAGGGTACATTTCTACTGGCATCTTGGTAGCCGAACTGTCTGACCATATGCCGATTTATATGACTTTGAATTCTGCAAAATACAGCCATAATATCCCTTTCAAATTTAATAGGGCATGGTTACTGGATCCAGCATACGATCGCTTGGTGAGGGATAACTGGAAGGATGATTCTACTATGATGGCAGCAGGAGGATGGGCAGGCTTTCATTATAACCTACAAAGAATAAAAGGCCTCACCAAAGCATGGGAAATGGCAGAAAAAAGGGCACTCAGAGATGAATTGTTTAACATAAATTCTGAACTTGAAGCTTTATAAAATGGTCTCACGTCCCGGGCCCTAGATTGTGAGATCTACAACAAGATGGAGCTGTTACAGAGTAGGAAGATTGAAATACTAAAGATAGAAGAATTAACGTGGAAACTCAAGAGTAGAATCAATTGGTTGTAGGAGGGAGATTTAAATACTAAATTTTTCCACAAAACAGCTAACGAAAGGAGGAACCGTAATGCCATTTGGGCTATTAAAAAGAAGGATGGGGAGACTATATACGATGAAGATGGTATTCAGAAAGAGGCCTTGCTCATTTTTCTGAGCAATACAGTGCAGATAAAGCTGTTGACTATGAAAGTCAAATGTGGATATTGCAACACATTAGACATAGTGTGGAGGAGAAATACATGAGGATCATTGATGAAGTAATTACAAAAGAAGAAGTGACTACCACCATCAAATCTTTTGCCCATGACAAATGCCCGGGCCCAGATGGATGGTTGGCTGAATTCTACATACACTTCTTGGATATCATGATAGATGAATTAACTGCAATTGTTGAATAAGGGCGAATTCTCGATTATGTCCCCTCTAATATGAACTCTACATTCCTTGCCCTGATCTGAAAGGTTTCAGATCCTTTACAATTCTCTGATTATCAGCCCATCGCTTTGTACAACCTGATCTATAAAATAACCTCTAAAATAATTGCCAACAGAATTAAAGATTTTCTGGCAAGGATTATCGCATGGGAACAGTATGGGTTTTTACAAGGGAGGTCTATACACGATGTTATCGCCATTGCCCAAGAGGCTTTGTACTCTATGCATGCTGGTAAAAAGGAGGGCATTATTATGAAAATAGATCTGCTTAAGGCATATGATCGGGCTGAGTGGTCTTTCATCTGATTGTTACTGCTGAAGATTGGCTTCTCTACCGGGGCCATTAGATGGATTATGGGCTATGTAACTTCTGTTAAATATGTTGTTCTGATAAATGGGAAACCTACTGATTTCTTCGGTGCTGAGAGAGGTCTTCGGCAAGGATGTGCTCTATCACCCTTAATTTTCATCCTTATTATGGATGGATTCAATTGCCTTATGAATATGGCACGCCAAGCTAGATTCATATTTGGATATCCTTTCTCTATGACTATAAGTGTCACTCACTCTAATTTTGTTAATGATCTGCTTTTGTTCGGGAGGATCATAAGAAATCATTGGTTTTATATGCATTATTTGCTCACTAGATTCTCAGCTGCTATTGGTCTTTGTATTAACAAATGGAAATATTTTATCATTCACGGGGAAGGGGATGAGGAAGAGATTTCCTTCATTGCTAACTTTCTTAGAGTCACAAAAAAGAAGGCGATAGAGGGTTTTACCTATCTTGGTTATAGGCTTAAACCAAATTCTTATAAAAATAAGGATTGGGCTTCGCTAGTGGATAAATTCAGGAGTAAAATCCACAAATGGACACATAAATGGATTTCTCTGGCGGGTAGATACATCTTGGTACAAGCTGTTCTGTCTCAGATCATGGTGTATTGGGGACACCTTTTTTTCATTCCTCAAGGCATCGTTTCACAGATCAACTCATTGATTTCGTGTTTTTTGTGGGAGGGTAATGATATCAACAGGAAATATAATCTGTGTTGTTTTGAAATCCTTTCCTATCCTAAACGCCTGAGGGAATGGGGTTGAATCAACTTCAGGGCGTTCAATAAAGCACTTCTACTCAAATCTCTTTGGAGAGCGATTCATAGTCATGGCATATGGGCTAAGGTTATTGCTACCAAATATCTGTTGCGGGACCCCCTCAGATTCATTTATTGCAAACAATATTTTTCTCCCTGCTGTAAGTCAGTGATCTGGAATAGTTTTTTTACGGTTTACAATATATTGGCTGGAGGTATAATATGGGCTTTCGGTGATGGACAAAATATTTTAATAAATGGGGAGAAAATCAGTGGTATGGATCATATGCCGATGCTCAACAGCCGCTTATTACATGCCCTTTCTATGAGGGGTATTTTCTATCTTTCACAGGTCATTACACAATGGCAATTCAATGCGCCCATCCTTAATTTAGCAGAATAGTTAAGTCTACAGGGTCCCGAGGCAGTGAAATGGAATGATCTTAGGTTCGATTTTCAAAACGTTGGGGTTGCCTACAATAGGGATGGAGATTGTTTGGTTTGGGCCGGTAAGATGAAGGAAGGCACACCTGTGGTTAAAAATACATATAACGACATAAAATGTGTAGAGATCGTTGACCATATACAGATTGGTTTCAAGATTTTCTGGAGAAGGAAAACTCCAACCAAAATCCTGCTTTTCGGCTGGTTGGTATGGAGATGCAAAATATTGACCAGGGAGGGCCTTATGAAGCGAGGTGTACATGGACCCAGCAGATGTATTTTCTGTCTCAATGCCCTCGAATCCACCAACCACCTTTTTTTCTCTTGTCCTGTTATCAATTCCATATGGGCGCTTTTCAGCAAACCCATCCTGAAGGGAGATTGGGCGCCCTTTGATTTCCTTGAAATGGCACACAGATGGGACCGGGTGCCTGGGCGTTTTCAATCACTACCTTTCTTCCTTATATGGGAAGTATGGAAGTGTCAGAACAAACAAATCTGTGAAGGATCCCCGATTAATATGCAACAAATTTTCATTTCTATCATGTTCTGGATCAATGGTAGGAATCAGGCTTATCTGCCTATTCGGGATGAGTCTAGAATGATTCGTCCCCACCCAATCTCTCTACCTGCTATGTTTTTTGATGGTGCTTGTCAAGAAGGTGTCATGGGCTGTGGGGCTTGGCTCAAAGTCTTTGAATCAGAGAGGATCTAGGTATGCTCGAATGGCAGGAAAGGATCTAACAATTTGGTTGAGCTATTGGCCCTATGGTGTGGGTTACTTGCAACTTAAAATTTGAGGCTTCAATGTATTTCTATCTACGGTGACTCAAAGATCATCATCGATTCCTTAATGGGTCTTTCCACAATCTCTTCCTTTTCGTCCAATGGATGGTACAAGAGGGTTGCATACTTATGGAGTAAATTAGGCTCGCCTCCTCTTCTGCATATTCATAGGGAGAACAATACTAGAGCTAATCATTTATCCAAGAAGGGATTGCGTATGGAGTATGGTATGCTAAAGGTTGAACAATATATAAACAACGCGATGGTATGTAAAAATGATATTTTGGTTTCCTAATACTAGCTTTGGCGAAGACTTGGGGCCTTTGTAAACCTGTATGTGATTATAACAGGGTTTTTTCCTTCAAGCGAGCCCATATGGATTTTTCTCTATGTTACTTTTTTGCTTCATAAAGTTCTTCATTGTGCCTGTACTTTCCATCAATTATATCAAGCGAGCCTGTTGATCCCTTAGTTTACAAGTGAGCCTACACTCCTCATCAAGCGAGCCCGATTCAATGGATTTTTAAGTTATAGAACATATTTTCTAGCCTGCTCTCTCCACAAAGTATGTCAAGCGAGCCTGTGTTTTCCCTTAGATTTCAAGTGAGCCTACAACTCTCATCAAGCGAGCCTGTTTCTCATTATATTTTTGATATATGAACACCACCCCTTTTGGCCTATTTCTGGATTCATATTTTTGGACCACAGAATGATTATCGATGTATATGCACTCACAATAATTCATTGTGCATCTCACAGTTACTTATCTTGAGAAGAAGCATGTTTTATATGACATTTTTCCTATTCTCTTTTCTCTGTATCAGTAGTTATTAGTGTATCATTTTGGTTAAGGAATCTGGTATATGTTGTAGTATTTATCCTACAATTCCTTATGGAATTGAATTTTTCTGTAGCCATCATCCTTTGGGATAGATTTTGGACTATACTACCTATAAGATGATGTACTGATTTATATCAATATAATTCAGATGTTTTTTTTCTTTTGAAAAAAAAAGAAATGAATTGCATGAAACTATCATCGTTGATGAAATGTGAGTTAATTTGGCTTCACTTTACCTATAATGTTATTACTCCTCCGTAGTGGTACCCAAAAACTTATTTGAAAATTCTCAGTAAGTGCTTACATGGCTTCGGGAATGAAGCCTGTCATGAGCCTACACTCGTGGTAGTCTTCCAACCCAATTGTAATGGGTGGGGTATTACATTATTTTTCTTTTCATGATACTCAATAATTAGACTTAACCTATTTTCAACACTTTAAGTTATTAAAGTTATTAATCTTGGAGTGTTCTTTATCAATATGGAGAGAGTATAAAAACAAAATTAAACATCAACATCAATACAAAAGAATGGCCATACATTAAAGAGAAGGAAAACTTTTGAATATGAGTGCCTGATATTATATTTCAATAATAATGTAAAATTTTCAATAATTATATATGTCAAACTTGTATAAACACTTACACCCCTTTCAAAAGTGTGTTTGTGCCTTGGTATAGCTTTAAAACTTCCCAAAAATCCAAATAACCAATGAGGAATCCAAAAATCTCTTCAAAATGGGCTTCTGCAATTCTGCAAAAATATATCTCGTTCATGTCCTCCATCCACACATTTCAACGGACAACCGACACGCTGCTCTTGAACGCGCTGCCACCTACAACACGAATCGACCCGCAAACTTGCACGACTCCCTGTCTCATGGGTGTTACAAATCCTATCCTATACCTATCTTCTAGAATTGTTGTCCTTTGTCCTCAATATTGAGGTAATCGCTAGTTACAATGCTTCGATGGGTCCTGTAGAGAGACACGAATACCAACCTCATGATGTTATAGTTGGGGTTTTTGCAGCAATAACTTTATGCCAATGAAATTGTTTTGGAATCTCGTGGTTAAGCTATATGAAATCAATACACATTAGTTTTGTATTTTTTTTTTGTTATTTAGTTTTTGTGACATGTATTGATTGCATGAATGAAAAAAATCTTAAAGATATGATTTCCCAAGTATGCCTTTATATGTTTTCTTGTGGTATTCAGCAACTATAACTGGTACTGTTTTTTAAGTTTTAAGTTTTATTTTTATTGTTTTTTTAATGAGATTTATTTTATTTTATTTCTTATTAGTGGGCTTAGTATTGCCTCAGAATTTATTTTGAAGTTTTCATACTTGAAAAATTTTCATGTGATATTTAAAAAGTGTAATTGATAATGTTTTTTTATGTTTCATGTTATATTTTTATCTTAATTGTTTTTTTAGGAGAATTGTTTTATTTGGATTTTTATTAGTGAGTCAAGTATTGACTTAGAATTTATTTTGAAGTTCTTTTACTTAGAAAATTTCAACTTTTTTAACTTAGATTTTTTCTGAAACTAACTAGACTAGAATTCTTCACATTCTCTCTACATCTTCAAGAATGAATCTTATTTCCCATAAAATGAAGGATCAAAATGCAAGATCTTACAAACCCTCTAGGCATAAATTTTCCATGAATGCCATTAATCGATGCTCCCACACTATTAAATACGTTGAAGTCCATCATAATAGTCAGTTACCATATTTTCCTCGCCAATAATAAAATCACACCACTAAAATATGAAAATATCATACATATTTGACATAAACAACACAACCACATGGAAAATTAGCACGTTCTCAAACACATGAGAATATATAAAGTTTACTTATTAAGAGCATCTCAATAGCACAAAGCACATAAATAAGGTCTAAGAGATATACATACAAACAAACCATGTCCATCAAATTCAAAAAATCAACATAGGTTGTTTTTCATGCCCATACCAACACAAATATTCACATATTTCTCATGATTAGAGATTAATGAGATTTTGTTGATATTTGGAGCCAGTTAAAAAACAAATGAAAATAAATGAAAGAAAAACTTAGGAAAATGAATCACACAAATTTACTTAATAAATTACGTGGTAAAACCCTCTTAGTGTGTCAAGGAAAACTCCACGAGACAAGGGATTGGAAATCTTATTGCTCAAGAATGTTTCTCCAAGTTACAAGAAGTCTCTTCGGTAATCACCAATTAATATGGGTTATTTCGTTATATAATTTCATTTTTTTATAAAAAAAATGACTAAACAATGAAGTAGATCTACCCAAGTAACTCATTTACATTAATTGATGTCATTTTTTCAACAATTTCCACCTTGAAAGCAAATTTCCTAATCCCTTTCCCATGTCAATTTATTATCACTTCTGCAAGCCAAGAAGAAGCCAAACACCATCGAAACTTCTCTACTAAGATTGGATTTTTGAATATGTATTCAAGATTCTCCTCTGTATGGAACTTCTTGGGAGCTAGTTTGTTGCCATTGATCACATGTCTCACAAAATGGTACCTTACATCCATGTGCTTGGTCTTGCTATGATAAGTTGGATTTGTGTCCAAATGAATATAACCCTAACTATCACACAACACATTAACTTTCTCCTGCATCCTTCCAATCTCATAAAGTAGACCTTTCAACAATATTTTCCCTTCACATGCATCTGAACTAGCTATATACTCTACTTCAGTAGTGGAAAAAGCAACAATTTCTTGAAGCTTTAACATCCAACTAATTTCTTCATCTGCAAGAATAAAAACATATCTTGTAGTAGATCTCCTTTTATCCAAATCACCTTCATAATAATCATCCACATATCCATAGAATGAACCTTAACTACCATTAAAGATTATACAATGGTTACTTTTTCCTTTTAAATACTGCATAACCCATTTCTCTACTCGCTAATGTTCTTCTGTTGTATTTTCCATGAGCATGCTGACAACTCCAACTGCATGTGAATTGTCAAGTCTTGTACATACCATCACATATATTAAGTTTCCTACCACATTTTCATATGGTACACGAGACATATACTTCTTTTATTCATTAGTTCTAGGACTCAAAACTAAAGATATCTTAAAATGGGAAGATAATGGAAAATTAACACGTTTCACATTGTTATTGAACTTTTTAAGTACTTTCTCCACATACTTCTCTTGTGGTAGAAAAATATTACCATTTTTCCTGTATTTGTGTACCTCCATGCGCAAGATATGTTTTTTCACTCTAAGATCCTTCATATCAAACATCGTAGAGAGCTGAGCCTTTAACCTGTTGTTCTCTTCCATGCTTTTTCTTGCAATAAGCATATCTCTAATACACAAAACCAAGATAATGAGTATTCCATTGAAACCCTCGAAGTATACACAATAACCAAAATCACTTCTAGTGAAGTCATCACTCACCATGAAGGATTAAAACTTCTTGTAGCACTACTTGGGAGAGTACCTCACTCCATACAATGATTTCTTGAGCTTGAAAAATAATCTTCTATTGCGACCTTTTATAAAAACTTCTCGTTGCGCCATATAAATCTCTTCATCCAAATCTCCATGAAGAAAATTTGTTTTAACATCTAACTATTATAACTCAAGGTTAAGTATTGAAGTTAGTGCTAAAACAATACAAATAGAAATAAGTTTTACAACTGGTGAAAAGATCTCATGAAAATTAATACCTTCAGCCCGAGAATACCATTTTTCTACCAACCACACCTTATACATTAAGATACTTCTGTCAACATTTAATTTCAATTTGAAGACCCATTTACATATGATAATACTTCTCGCTTCACGAAGTTCTACAAGATCCTAGGTTTTGTTCTTGAAGAACGAATCCATTTCTTTGTCCATATCATTTTCCCAATTTTTTCTATCTACATCGTCCATTACTTCCTCATAATGAGAAGGTTCCCTAGCTTCAACAATCAGCTCAATAGATGAAGCACAATATTAATCCATTTTTGGTGTTCTTCTTTCCTTTATAGACTTCCTTAGAGTGACTGGTTATTGAATTGGTTCTTGAGATTATACAGTTTCTTTTGCATCATCTTCACCTTTTTCTTCATAAGTCTCTCCTTCCTTTTGACTTTATGGAGAAGGTTTAGCCTCCAATTGAATTTTTTGATTCAACGATAGCTATTCTTATTCAACTTTTACAACATTTGATTTCAGAAGAGAAGATTCATATCATGTTACATCTCTATTAATAAATATTAAGTGAAGAATAATCCCACAACCTATAACCTTTCACTCCAAAATCATACCCAACAAAGATATAAGAATTTTCTTTTTTTTCTAACTTTGAACGTTGAATATTTGGAATAAGAGCATAGGAATCACAACCAAAAATCCTTGAATGTGAATAATAAAAATACTGACTCGGCCAAAGTACTTAAGGAATTTTTCAATTAATGATAACTGAAGGTGATATGTTTACCAAATAACAAGCAGTAGATATTGCTTCTGCCCACAACTCCTTCTATAGGTTAGCATTGTTGATCATGCTTCTAGGTATTTCCATAAGAGGTCGATTCATCCATTTAGCAACACCATTTTGCTGAGGATTATAGACAATAGTTTTATGTCTAAAATTCCATTCATTATTATAGTATTTTTAAAATTATAAGGAAGTAAATTTACCGCCATTGTCAGTTCTTAAACATTTAATTGATTTCCCTGTTTTGTTTTCCACCATAGCTTTAATTTGTTTAAAAACATTAAATACTTCAACTTTTATTTTTAACATATAGACCCAAAATTTCCTAGAGAAATCATCAATAAATGTTAATAAGTATAATGTGCCTCCATAAGATATAGTAGGATATGATCCCCAAAGGTCAGACTAAATATAGTCCAAATTTTCTTTACTATTATGACTTTCAGCCTTAAATTTTTGGGCAGACTCATGTGATGAGAAGCACCAGAATCTAAGAACCAATTTTCATATTTCTAAGAGACATTGCAAATTGGTAAAGATTCATCTACCATATTTAATTCAACAGATAAAAATTCATCAATCATATATGAGTGGACCTGATTTTCTCCCTCCTTTGAGTTTTCAACACACTCATTTCTAGGGAAAATTTTAAGGATGGAAATTTATCTTAAAGTTTAGAAGCATTGGTGAATATTACAACTCCCTAATATGTAAATTTAAAAATGTTTGAGGATACTTTTTGTAAAAATACATATATCTATAACAACTTTATAATATTCTATATAAAATTTTGGTGATTTTTTAGGTAAAATATTTTCATACTGTAAAATTTGGGTGAATAACTTTTATAAAAAAACGGAAATTGGCGAATATTTTTTTTTCGAAAAAACATGGAAAATTATCCCACTTGCAAATAATTAAGGGAATTTTAGACATTAAACTATTGTCTATAATCCTCAGCAAAATGGTGTTATTGAATGCATGATTCAACCTCTTATGGAAAGACCAAGAAGCATGATCAACAATGCTAACCTGCGCAAGGATTTGTGGGCAGAAGAAATATCTACTGCTTGTTATTTGGTAAAAATATCACCTTCAGTTGCCATTAATTGTAAAATTCCTTAATAATTTGGTCGAGTCAGTCTTTTGATTATTCACATTCAAGGATTTTTGGTTGTGATTCCTATGCTCTTATTCCAAAGATTCAACATTCAAATTTAGGCACGAAAGAAAAATGTTATGTCCTTGTTGGGTACTCTTATGGAGTGAAAGGATACAGGTTGTGGATTCTTCTTCACTTAATATATTCACTAATATAAAAGTAACATTTGATGAATCTTCTCTTCTAAAATCAAATGTTGTAAAATTTTAACAAGAACAAGTATCGTTGAATCAACAAATTAAGTTGGAGGCTAAACCTTTTCCATAAAGTCGTAATGAACGAGAGAATTATGAAGGAAAATGTGAAGATGATGCAAAATAAACTGTAGAAGTTCAAGAACCAGTTCAACAACCAGATGTTAGAAAATTATATATTACTGATTTGAAAATGGAAATACTTGAAAATGTGTGCAAGGTATCCATTTCCATTTTATTAAATGTGTGTAAAATTCTCCATGTCTTGCTGATTAAACAAAGTGTTTTTGGTAACTATTTATGATTTTACGTGTGAGGGAAACTTAATTTAATTTTCTATTTAATATATTAAATCAGAAATACACAGTAAGATAAGTTCAGCATAACATGACAAAAATGTTTAGTGAGCAGTTCACCCCTCCTGGGCTACGTCTTCTGGATCAAGCCTCCAAAAATTAGCTTGTCCTCTTGTATTATAATGCTCTCAAATGAAATACAGGTTTAAGAATGCCTCAATAGGAAAATCTAAATGAAAATATAGATTCAGAAGATATGAAAATGCTAAAAGTGCCTTTCCATATTCACTAAATAGTGAAAAATTACCATAAATAATGACTTCTTCAACAAGGCCCTCATGGCTCTTTGAATTCCTCTGTATTTTTTTGGGCTGTATAAGTCCTCAAATAGTTTTGAAACCTCTTCCATTAGGTTCAAAAGGTCAAAAATAGCTGAAAATGGTTTTTGGATCACCTCAAACAGTGAGGTACAACTCGAGATAACTCCATTTCCCCAATGGCCCTAGTGGCTCTCTAAGCTTCCATGAAGCTAAAATGGCTATATAACACCTCTAATGTCTCTGAAACCTGTCCTAATGGCTTTGTAATGCTGAAAATAGTAAAAATTGGTTTTTGGTTCACCACAAACAGTGAGGTACAACTTAATACAGCTCCATTTCCCCAATGGCCCTGATGGCTCTCCAAGCTCCCGTGAAGCTTTTAGAGCACTAATAGTCTTAAAAAAGTTCTGAAACCTCTTCAATTATGATCATAAAATGGAAAATAGCTGAAAATATTTTTTTTTTCACCTCAAACAATGAGGTACAACTCAATACGGCTCCATTTCCCCAATGGCCCTTATGACTCTCCAAACTTTCCTGAAGCAAAAATGGCTGAAGATAAATTTTAATGGCTCTAAAACCTATCTCAATTGCTCTAGAATGCTGAATAAAGCCAAAATTGACCAAAATTTCATCCAATTTGGTCCAATATTGGAGAAGTTATGGCCAAAACAATATTTTTCCCAGTGGCACTTAAAAACCTCCACTAAAAGTGGAGGAACTGCAGATAAGGTCGAAAAATTGGCAGTTTCTGCCTGAATTGGTGGTGCACTTCAATAAATGGTAGAACTATTATAGTCGCAATAAATGTTTATAGGGGTGCATATGAGTGGTCCATCGGAACCACCGGCTTAACCGCGCGGTTAAGGCCCCACCTCCAACGTATTGGCTATCACATTTATTTTCAATCTGCGTCGCCACATTCTAACCACAAAGGGAACAGTTATTGTAATCACCAGTGTTAAGCCCCCTCATCACAGGCATGGTTCTATGGAATTTTGTAAAGTGGAGGCTGGCCCCCTTTACCGTCAACCAATTGTTTTACAAACTTTAAATCTAACGTGGAGCCCATGTATATTAAGAACTAAACCAGTGGCCTAACAGTAGGTGCTTGTGCTAGTGGCGGTGAGGTCTGGGATTCAAACCCCGCAAACTCATAAATTTTTTAACGCGCCAAGTTTCATGGCCTGGGGCCACGTGGTGGCCTGTGGGCCTACGACGTGGCAATTTCTGATTGGCCACCCTTAAATGAAGTCAAAATAGCCACAAATGAAGAGCTACCACTTGTCAATATATGATTGGCCTAGGTGGAATATTCCAGAGAATATTCCAAGGAATGTTTCAAGAATATTCTTTGGAATATTCCTTTTTTAATTTTTCAAAATTTGAATGTCAAACCTAGTCAACTCAGTTTTTTGCAGTTTACTGAAAACTTCAAACTTGCATAACTTTCACATACGATGTCAAATTTGAGTGTCGTTCATAGTGCCAGGTTCATACTGATGAGGCCTATCCGGTCGTTTAGGTTGCAAGTGATTTTGAACACTTTCAATTTTGAGATTTTCCATAGCTCGGACTTGAGCTCCTGATCACACCTCCCAAATAACAAGCTTTTGGACCACAAAAGCTCACTGAAATGTTGAAACTAAAATGTACAGGAAATGAGAGAATAACAACATCCTCTTCTCTTCAGCCTCCAAAAGTTTTCCTAACTTGCCAACTGTCCTCATGGTGAATTTTTGCTGAATGAGCCATGTACTTGTGCTGAATCCCGACCAAGTTTTCTTGCCATACTAATCTGCCATTCTGAAACCAGAAATGACCCTTGCCTAAATTTGTGCCCTCTTTTCTTGCATGCCTTTCCATCTCATGGAATCTTGCACCGCTTTGCACTGACACTTTATTTTCTGCACCAATCGACACCAAAGGCACCTTGTGCAACATACGACATCAACAACAATTTGACATGAAATGTGCTATATAATTGACACACAAAATCTCTAACAAGTGTGCACACAATTGACACAATTTGATAAACAACAAGATATATCTTGACAAACACATGTGTATGTATCATGTACAATGAACTATATACAGTTCGCTATTTACACATACAACCTCTATGTACATGTCCAACTTCAACTCTTCTTTTCAAATACCATCAAATACATCATCCCGAAAAACATGTGGGTGACTAAGAGCTGAACTTAAAGACATTGCTGCAATATAAGTGAGTATCATACTCATCTTTTACACCTCCATGGCGAAATTTTACAACAACAAAGAAATTCCTTCAACTGAAACTTCTTTTACATGCAATCTTGCATCAACTTTTCAACTGAAATACATGCATACAGATCTGAAATTTTCATGTACAAAATGAGTATGACTTACTACATTAAGAATTTAATCCACTTCCTACCAAGCCAACTCCATGGTGTCCTTTCCTGCTGCAACATTTCTACATGTGAATCTCCCATTTCCACATCGATAATGGAACCCATAGATTCACTTGCGCCAATCTTTTTGTCATCTAATTGCATGTGCTTTGGATGACTTGTTGGATGCAAAGTCCAAAAATGAGAGACATCATGTCCCTTCTTTTGACAAAATGTGCAACTCTTAAGCACTTCCTCTGAAAGTTTTCTTTGCCTCTTCTACTTCCTGTTTGCTTTCTTTTTCAACCAGAATCTTGAAGCAACATGGTTAAATCCACCACAAAATGTGCAACAAAACTTTCTTTCATTTGAACAAGCAAAATTATCATTCTTTTCTGAAACATAATAAAATTGATCATGTGAATAATTATACCTCTTTTGCTACATGGAATTTCCATCATTTTTGTCTTCGAAAGACAATGAACTAGTAGAGGAGACAACTTTTTTTTTATACTTTCATCACAGTTCTTGTCTTGAAAACTGTTTGAAATTGAATGCTCACCATAAGCGACATGTTTACCCTCTACTTGCTGCAATGTTGGCATAAAACAATGGCAATCATCCTTAAAACAATTTGGACATATATGCATTTTAGAACTTGGAATAAAGGTTCTCTTTAAATTTGCATCACATGCATTCAAAGATTTGGAGTCTTCGCCATTAAACTGCACATAACCAAGACCAACATTCTTGGGTTGCTCCACAACCGAAATAGGGTAAACCATGCCTTGTGCATGCCTACCCAAATCTTTTCCTTCATGATAGCCCATCTTAAAAATTAATTTGGAACCTATACCCCTTGTACGTTTTTGAAAAGAACCAACACACTTTTCAATTGAGGAAATTGAAGACAAGTTGGAATGGTTTACCTCTTCCTCACGCTTGTTTTTGGACAAAGCTTCTTGAGCTTCAAGGAGTTGTTTCTCCATGTCATGCAACCCTTGGAGAATTGTTTCCTTCTCTTCCTTCATGGCTAACAATTGTGCATGAAGCTTAGCACTTTCTCTTTGATCCTCAATCAAAATATGCACCATGTCCTTCACCTTAATGAAATCATTCTTCATGTCATCATTGAAGAATCTTATGAAGGAGGAAACTACCCTTGTAGAAGAAGTTGACGTTCTGTAAATGGTCAAATTAACAAAAGGAACTTCCAAAGAAAAGTTCTCAAAGCTTTCAAATAAATGACAAGCTTAACCAAATGTCTTTACAACCATATTCTTATTCAAGCAACCATAAAGCACAAACTCCAATATCTTTTGTAGCAAACACTAACCAAGTCGGTTTGTTTCCCGAAGATAATCTTGAGGTGATTTGGGGTAAGGAAATAGCCTAAAACTCTTTTTTTTCCTTTCCAACACTTAGCTGTAAACATCTATCTTTTCAACTCAACAAAACTCATACAATTAACCATTTTGCAACCAATAAAATAGTCAATCTTTTACACTGTTTTAACACCTTTTGCACCAAAAAAATACTCAACCTGAGCTCAACCTATGCTCTGATACCATCTTATATGAAAATGGAAATACTTGAAAATGTGTGCAAGGTATCGATATGCATTTTATTAAATGTGTGAAAAATTCTCCATGTCTTGCTGATTAAAAAAAGTGTTTTTGGTAACTGTTTATGAGTTTATGTGCGATGGAAAGTTAATTTAATTTGTTGTTTAACATATTAAATCAGAAATGCACAGCAAGATAACTTCAGTGTAACATGACACAAATGTTTGGTGAGCAGTTCACCCCTCCTGGGCTACGTCTGTTGGATCAAACCTCTCAAAATGAGCTTGTCGTCTTGTATTATAATGCTCTCAAATGAAATACAAGTTTAAAAATTCCTCAATAGGCAAATCTAAATGCAAATACATGTTCAAAAGACATGAAAATGCTAAAAATTCCTTTCCATATTAAATTACCATAAACAGTGACTTCTTCAACAAGGCCCTGATGGCTCTTTGAACTACTCTAAAGCTTTTTAGGCTATATAGGTTGTCAAATAGGTCTGAAACCTCTTCCATTTGTTTTAGTAGGTCGAAAATAGCTGAAAATGGTTTTTGGATCACCTGAAACAGTGAGGTACAACTCTAGATAACTCCATTTCCCCAATGGCCCTGGTGGCTCTCCAAGATTCCCTGAAGCTAAAATGGCTTTAGAACACCTCTAATGCCTCCAAAACCTTTCCCAATGGCTTTTTAATGGTAAAAATAGTCGAAATCGGTTTTTGGTTCACCTCAAACAGTGAGGTACAACTCAATACAGCTCCATTTCCCCAATGGACCTCATGGCTCTCGAAGCTTCCCTGAAGCTTTTCGGGCTCTGTAAGTCTTAAAATAGTTTTGAAACCTCTTCCATTAGGTTCAAAAGGTGGAAGGTAGTGTAAAATGGTTTTTGGTTCACCTCAAACAGTGAGGTACAACTCAATACAACTCCATTTCCCCAATGGCCCTAATGGCTCTCCAAACTTCCCTGAAGCAAAATTGGATGAAGATCAACTCTAATGGCTCTAGAATGCTGAATAAAGCCAAAATTGACCAAAATTTTGTCCAATTTGGTCCAATATTGGAGCAGTTATGTCCAAAACAATATTTTTCCCAGTGGCACTTAAAAAACTCAACTAAAAGTGGAGGAACTACAAATAAGGTCGAAAAATTGGCAGATTCCACCTGAATTGGTGGAAAGCTTCCATAAATGGCGGAACTGTTATAGTGGTAATAAATGTTAATAGGGGTGTATGTGAGCGGTCCGTCGAAACTGCCGGCTTAACTACAACATTTCTACATGTGAATCCTCCATTTCCACATCGATAATGGAACCCATAGATTCACTTGAGCCAATATTTTTTTCATCTAAATGCATGTGCTTTGGATGACTTGTTGGATGCAAAGTCCAAAAATGAGAGACATCATGTCCCTTCTTTTGACAAAATGTGCAACTCTTAAGCACTTCCTCTGAAATTTTTCTTTGCCTCTTCTACTTCCTGTCTGCTTTCTTTTTCAACCAGCATCTTGAAGCAACATGGTTAAATCCAACACAAAATGTGCAACCAAAATTTCTTTCATTTGAACAAGAAAAATTATCATTCTTTTCTGAAACATAATAAAATTGATCATGTGAATAATTATACCTCTTTTGCTACATGGAATGTTCATCCTTTTTATCTTCGAAAGACAATGAACTAGTAGAGGAGACAACTTTCTTTTTCAGACTTTCATCACAGTTCTTGTCTTGAAAACTGTTTGAACTTGAATGCTCACCATAAGCAACATGTTTACCCTCTACTTGCTGCAATGATGGCTTAAAACAATGGCAATCATCCTTAAAACAATTTTTACATATATGCATTGTAGAACTTGGAATAAAGGTTCTCTTTAAATTTGCATCACATGCATTCAAGGATTTGGAGTCTTCATCATTAAAATACACATAACTAGGACCAACATTCTTGGGTCGCTCCACAACCGAAATAGGGTCAACCATGCCTTGTGCATGCCTACCCAAATCTTTGCCTTCATCAAAAGAATCAACACACTTTTCAATTGAGGAAATTGAAGACAAGTTGGAATGGTTTACCTCTTCCTGACACTTGTTCTTGGACAAAGCTTCTTGAGCTTGAAGGAGTTGTTTCTCCATGTCATGCAACCCTTGGAGAATTGTTTCCTTCTCTTCCTTCGTGGCTAACATTTGTGCATGAAGCTTATCACTTTCTCTTTGATCCTCAATCAAAATATGCACCATGTCATTCACCTTAATGAAATCATTCTTCATGTCATCATTGAAGAATCTTGTGAAGGAGGAAACTACCCTTGTAGAAGAAGTTAACATTATGTAAATGGTCAAATTAACAAAAGGAACTTCCAAAGAAAAGTTTTCAAAGCTTTCAAACAAATGAAAAGCTTAACAAAATGTCTTTACAGCCATATTCTTATTCAAGCAGCCACAAAGCACAAACTCCAATAGCTTTTGTAGCAAACACTAACCAAGTGGGTTTGTTTCCCAAAGATAATCTTGAGGTAATTTGGGGTAAGTAAATAACCTAAAACTCTTTTTTTTTTCCTTTCCAAGACTTAGCTATCAACATCTATCTTTTCAACTCAATAAAACTCATACAATCAACCATTTTGCAACCAATAAAATAGTTAATCTTTTACATTGTTTTAACACCTTTTGCACAAAAAAAAATACTAAACCTGAGCTCAACCTATGTTTTGATACCATCTGATATGAAAATGGAAATACTTGAAAATGTGTGCAAGGTATCCATATGCATTTTATTAAATGTGTGAAAAATTCTCCATGTCTTGCTGATTAAAAAAAGTGTTTTTGGTAACTTTTTATGAGTTTATGTGTGAGGGAAAGTTAATTTATTTTTTTGTTTAACATATTAAATCAGAAATACACAATAAGATAACTTCAGTGTAACATGACACAAATGTTTGGTGAGCATTTCACCCCTCCTGGGCTACGTCTGCTGGATCAAGCCTCCCAAAATGAGCTTGTTGTATTGTATTATAATGCTCTCAAATGCAATACAATCTTAAAAATTCCTTAATAGGAAAATCTGAATGAAAATACATATTAAGAATACATGAAAATGCTAAAATTCCTTTCCATATTAAATTACCATAAACAGTGACTTCTTCAACAAGGCCCTGATGGCTCTTCGAACTCCTCTGAAGCTTTTTAGGCTGTATAAGTCCTCAAATAGTTTTGAAACCTCTTCCATTAGTTTCAGTAGGTTGAAAATAGCTGAAAATAGTTTTTGGATCACCTCAAACAGTGAGGTACAACTCCAGAAAACTCCATTCCCTGAATGGCCCTAGTGGCTCTTCAAGCTTCCCTGAAGCTAAAATGGTTATATAACACCTCTACTACCTCCAAAACCTTTCCCAATGGCTCTGTAATGCTGAAAATATTCGAAATTGGTTTTTTTTTCACCTCAAACAGTGAGGTACAACTCAATACAGCTCCATTTCCCCAATGGCCCTCATGGATCTCGAAGCTTCCTTGAAGCTTTTCAGGCTCTGAAAGTCTTAAAATAGTTCTAAAACCTCTTCCATTAGGTTCAGAAGGTGGAAATTAGCTGAAAATGGGTTTTGGTTCACCTCAAACAATGAGGTACAACTCAATAGAACTACATTTCCCCAATGGCCCTGATGGCTCTTCAAACTTCCTTGGAGAAATATTGGATGAATATTAACTCTAATGGCTCTGAAAACTATTTCAATGGCTCCAGAATGCTGAAGAAAGCCAAAATTGACCAAAATTTTGTCCAATTTGGTCCAATATTGGAGAAGTTATGGCCAAAACAATATTTTGCCTAGTGGCACTTAAAAAACTCCACTAAAAGTGGAGGAACTGCAGATAAGGTCGACAAATTGGCGGTTTCCACCTGAATTGGTGGCACGCTTCCATAAATGGCAGAACTGTTACAGTGGTAATAAATGTTAATAGGGTTCCATGTGAGCGGTCCGTCGGAACCACCGGCTTAACTGCATGGTTAAGCCCCCACCTCCAACGTATTGACCGTCACATTTATTTTCAATCTGCGTGGCCACATTCTAACCACCAAGGGAACCATTATTGTAACCACCATTGTTAAGCCCCCTAGTCATGGGCACGGTTCGATGGAATGTTCTGAAGTGGGGGCTGGCCCCCTTTACTATCAACCAATTGGTTTACAAACTTTAAATCTAACGTGGAGCCCATGTATATTAAGAACTAAACTGGTGGTCGAATGGTGGGCGCTTCTGCTAGTGGCGATGAGGTCTGGGGTTCAAACCCTGCAGACTCATAAATTTTTTAACACACCAACTTTCATGGCCTGGGGCCATGTGGTGGCCTTCGAGCCTGCCACGTGCCAGCTTCTGATTGTCCACCCTTCAATGAAGTCAAACTAGCCACAAATGAAGAGCTACCACTTATCAATAAACGGTTGGCCTAGGTGGAATATTCCAGGGAATATTTTGAGGAATATTCCAAGAATATTCTTTGGAGTATTCCTTTCTTAATTTTTCAAAATTTTAAATTCAAACCTGGTCAACTCAGTTTTTTACAGTTTACTGAAAACTTCAAACATGCATAACTTTCACATACGATGTCGGATTTGAATGTCGTTCATGGTGACATGTTTGTATCGACAAGGCCTATCTGGTCATTTACGTTGCAAGTGATTTTGAACACTTTCAATTTTGATATTTTTCCATAGCTCAGATTTGATCTCCTGATCAATTACAGAGCAATGCAACACATAAAATATGTGGAAAACACAAGCACACAAAACACATAACACCAGAGAGACATAGATATACTTGGTTCACCCAGTTTAGGCTACGTCCACCCTGAACAGCCAGTCCTTCCTTTCTATTATCCATCAATATTAAGAGACACAACCCACAACAAATCTGTTGTAATATCCTCTATTCTCTCTCACAGTCTCCCTATCTCTTTCTCGCTCTGAGAATACACGTGCAATGCACAAACACAATACAATACCCTCACACAAACTAGGGGTTGCCTTATAGGGAAAAATGTCCTAAACTAAACATAACTTCTACCTTCAGATCATCCGCCTAATGAACGGCCCAGATTGACTAGAAATTACTATACTTTTACAAGGCAATTTTACATTTTTTTTTTTTTAGCAGAACGCACCCCTAAAACCCCCACTGAGGAGAGGGGGAGGCTGCTCTATAAAGTCGTAGCCGACCCCCCCTAGACCCCCTAGGCAGCGTTTAATTATGGGCGGCGTTGTCGCCCCATTTAAGGTACAGGGGTCCAATGTTGTGATACAAACTAAACAAGATAATCAGGCTCCACAGCCAACGCCAGTCACTCTAAGGAGGTCTACAAACGAAATAAGAACACCCAAATGGGATTAATATTATGCTTCATCTATTGCATTGATTGTTGAAGCTAGGGAACGTTCTTGTTATCAGGAAGTAATGAATGATGTAAATAACGAAAAGTGGAAAGATGATATGGACAAAGAAATGGATTCCTTGGCCAAGAAAAAAACCTCGGATCTTGTAGAACTTTGTGAAGCGAGAAGTATTATCAAATGTAAATGGGCCTTCAAATTGAAATGAAATGTTGATGGAAGTATCTAAATGTATAAGGTGAGGCTGGTAGAAAAATGGGATTCTGAGGTTGAAGGTATTAATTTTCATGAGATTATTTCATAAGTCATAAAACTTATTTCTATTCGTATTTTTTTAGCACAAATTGTGTTACTTGAACTTGAGTTGGAATAGTTAGATGTTAAAACAACTTTCTTCACGGATATTTGGATGAAGAGATTTATATGGCACAACGAGAAGGTTTTATACAAGGTAGAAACAAAAGATTATTTTTCAAGCTCACAAAATCATTGTATGGCCTGGGGTAGTCTCCCAAGCAGTGGTACAAGAATTTTTACTCCTTCGTGGTGAGGGACAACTTTACTAGAAGTGAGTATGGTTATTGCGTATACTTCAAGAGTTTCAATGGCATATTCATTATCTTGGTTTTTTGTATTAGCGATATGCTTGTGCTAAAACTTATATAAGTCACAAAGTGACCGAAAGACTCGAGAAATGAACACAACAAGGTAATGGGTTTGTATGAGAAGATGAGATAAATATTAATAATCCTTTGGAGTAAATAACTATATTATTTCAAAGATGGAAAATTGTGGAATTAACTAAATAACCAACTAGAGGGATTGTAATTTGGGGCTATCAAATAACTTATGTTTGTTTTTGCTACATGTATTTTCTTATCTTTCTGTTCGATCTTAGAGATTGTGATTTGGGGATATCAAATAAGTCATCTTTTTTTGGTACATGTATTATCTTTCAGTTAGAGTTGCATTCAAAATGCTCTGAACAGAACATAAATACCAATCACAATCCTTTGGAGAGGAATTATTCCTTGTTTCTTTCATGTTATTCTTTCGTCCAGCGATAACTATCATAGATGGTTACAAAAAAAAAACCACGGAAAGGGGAAAGTGGAGCAGCAAAGAAGCCTCTGAGGATCTGGAAATTAAGGGCCACCAGAAAAGGCTTTGGGAACTGAAAATGTAAACCCTTTTGTTTCTATCCATGGTGCTATCTTATTTTTAAATGTAATATCCCTAATTTTTTGCTTTTATTTTAGGCAGTTAAAAGTTCTAAAGGTCAAATGCGTATGTAGGAAATTTATATGTGGACATAAATTAATTTTGAATTTAATAAATATGGAAATTAATCATTGTGTAAAGACTAGAGTAAATAGAGATTAGGAATTCAAGTTCATGAGGGTGGATAAGATTCCAAAGACATTCCTGATTCTTCAAAAATCCTTGGACAAAATAAATTGAATTGAAAATATTATATAGGAGTTAAAATTACAAAAGATACCACAGTAAAGTGGAAAGTTATTGGGAATTGGTGGAATATAACTAGAAAGAGGAAAAAGCTAGTTTTAAAGTACTTTTGTGGAAAAACAAAATAAAAGCCTAGGGAAAAAGGAAAACAACATCCTGATTAACTAGACATAGTTATGGAAATAAGATGATGAGAAATTAGGCTTAAATAATCCATTCTTGCGTATACAAGAGGTTGTCTACACCTTGGAGGAAGTGATCTCTAGTCGGGTGGGAGCTGTGGAGATAAGCTCAAGGTTGAGTAGAAAATTGTCTTACCTTAAGTGGTATGTAGAGTTAATTTAGTTCTAGATTATTATTCTATTTTTGTGATTTGAACAATAAATTTCAAGAATGATATTTATACAAAAATATAAGTGAAATGTTATATATATGAAGAGTAGTTATATTAATTTTACAGTTTATAGTCTGATGTATTTAACAGAACATAACTAGGGTGAAAATAGTGTAGTTATGTACAGTTACATAGAAAAATTAAGTTAGTAACCAACAGACATAAATTCTTAACCCAATGATGAGGGTCTAAATCTGTTGTTAGGTTGTGAGGAATTATGTTTTGAATTCATAAATTTCATTATGTGAAGCAGAACAGATGATAACAAATTTAATTAACTGAACTATTCTATAAATCAAAAGGAAATAGAAACCTAGATAGACCAAGAGATATCAGACGATCTACAAGAAACATGATTTTATATCTCAATCTTACTTTCATATCGCACATAATTATATCTATAAATTTATATGTACAAATGAGAAATTGAATCTCATATATATATTTCAATACTAAATGATGTTAAAAGTATGCATAAAAAATTTATACAAAGATAAATTCTCATGGAATTTCTATAGAAAGTACTGATAAAATGTATTATGATATATTTTCCATAGTATGTTAACTGTAGAAAATTTATTTGTATATTAAGTACAAATTTTACATAGGAATAATTGTCATGGAAATCAATCGATTGAATTCTAGCAGGTTATCAACCAACCTGTACATAAGAGGAATAAAACTAATAATCAATGCTTGTGGGAGGCATACACAGATTTATGAGAAATAAATTGTGCAAGGTACAATACCTTTACAATAAACCATAATAAAATTGGTTAAAATTTAATTATGAGGATAATTAATTAAGTTATGTGAAATATGAGAAAGTAAGCATAATAAATTAAATATTAATTTACCTTACTAGTCAAGGAGAAATGGCAGGATAATTCCTCTATCCAAATAAGGAATCAAATCAGAATCATAGAAACATACAAGTAGATACACTTTAATTAAATAACTAGGTGTAAAAGCATGGAAGTGCAATTACTTGTATCAGGAGTGATTAGAAGCATGAACCTCCATGGCTGGTGTTAGAAGATAGAAAGGATAGCATGCAAAATAAATCATTTTATTAGTGATGTAACTAATTAAAATGCTCAGTACTTCCTAAGAGAAGAATTTAGAAAATTCTATAAATCTAATTCTATGAATCTCATTTAGGAGAAAGAATTATTTTTATAGGTATTGGAATTAACAAAATATGTAGGAATTTTGCCTACTATTAAACCTAAAATATTCAATTGTTACCTCTCTGTCTTACTCTCTGAAATTAACTCTTCATAACTTCGAGATGGAAGTATATGGAAAACTGAGAAGTACCATTTGCGCACACATGCGAATAAATTACTAACAAATTAAATAACTTTAATTTCCAATCGAAATTGATGAAAAACGAAATCGAAGTAATCAAAATTATCTAAGTCATGATAGACTCTGTGTGGAAGATTATCCCATTTAAGAGAAATCATAATACAATGAGATATTTTGAATTTAAATTAACCTGAGAAATGATTCTCATATACACGGTATAAAATTTACAATAACCTTATACTCAAACCCTGAAAAGTCAAATTCGAAGTTCTTGAGCATCTCCGTTCGAATAAGATGAGAAAATATAATACAAAATCTCCAGAACCGAAGACAGGAACAGAAGTGGAAGATAGAAAAAATAGAAATACAACTATTGTAAATTCCAGTCTTCTAAAAACAACAAAATGAGGGAAAAATGCGTAAGTATGAAAACATAGAGAATTTTGACTGAATACATCGAGCGTTTTTGTACAATCATGATTTTCTAAATAATTAAAAAATTTTAAAATGAAAATAGAAGAATCTTCCCGAATGTAAATGGGACTCAAGTGCAGAGTATAATAAAACTCATCCAACACCGTACCTCAGAAAATTATAATACAAATGTAAACGGTGGCCTAGTGATTGATACGCAAGCTCAACCAGCTACGAGAAAGGGATTTAACAAAAAAGATTTGGACTTTGTAAATTATCTTACCTAGAGAGTATGGTCAGTAAAGGGCGGAGGAACCCACTTTGTCATTCATTAACCTACAACGAATTTATTTAATGTCATAAGAGTGGGAATATAAACAAACCAAACTCGCAAATTAAATTGGGGTTTGTAGTCTCTAAATAAACCCAATCCCTTACCTGTAGAATGTGGGAAATTTATGGACAGAAATATGTATAGACTCCAACTAAAATTGCAGAAAAAAAAAACAATAACAACATTAGTATCCGAGCAAGGATAAATTGAATTAAGATAAAAAAAAAGTAAAGGAGTTACAGCCAAAATCAAATTGGAAAGGTTGCTGGAAACATAAACACAGAGAAGCGTTGACCTGATTGGAGACAGAGCCTTTTCGCATCGTGACCATGGCTTTGGAAGTGTGATCATGGAGTTTTAATCTCCTCTACATGAATTTCTACAACAAAAATGAAAAACGAGGTTGCGTGGGGCAAGCCAAGTGCAGAGCTGAAAAAAAAAACAAATAGTAACAATGAAAACCCAAAGAGCTGAGTTAGGTTTTCATAAGCATAAATCCCTCCAAACAATACAAACTGTTTCACACCGTCCACATGGAGGGCATCAAAGTGATAAAGGAAGAGAAGCCATGTGAACGCATTAAGCATAAACATACCAGAAAAGTGGAAAAATATCGAGGTTGGATTTTAGGTAACAGTACAATTATGAAAAATTAAATGTCAAACCCAAAAATATTTGTACACGATCCTTCCAACATTAACGTATGACAGATATATCACTAAATTGTGAATTCAGATGTGATGGGTCATCATTCCAAACGTAATGCTTTTATTGAATTATAATCTAACCTAATTAATTCACGATGAATATCATTAAGGTAGCCCAATGACATACGAATTTGAATACTTAACTATTGTTAAAATATGTGTAACCAAAGTGTTAACAGTCAAATTCATTATATGGGATTTATAGTACGTATTAAGGGTTGAATATAATATATGGTTATGGTAAGTTCAAATTAAGATGGTAGGAATACGAATGATTTATTATCAAGTGGTTTACTTGTTTTACAACTCATAAAGCTATAAATTTCTAAGGGTGTATTCTATTAACAAAGGGTGGATAGCATTAATGTTGCTCTATGTAAACCGAAATGAGATACATAATTACTAATATAATATGCTTAACAACAGATTATAATATTCGATTTAAATCATATAAAATGAAAAACATATAATATTCTTCAAATTAAAGCTCATAATGATTGCCTAAACGTTATATTGTAATAACCACAATGGTAGAGCTTTAACATTGAGTGTAATTTCAACTATAGTAGGAGTAATTTGAAGGAATTCCTATTGAATATTATAATGGGAATAATTCCTAAATTTCATAAAGTTCTAATTTAGCGTCTATTATAATAAGGGAGGGAATTCCTTTAGATAGACAAAAAAAAAAATTAAGAATTATGAGACTAAGTGTATTAATCAATAAATACATGAGGGAAAAATGATCAAATATATAAGATAGATAAATGTAACGTAAATATGAGGAATTCCTATTACTACCTTTATTCACAATTAAGGGTATAGAGAGGATAAGATAAACCTAAATTATATGAAGATAAGGAGGATAGAATGTAATCAAGAAGAAGTGGTGATTTTGTAAATTATCAAGTACAAAAAGTATAACCACATACTTCATCTAAGCATGACGATAGTATAAAAAGAATTTCGTCGAAAATTGACAAAATAGTGACGAAAGGACAAGAACAGAATTCTTCAAATAAGTGACAAAGATGGCAGATAGAGTTCACCAAGTAATTGTAAAAAAAAAAAATTATGGTAAGTGGAGTTGTTACAGATGGTATCAGATTCCATGTTGAAACATTGGGCATATATGTTTCCTCACACCATAAATTAAAAATCCCAGCTTTTGCTACGGTAAATTTTTTTTTCTGAAAACAAAAAAAATAATAATAATAAATAAACTAATTTTATTTCTGTGTACAATGAATTAGTATAGAAAAGTACAGCTCAAACTATGAACGAAGGGGGCGAGCAGTATGTAGATCTGGGTGGCGAGGGAAATCCATTAGATCAAAATGTTAAGTTGTTGGATACGGTCTGGTAAATGCAATAATAATTGATTCATATGAGAACTAGTAATGAACTATTACTACAAGCTAGCAAAGATCAAGGGAGGTTGATTAAGGGATTAACTTCAAGGTCTAGTCACGAAAATGAAGACCTAAAGAAAGAGAAAAGAAGTTGAAACCACTCAGAAGGTTTTGAGGATGGTGAAGAAGCTAGACCTATTCCAAAAAAGGAAAATGAGAAGGATGAGGAATCCTGGCTCTTGAATTTAGAAAAACACCTTCGGGTTACTAAATGAAAATACTAGAAAAAAATTTAAAAATTTTAGAAATCTACCAATTTTAGGGTAAGGATAACTTTGGTAGGAAGAAACTAGACCGATACAAGTGTGGAATGGAAACACCACTAATTGATAAGACTCTCAATAAAATTTCATGTCTATATACTTGAATGATAGAGGTAATAATGATAAAACAAGGAAAGAAAAGAACTAGTAAAAGTGTTGAGGTGTTGGGGAATCTCATCAGATGGTTCGCACATGACAATTCTGAACAAATTGTTGTTGAATTGATAAATCTAGCAACATATGCTGGTTAAGTAAGTTTACGAAAATTTGCACATTGTAAAAAAAATGCAACAATATGGTTAGTACAGTTATCCATAGGAAAATAGAAATGAAAAAAATCTTGCAATTACAGAAAAATTTAGAGGAATACAAAACATAATTCAAATTAAAAAATTTTATCATTAGAATGATATAATGTATTAGTAGGAAAGAAGAGGTTCGAAAAAATTTAAAATCGAAGGTATGATTTCTAAACAATCTATTTCTGTTTGATAAATCTAGGAGAAAATTTAAACTATATAAGTACACAGATGGTGGAAAAGTGCAAATTAAGATCAGAAAAATTTTAGCAAGCATGGTTAATTCAGTGGAATACTAGAACAAGAAGAACAGAGGCCCATAAGTTACCAAAGATTGTTGTAAATTTAAATGGGCATGAAACTGAATTAAAATTAAATATTTTACATGAGGTTCCTATGTATTAGTAGGAATGGACTAGTTAGAAAAACATAAAACAATAGTTAATTTCTTAGATAAAATAGTTCATTGTATAGATGGTGATGGAAAACGAGTTATAGTGAAAGTAAAACCCAGACCAATATCAGTCAGACAAAATTAAGCACTATAGTTTTTAAAAAAAGGACAAAAAGGAATTGTTGTCAAGTACATGTTGTGCAAGTGGAGGAACTGGGACAACAAATAAAAAAAGAAATTGTAGACAAGTTAATAGTAATAAGAGAATTAAAAGATGTGTTTCCAGAGGAAATATCTCCCTAAAGGAGAAATTGATTTCTTCAATTAAATTAATAACTCGAGCTACGCTTGTCTCTAGAATATCATACATAATGAGTACCCCGGAGTTGATAAAATTAAAATTTCAACAATAAGAGTTGTTGGACAGAGGTTATATCAGGTCAAGTCTATCTCCATGGGGAGCACCAGTGATTTTTTTTTAAAATAAATATGGAAATTTTAGAATGTGTATAGATTTTAGACAACTTAATAAACTAACTATAAAGAAAATATATCCTCTAACCAGAATATATGATTTGTTTGATCAAGTGAGAGAAGCCACTATCTTTTCAAAAATTGAATTAAGTACAGGATATCAACAACTAAGAATTAAGAATGAAGACATAAATAAGACAGCATTAAGAACTAGATACAAGCACTATGAAGTTTTATTTCTACCTTGTGGGTTGACTAATGTACCTGCTACCTTTATATGTTTAATGAACAGTGGCTTGAGTATGTATCTAGACAAAATTGTTCTAGTGTTTATTAATTATATTCTAGTATATTCTATGAATGAAGCAGAACATAAAGAACATCTCGGAATTGTCTTATAAACACTTAGAGAACATAAGTTCTATGCCAAACTTAGCAAATGTAAAATTTATAAAGATAAAATTTAGAAATTGGGTCATGTAATGTTAGAAAGGGATACAATCTATTAGGGATTGTCCTATGCCTAATGATGTTTCAGCCATAAGAGCATTCATGGGAATTGTGGGATACTATAGGAGATTTGTAGAAGGAATTTCAGCTTTAGCTTATCCTATTACATCTCTACATTAGAAAAGATTGAAGTTGAGTGGACAAAAAATGTCAACATAGTTTTGAACAATTAAAAATTAAACTAACAACTACTCCTATAATGAAGATTGCAAATGAAAATAAATAATTTGTAGTATGTACAGATGCTTATGCAGAAGGATTAAGAGGGGTATTATTGCAAGAAAACTCACTCATAACATATGAGTCAAGAAAATTTTAGAAACATGAGTAGAATTACACTGTGTGACATAGAGTTAGTTGTTGTAATATCTACTTTGAAGATGTGGAGACATTATCTGTTAGGAAATAGGTTTTTATTGATGACATCTCGGATAAGTTCAAAAAAAAATTTCACACAACCTGATATAAATGCTAGACAAGCCATGCGGTTGTCTTTCCTTAATGAGTTTGACATAGAAATTAAACATATTAAAGGAAAAGAAAACAATTTGCAAATGCCTTGAGTAGGAATGCTCCTTAAAATTTGAATAGTGTTGGGAGTAATGAAAATTTTGAAATTGAAGAATTGGTACAAGAGGTAATGAATCAAGATTTAACGATGAAAAACTCCAAGAAAAATTTCACAATACTGAAATATGGGGATATACTCAAAACCAGAGAGGGCTAAATTGTTATAAAAACAGATTGTACATGTTAGGTCCCTATAATACTAGTGTATCCCCTTATTATTGTTAGTGTAGCCCCCTTATTGTTATTGTTGTCCCCCTGTAACCCCCATATTTTTATTATTGTTCCATTAAATTATTATTGTTAGGTCGGCTAGGATTTTATTGTGGCCCCATGGAATCCTATATATAGAAGGAGGTTTTGGTCATTTGTATCATCCAAGAATTGTTCATTTATGTAATGTATTAAAGGTTTCCCCCTCGAAGTGGCTGATTTCTAATGCGTTGATCTCTCTTTTCTTCTATTTTTGGAGCTGGTTTCACAACATTTGGTATCAGATCTTTGGATTCTAGGGTTTCACTGTTGCAAACAGGTCATTTTCACATTTTTGTAATAGTTTTTTTTCTACGAAGGTTCAGATGCTGAAATGCATGTAGCGTGAAGCCGAAATTCTGAGGAACCTACTGTAAAAAATTTAGATCTTGGTTCACAATATTTTCAGAGATATGATCTATGGAAGTTAGGGATTTTTCAGGCTCCCAAGTTTCACCTAAAACAGGTCATCGTCGCATTTTCGCTATAACTTACTTTCTACAAAGTTTCAAAAGCTGAAATTGTTATAGAGCGAAGCAGCAATCTGCAGGAACCTCTTGTAATAATTTCAGATATTGGTTCGCAATATTTGCAAAGATATGATTTGTATAAGGTAGGGATTTTTTAGGCTCTCGAATTTCATCTCAAAGAGGTGACCGTGGGAAAAGCATCACAACTCTCTCTCTGAGAGTCGAATTGGAATTCTGTAAAAGGTGTCTACAAGTACACATACTGTAATTTCCTTTATATCAATTTCAGCACTGAAGGAGGAAAAAATGACACATAGCACATCTTATAATTTTGCTCTACTGAACCAATCCATAATTAGGTCATTGTGGGAGACTAGGCATAACTTTGGCTTCAAGAATCCAAACCAAGTCAGACCTATGGCATTTGAAGGAAGATTCATAGAACTACTACAGGGCCAAATTTCATATATTGAAGATCTAAAATCATAGAGATAATTCAGTTTCAATATCAAGCTCCTCAAAAGCAAGAAAAATCCTTCATAAATCTATATTATGACGCATGAAGAGAAAGAATTGCAATATGAGATATCAAAATTATGATACCAAGTGCAACAAATTTCAATCTTATAAAGAGAAATAAAATATGAAATAGATTGTTTAAAAGAAAAAATGGAGGCTAATTTTGACGGTTTGAAGGATCAAATGAAAACTAATATGGATGATAAAATAGTGGAAGATCACATCGAGCATGAACAACAAGTTCTCCAACTCTCAAAGGAAAACCTAACTTTGGTGCAGAATCGAATGAAACAACGGGAATATCAACATTGCAACGAAATAAGTTCTAAAGCAGTCATAGAAACAAGAACTCAACACTACCAAATCGATTAATTTCAGAGTATCTCAAAAAGTGGAAGAACTTACCTGTTGAAGATTCCACATGGGAGGATGATCATTTTATATATAAGCATCCAAAAATAATCAAGCATTGAGGGAAACACTCGTTTGAAGGAGAGGGGAATGTTAGGTATC
This sequence comes from Pinus albicaulis, assembly GCA_034641835.2. Taxonomy (NCBI): domain Eukaryota; kingdom Viridiplantae; phylum Streptophyta; class Pinopsida; order Pinales; family Pinaceae; genus Pinus; species Pinus albicaulis. Next base: position 417,393 of record JAXQQM020060417.1, read on the forward strand.
TATAATACTAGTGTATCCCCTTATTATTGTTAGTGTAGCCCCCTTATTGTTATGGTTGTACCCCTGTAACCCCCATATTGTTATTATTGTGCCATTAAATTATTATTGTTAGGTCGGTTGGGATTATATTGTGGCCCCATGGTCTCCTATATATAAAAGGAGGTTTTGGTCATTTGTAAAATCCAAGAATTATTCATTTATGTAATGTATTGGAGGTTTCCCCCTCGAAGTGGTTGATTTCTAAGGCGTTGATCTCTCTTTTCTTATATTTTTGGAGTTGGTTTCACAACAGTACATCCCAAATCTGAGCTCATTAAAACATGAAATTTTAGATGAGTATCATAAACAACCCTATGCAAGACATCTGGGGTATTAGAAATTGATTTCATCCATAAGAAAGAATATGTTTCGGCCATGTAGGAAAAATTATGTAGCTAACTATTTAGCTAGATGTTTAGAATCTAAATAGGTAAAAGTAGAGCATCAACATCCAGCAAGATTTTTGAATCCCTTACCTAGTCCAAAATGGAAGTGGGAAACTGTTTCCATAGATTTTATCACTGGGTTGCCAAGAACTAAATACCAAAATGATTCTTTAATGGTAGTTGTAGACACATTTACTAAAACTGCACACTTCTTAAAAGTACAAGCTACTTTGGTCACATCACCAAATACTCAATGTGTCCAAGAAATAAATTGTGAACTAATATGAAGTTCTAATATTGATTATATCTAACAAAGCTGACAAGGTTAATTGCAATTAGGTTTTTGAACACTGTGCTGCAGGAAAAAGTGTACCAAGTTGAACTTTAGTACTGCTTGTCAACAGTTGGACAAGTTGAAAGAATCAATCCAAATTTTAAATACATGTTGTGCGTGTATGTAATTAAAAAAATGACAGAAATTCAAGTGGGAAAACTGTATATGGTAGAGTTTCTTTTAATGAAAATTAGTAAGCTTCTAAATAAGATTTTTTTTTGTGTGAATCTTGTGTAACAGGAAATGCTACACTTCGATTAAATGGAGTCCCATTTGAGAAGATGTGCAAAGGGGGGAATAATTCATAGTGAATTCCAACTGGGCAACCATGAGTACTTGAGGAGTAAGCCTCACAAAATTATAGTATATGCTGGTAGCTATGTTAAATTAGCACTATACTACTATGAACCAATAGGAGTCTTACTACAAAGTGACTCTACTGAGACATATTAAGGTTCAGATTATTACCCTGATTCAATATTATAAATGTATATAGGTGACTCTACTCATGTCAATTGATATGATCTATGAACAGGTGGAAACATGGATGAAAATTTCTTCTAGACATAATTCTTATATGGAAGCAAGAAGAAATCAAGCTCTAGAGTATAACAGCAAGCACGGTAAAAGTGTAGTGGATGAAATTTACCTTTGAGGAAACTACTGGGAGAAAAAGGATGAGATGAAAGAGGAATATCCATCCTTGGTTGAGAAATCAACCAAATATTTTGCAACACCGACGACGGTGTTCTATTTTAGAAGGGGAATATGTAATATCCCCAATTTTCTGCACTTATTTTAGGTAGTTAAAAGTTCTAAAGGTCAAATCGACCTATAGGAAAGTTATATGTGGACATAAATTAAATTTGAATTTAATAAATATGAAAATTAATCATTGTGCAAAGACTAGAGTAAATAGAGATCAGGAATTCAAGTCCATGAGAATGGATAAGATTCCAAAGACTTTCCCAGATTCTCCAAAAATCCATGGAGAAAATAACTTAAATTAAAAATATTAGATTGGAGATAAAAATATAAAATATACCTCAGTAAAGTGGAAATTTACTAGGAATATGTGGAATAAAACTAGAAAGAGGAAGAAGTTAGTTTTAAAGTACTTTTGTGGAAAAAAACAAAAGGAAATCCTAGGCAAAAAGGAAAACAACATCCTTATTAACTGGAAGAAGTTATGCAAACAATCCGATGGGAAAGCAGGCTTAAATAATCCATTCTTGGGTAGACACGAGGTTGTCTACACCTTGGAGGAAGTGATCTCTGCTCGGAGGGAGCTGTGGAGATAAAGCTTGAGGCTAGGTGGAAAATAGTCTTACCTTAAGTGGTATGCACAGTTAATTTATTTCTAGATTATGGTTTTGTTTTTATGATTTGAATGATTAATTTGAAGAATTATGTTTATACAGAAAGACTTGAGTGAAATGTTATATATATATGGAGAGTAGTTATATTAATTTTATAGTTTATAGTCTGATGTATTTAACACAACATAACTAGGGTGAAAATAGTGTAGTTCTGTATAGTTACATCGACATATTAAGTTAGTAACCAACAGACAAAAACTCTAAGCCCAATGGTTAGCGTCTAAATCTGTTGTTATGTTGTGAGGAATTATGTGTTAAATTCAAAAATTACATTATATGAACTAGAACAAATGATAACAGAGTTAATTAACTGAACTATTCTTCAAATAAAAAGGAAATAGAAACCCAGATACACCAAGAGATATTAGAAAATCTAGAAGAAACATGATTCTATATCTCGATCTTAATTTCATCTCGCACATAATTATATCTATTCATTTATATGGAAAAATGAGAAATTAAATATCATATATATATTTCAGTACTAGAGGATGTTATAAGTATGCATACAAAATTTATACAAAGAGAAATTCTCATGGAATTCCTGTAGAAATTACTGATAAAATGTATTATGATATATTTTTCATAGTATATTAACTGTAGAAATTTTATCTGTATATTAAGTACAAATTTTACATAGGAATAATTGTCCTAGAATTCAATGGATTGAATTGTGGCAGGTTATCGACCAACCTGTACATAAGAGGAATATAATTTACTATCAATGCTTGTGGGAGGCATACACAGATTGAAGAGAAATAAATTGTGCAAGGTACAGTGCCTATACAATAAACAATAATACAATTGGTTAGAATTTAATTATGAGGATAATTAATTAAGTTATGTGAAATCTGAGAAAGTAAGGATAATAAATTAAATATTAATTTACCTTACTAGTCAAGGAGAAATGGCGGGATAATTCATGTATCCAAATAAGGAATCGAATCAGAATCATAGAAACATACAAGTAAATACACTGTAATTAAATAACTAGGTGGAAAATCATGGAAGTACAATTACGTATATCAGGAGTGAGTAGAATCATGAACCTCCATGGCTAGTGTTAGAAGATAGAAAAGAAAGCCTGCAAAATAAATCATTTTATTAGCGAGGTAACTAATTAAAATGCTCAATACTTCCTAAAGGAAGAATTTGGAAAATTCTACAAATTTAAGTCTATGAATCTCATTCAGGAGAAATAACTATTTTTTATAGAAATTGGAATTAACAAAATAGGTAGGAATTTTGCCTACTGTTAAACCCATAATATTCAATTGTTACCTCTCTATCTTACTATTTGAAATTATCTCTTCATAACTTCGAGATGGAAGTATATGGAAAACTGAGAAGTACCACTTGTGAACACTTGCAAATAAATTATTAACAAATTAAATAACTCTAATTTCCAAATGAAATTGATGAAAATGAAATCGAAGTAATGAGAATTATCTGAGCCACGATAGACTCAATGTGCAAGAGTATCCCTTTAAAGAGAAATCATAATACAGTGCAATATTTTGAATTTAAATTAACCTCGTAAATTATTCTCATATACACGGTATAAAATTTACAATAACCTTATAATCAAACCCTGAAAAGTCAAAGTAGAAGTTCTAGAACATCTTTGTTTGAATAAGATGAGAAAATTTAATACATAAATCTCCATAACCAAAGATAGGAACTGAAGTAGAAAATAGAAAAAATATAATTACTACTACTGTCAATTTCAGTCTTCTAAAAACGAAAAAATGGGGGAAAAATGCGTAAGTATGAAAACACAGAGAAGTTTGACTGAATACACTGACCATTTTTGTACAATCATGATTCTCTCAACAATTAAGAAATTTGAAAACGAAAATAGGAGAAACTTCCCAAATGTAAATGGGACTCAAGTGAAAAGTATAATAGAACTCATCCAACATCGTACCTCAGAAAATTATGATACAAATGTAGACGGTATACTGGTGAGTCATACGCAAGCTCAACGAGCTACAAGAACGGGATTTAAAAAAAATGATTTGGACTTCGTAAATTATCTTACCTAGAGAGTATGGCCAGTAAAGGGCAAATGAACCCACTTTGGCATTCGTTAACTTGCAAAAAAATTAATTAACATCGTAAGAGTGGAAATATAAACAAGCCAAACTCGCAAAGTAAATTGGGGTTTGTAGTGTCTAAATAAACCCAATCCCTTACCTGTAGAATGTGGGAAATTGATGGATAGAAATCCATATACACTCCAATTAAAACTGTAGGAAATAACAAGAATAAAGACATTAGTATCTGAGCAAGGATAAATGGAATTAAAACAAAAAACCGTAAAGGATTTACAGTCAAAATCAAATTCGAAAGGTTGTTGTCAACATAAATACAAAGAAGCATTGACCTGATTGGAGACAGAGCCATTTGGCCTTGTGATAATGCCTATGGCAGCATGATCATGGAGTTTTAATCTCCTCTGTGTGAATTTCTGCAACAAAAATGAAAAACCAAGTTGCGTGGGGCAAGCCAAGTGCAGAGCCGAAAAAAAATAGTAACATTGAAAACCCTAAGACTAGTTAGGGTTGCATATCCCTCCAAAGAATACGAACTGTTTCACACAGTCCACATGTAGGATATCAGAGTGAGGAAGGCCGAGAAGCCATGTGAACACATTAACCATAAACGTACCAGAAAAGTGGAAGAATCCCGAGGTTGGATTTTAGGTAACAGTACAATTACAAAAAATTAAATGCCAGACCCAAAAATATCTATATATAATCCTTTCAGTATTAATGTATGACAGATATATCACTAAATTGTGAATTGAGATGTGATGGGCCGTCAATTCCAAACGTAATTCTTTTATCGAATTAGAATCTAACCTAATTAATTTAGAGTGAATATAATTAAGGTAGCCCAATGACATACGAAGTTGTATAATTAACTATTGTTAAAATATCTATAACCAAAGTGTTAACATTCGAATTCATTTTATGGGATTCAGAGTACGTATTAAGGGTTAAATATAAGATATGGTTATGGTAGGTTCAAATTAAAATGGTAGGAATACGAATGATTTATAATCAAGTGTTTTAATTGTTTTACAACTCATAAAGTTATAAATGTTTAAGGGTGTACTCTATTAATAGAGGGTGGACAGCGTTAATGTTGCACTACGTAAAATGAAAAGAGATACATAATTATTGATATATTATGCTTAACATCGAATTATAATATTCGATTTAATTCATATGAAATGCTAAACATATAATATTCTTCAAATGAAAGCTCATAATGATTTCATAATGGTTATATTGTAATAACCACAATGGTATAACATTAACATTAAGTGTAATTCCAGCTATACTAGGAAGAATTTGAAGGAATTCCTATCGAATATTATAATGGGAATAATTCCTAAATTTCATAAATTCTAAGTTATAGTTTATTATAATAAGGAAAGGAATTCCTTTAGATGGACAAAAAAATAATTTTAGAATTATGAGACTATGTGTATTAATCAATAAATACATGAGGGGAAAATTATCGAATATATAAGATAGATAAATGTAACGTAATAGTGAGGAATTCCTATTACTAAATTTATTCACAATTAAGGTTATAGAGAGGATAAGATGAACCCAAATTATATAAGGATAAGGAGGATAGAATGTAATCAAGAATAAGTGGTGATTTTGTAAATTATCAAGTACGAAAAGTATAACCACAAAATTCGTCTAAGCATGATGATAGTATAAAAACAAGTTCGTCGAAAATTGACGAAATAATAACGAATGGACAAGAACATAATTCATAAAATAAGTGACGAAGATGGAGGATAAAGTTCACCAATTAAGTAATTATACTATAATTAGAAAAAAAAAATTTGTGGTAAGTGGAGTTGTTAGAGATGGTATCAAAATCCATGTTGAAACACTGGGCCTATATGTGTCCTCCCACCCAAAATTAAAAATCCCAGATTTTACTGCGGTAAATCATTTTTTTTCGGAAAAAAAAAAAAATTTACACTAATTTTATTTTTGTGTAGTGAATTAGTACAAAGAAGTACAACTAAAACTATGAACAAGGGGGACAAGCAGTATCTAGAACTGGGTGGCGAGGGAAATCCACCATATCAAAATGTTCAGTTGCTGGATATTTTCTAGGAAATGCAACAAAAATTGATTCATCTCAGAACTAGTAAAGAACAATTTCTACAAGCTAGCAAAGACCAAGGGAGGTTGAGGAATTAACCTCAAGGTCTAGTCATGAAAGTGAAGACCTGAAGAAAGAGAAAATAAGTTGAAACCACTCAAAAGGGTCTAAGGAGGGGGAAGCAGCTAGACCTAATCCCAAAAATAAAAAGGAGAAGGATGAGGAATCCTAGCTCCCGAATTTAGAAAAACACCTCCGAGTTTCTAAATAAAAATAATGTGAAAATTTTTAAATATTTTAGAAATCTACAAATTTCAGTGTAAAGTTAACTGTGGTAGGAAGAAACTAGAGTGATACAATTGTGGAATGGAAACACCACTAATTGAGAAGACTCCCAATCAAATTTCAAGTCTATATACTTCAATGATAGAGGTAATAATGATAAAACAAGGAAACAAAAGAACCAGTAAAAGTGTTGAGGTGTTGGGGAACCTCATCAGATGGTTCACACAGGACAATTCCAAACAAATTGTCGCTGAATTGATAAATCTAGGAAGAGAATTTGGTTAAGTGAGTTTACAAAAAATTATAAATTGTAAACAAAAATGAAGCAATATGGTTAGTACAAATAGCCATAGGAAAAGATACATGAAAATAATATTGCAATTGCAAAAAAATTTAGAGGCATACGAGACAGAATTCAAATTAAAACATTCTATCAGTAGAATGATATAATCTAGTAGTAGGAAAGAAGAGGCTGAAAAAAATAGAAAATCAAAGGTATGATTTCTAAACAACTTGTTTTTGTTTGATAAATCGAGGAGAAAAATTAAACTATTTAAGTACACAGATGGCGGAAAAGTGAAAATTAAGATCAGAAAAATTTCAACAAGCATGGTTAATTCAGTTGACTACTAGAACAAGAAGAAAAGTGGCCCATAAGTTACCAAAGATTGCTGTAAATTTAAATAGGTATGAAACTGAATTAAAATTAAATATTTTACCAAAGGGTCCTAGGATGTATTAGTAGGAATGGACTGGTTAGAAAAACATAAAGCAATAGTTAATTTCTTAGATAAAACAGTTCATTGTATATATGGTGAGGGAAAACCAGTGATAGTGAAAAGAAAACCAAAACCAATATCAATCAGACAAAATTCAGCACTATAGTTAAAAAAAATAAAAAGGACAACAAGGAAAGGTTTTCAAGTACATGTTGTACAAGTGGAGGAAATGGGACAGCAAACTAAAAAAGAAACTCTAGACAAGTTAATAGTAATAAGAGAATTCCAAGATGTTTTCCCGGATGAAATATCTCCCTAAAGGAGAAACTAATTTCTGCAAATGAATTAATAACTGGAGCTACACCTGTCTCTAGAGCACCATACAGAATGAGTACCCTAGAGTTGATAAAATTAAAATTTCAAGAACAAGAGTTGTTGGACAAAACTTATATCCAGCCAAGTGTGTCTCCATGGGGAGCACCTGTGATTTTTGTTAAAAATAAACATGGCACTTTCAGAATGTGTATAGGTTCCAGACAACTGAATAAACTAACTATAAATAACATATATCCCCTACCTATAATATATGATTTGTTTGATCAAGTGAGAGAAGCCACTATCTTTCCAAAAAAATTATTAAGTACAGGCTATCATCAACTGAGAAATAAGGATGAAGACATTATAAGATTGCATTCAGAACTAGGTATAGGCATTATGAGGTTGTATTTCTACCTTCTAGGTTGACTAATGTACCTGCTACCTTTATATGTTTAATGAACTGTGGCTTGAGTAAGTATCTAGACAAAATTGTTCTATTGTTTATTAATGACATTCTAGTATATTCTAAGAATGAAGCAGTACATAAATAACATCTCAAAATTGTCATATAAACACTTATAGAACATAAGTTCTATGCCAAACTTGGCAAATGTAAATTCTATAAAGATAAAATTTTAGAAATTGGGTCAAGTAATGTCAGAAAAGGATTAGCAGTGGAACCATAAAAGATACAATATATTAGGGATTGACCTGTGCCTACTGATGTTTCAGCCATAAGAGAATTCATGCGAATTTCGGGATACTACAGGAGATTTGTTGAAGGAATTTCGGCTTTAGCTTATCCTAGTACATCTCTACAAGAAGAAAAAAAGTGAAGTTGAGTGGACAACAAATTGTCAACATAGTTTTGAACAGTTAAAAGTTAAACTAACAATTGCTCCTATTGTGAAGATTGATAATCCAAATAAATAATTTGTAGTATGTACAGATGCTTGTGGAGAAGGATTAAGAAGGGTATTATTGCAAGAAAACTCACTCATAACATATAAGTCAAGAAAAATTTAGAAACATGTGCAAAATTACACTGTGTATGACATAGAGTTAGCTATTGTAATACCTTCTTTGAAGATTTGGAGACATTATCTGTTAGGAAATAAGTTTGTATTGATGATAGCTCGGATAAGTTTGAATATTTGTATCACACGATTTGGTATAAATGCTAGACAAGCTAGGTGGTTGTCTTTCCTTAATGAGTTTGACATAGAAATCAAACATATCAAAGGAAAAGAAAATAATATTGTAAATGCCTTGAGTAGGAATGCTCTTCAAAATTTGAATAGTGTTGGGAGTAATGGAAATTTTGAAATTTAAGAATTGATACAAGAGGTAATGAATCAAGATTTAACTATATGAAAAACTCAAAGAATAATTTAAAAATACTGAAATATTGGGATATACTCAAAACCAGAGAGGGCTAAATTGTTATAAAAATAGATTGTACATCCCAAATATGAGCTCATTAAAACGTGAAATTTTAGATGAGTATCATAAACGGCCCTATGCAGGACATTTGGGGTATCATAAATTTATTTCAGCCTTGAGAAAGAATATGTTTTAGCCAAGTAGGAAAAAACATGTGGCTAAATATTTAGCTAGATGTTTGGAATGTAAATAGGTAAAAGTAGAGGATTAAAAACCAGCGGGATTGTTGAATCCTTTACCTAGTCCAAAATGGAGGTGGGAAACAGTTTCCATAGATTTTTTCATTGGGTTTCCAAGAACTAAATACCAACATGATTCTATAATGGTGGTTGTAGACACATTGACTAAAACTGCATACTTTTTACCAGTACAAGCTACCTTGGTTACTGCTCCAGGTAGTCAATGTTTCCAAGAAAAAAATTGTGAACTAATATGAACTTCCAAGATTGATTATATCTCACAAAGTTGACAAGGTTAATTTCAATTAGATTTTTGAAAACTATGTTGCAGTAAAAAGAGTACCAAGTTGAACTTTATTACTTCTTGTCAACAGCTGGACAAGTTGAAAGAATCAATCCAAATTTTAAATACATGTTGTGCGTGTATGTAATGAACAAAAGGACAGAACCTCAAGTGGGAAAACTGCATATGGCAGAGTTTCTTTTAATGCAAATTAGTAAGCTTCTAATTAAGATGTAATTTATTGTGAAACTTGCGTAATAGGAAATGATACACTTTGATTAAATGGAATCCCATTTGAGAAGATGTGCAGAGGGGAAAATAATGCATAGAGAATTCCAAGTGGGCGACCATGAGTACTTGAGGAGTAAGCCTCGTAAAAGTACAGCATTTGCTAGTAGCTGTGCTAAATCAGCACTATACTACTTTTAACCATTAGGAGTCTTACTACAAAGTGACTCTACTAAGACATATTAAGGTTCAGAGTATTACCCTAATTCATTATTATAAATTTATTTAGGTGACTCTACTCATGTCAATTGATATGATCTGTGAACAGGTGGAAACAAGGATGAAAATTTCTTCTAGATATACTTCTTAGATGGAAGCAAGAAGAAATCAAACTCCAAAGTATAATAGTAAGCAGGGTAAACGTCTATTGGATGCACTTTACCTCTGAGGAAACTACTGGGAGAAAAAGGATGAGATGAAAGAGGAATATCCATCCTCGGTTGAGAAATCAACAAAGTATTTTGAAACACCGAGGATGGTGTTCTATTTTAGAAGGGGAATATGTAATATCCCTAATTTTCTGTTTTTATTTTAGGCAGTTAAACGTTATAAATCTTGAATGGACCTATAGGAAAGTTATATGTGGACATAAATTAAAGTTTAATTTAATAAATATGAAAATTAATCATTGTGAAAAGACTAGAGTAAATAGAGATCAGGAATTCAAGTCCATGAGGATGGATAAGATTCCAAAGACTTTCCCAAATTCTCCAAAAATCCTTGAAGAAAATAAATTAAAATGAAAATATTATATTGGAGATAAAAATCTAAAAGATACCTCAGTAAAGTAGAAATTTACTTGGAAGAGGTGGAATAAAACTAGAAAGAGGAAAAAACTAGTTTTAAAGTACTTTTGTGGAAAAAACAAAAGGAAATCCTAGGCAAAAATGAAAACAGCATCCCGATTAACTGGCCGCAGTTATGGAAACAAGATGGTGGGAAAGAAGGCTTAAATAAGCCATTTCAGGGTAGAAAATAGGTTTTCTTCACCTTGGAGGAAGTGATCTCTACTCGGGGGGATCAGTGGAGATAAAGCTCAAGGTTGGGTGGAAAATAGTCTGACCTTAAATGGTATGCACAGTTAATTTAATTCTAGATAATTATTCTATTTTTATGATTTGAACGATAAATTTGAAGAATGATGTTTATACAGAAAGATAAGTGAAATTTTATATATATGTAGAGTAGTTATATTAATTTTACAGTTTATAGCCTGATGTATTTAACAAAACATAACTAGGGTGAAAATAGTGTAGTTTTGTATAGTTACATAGGGAGATTAAGTTACTAACAAACATACATAAATTCTAAACCCAATTATGAGGGTCTAAATATGTTGTTAGGTTGTGAGGAATTATGTGTTCAATTCATAAATTACATTATGTGAAGTAGAACAAATGATAATAGAGTTGATTAATCGAACTATTCTGGAAATCAAAAGGAAATAGAAACCTAGATACACCAAGAGATATCAGAGAATCTTGAAGAAACATGATTTTATATCTCGATCTTACTTTCATCTTGCACATAATTATATCTATTCATTTATATGGACAAATGAGAAATTATATCTCATATATATATTCCAGTACTAGAGGATGTTACAAGTATGCATACAAAATTTATACAAAGAGAAATTCTCATGATATTTTTGTAGAAAGTATTGATAAAATGTATTATGATATACTTTCCATAGTACATTAACTGTAGAAAATTAATCTGTATATTAAGTACAAATTTTACATAGGAATAATTGTCCTTGAATTCAGTGGATTGAATTATAGCTTGTTATCGACCAACCTGTACATAAGAGGAATAAAGTCGATTGTCAATGCTTGTGGGAGGTATAAAAAGATTTCTGAGAAATCAATTGTGCAAGTTACAGTACCTGAAAAATAAAACAGAATACAATTTGCTAGAATTTAACTATGAGCATAATTAATTAAGTTATGTGAAATCTGGGAAAGTAAGAATAATAAATTAAATATTAATTTAATTACTAGTCAAGGGGAAATGTCAAGATAATTCCTGTATCAAAATAAGGAATCAAATCAGAATCATAGAAACATACAAGTAAATACACTCTAATTAAATAACTTGGTGGAAAAGCATGGAAGTGAAATTACTTATATCAGGACTGAGTAGAAGCATGAACATCCATGGCTGGTATTAGAAGATAGAAAGGAGAGCTTACAAAATAAATCATTCTATTAGTGAGGTAACTAATTAAAATTCTCAGTACTTCCTAAAGGAATAGTTTGGAAAATTCTATAAATCTAATTCTATGAATCTCATTGAGGAGAAACAATTATTTTTATATAAATTGGAATTAACAAAATAGGTAGAAATTTTTCCTGCTATTAAACCCAAAATATTCAATTGTTACCTCTCTGTCTTACTCTCTGAAATTTACTCTTCATCACTTCTATATGGAAGTATATGGAAAACTGAGAAGTACCATTTGGGCACACTTGCGAATAAATTATTAAAAAAATAAATAACTCTAATTTCCAATCAAAATTGAGGAAAAATGAAATTGAAGTAATGAGAATTATCTGAGTCACAATTGACTCTATGTGGAAGATTATCCCATTTAAGTGAAATCATAATACACTAAGATATTTTGAATTTAAATTAACCTGAGAAATGTTCTCCTATACACATTATAAAATTTACAATAACCTTATACTCAAACCTTGAAAAGTCAAACTAGAATTTCTAGAACATCTCTGTTCGAATAGGATGAGAAAAATCAATACAGAAATCTCCCTAACCGAAGATAGGAATCGAAGTAGAAAATAGAAACAATAGAATTACAACTACTGTAAATTTCAGTCTTCTAAAAACGACAAAATGGGGGGAAAATGCATAAGTATGAAAACGCAGAGAAGTTTGACTAAATACACTGAGCATTTTTGTACAATCATGTTTTTCTCAACAATTAAGAAATATGAAAACAAAAATAGGAGAAACTTCTTGAATTTAAATGGGACTCAAGTGCAAAGTATAATAAAACTCATCCAACGTTGTACCTTAGAAAATTCTAATCCCAATGTAAACGGTGGCCTGGTGAGTGATACGCAAGCTCAACCAGCTACAAAAAGGTGATTTAACAAAAATGATTTGGACTTCGTAAATTATCTTACCTAGAGAGCATGGTCAATAAAGGGTAGAGGAACCCACTTCGGTATTTGTTAACCTGCAACAAATTTAATTAACGCCGTAAGAGTTGGAATATAAACAAACCAAACTTGCAAAGTAAATTAGGGTTTGGAGTGTCTAAATAAACCCAATCCCTTACCTATATAATGTGGGAAATTGATGAACATAAATCTATATAGACTCCAATTAAAATTACAGGAAATAAAAACAATAAGGACATTAGTATTTGAGCAAGGATAAATGGAATTAAAATCGAAAAACATAAATGATTTATAGTCAAAATAAAATTTGAAACGTTGATGGCAACATAAACACAGAGAAGCGTTGACTTGATCTGAGAGAGAGCCTTTTGGCCTCATGATCATGGATGTGGCAGCATGATCATGGATTTTTAATCTCCTTTGTGTGAATTTCTGCAACAAAAATAAAAAACCAGGCTGCGTGGGGCAAGCCAAGTGCAGAGTCGAACAAAAAAAATTAGTAACTATGAAAACCCAAAGAGCCGAGTTAGGGTTGCATCAACGTAAATCCCTCCAAATAATACGAACTATTTCATACCATCCGTGTGAATAGCATCGGAGTGAGGAAGGCCGAGAAGCCATGTGAACACATTAACCATAAACGTACCATAAAAGTGGAAAAATTCTGAGGTTAGATTTTAGGTAATAGTACAATTACGAAAAATTAAATTTCAAACCCAAAAATCTTTGTATACAATGCTTCGAGTATTAATTTATGACAGATATATCACTAAATTGTGAATTGAGATGTGATGGGCCGTCAATTCCAAATGTAATGCTTTTATCGAACTATAATCTAACCTAATTAATTCATGGTGAATAGCATTAAGGTATCCCAATGACATACAAAGTTTAATAATTAACTATTCTTACAATATGTGTAACCAAAGTGTTAACAATCGAATTCATTTTGTGGGATTCAAAGTATGTATTAAGGATTGAATACAAGACATGGTTATGGTAATTTCAAATTAAAATGGTAGAAATACGAATGATTTATTATCAAGTGGTTTAATTGTTTTACAACTCATCAAGTTATAAATGTATAGGGGTGTATTCTATCAACAAAGGGTGGACAACATTAATGTTGGACTATGTAAACCGAAAGGAGATACATAATTACTGATATATTATGCTTAACATCGGATTATAATATTCGATTTAGTTCATATGAAATGCAAAATATACAATATTCTTCGAATGAAAGCTCATAATGATTGCCTAAAGGTTATGTTCTAATAACCACAATGCTAGAACTTTAACATTGAGTGTAAGTTCAACTATAGTACGAGGAATTAGAAGGAATTCCTATCGAATATTATAATGGGAATAATTCCTAAATTTCATAAATTTACAAGTTAGATTCTATTACAATAAGGAAGGGAATTCCTTTAGATAGACAAAAAAATTAAGTTTAGAATTATGAGACTAAGTGTATTAATCAATAAATACATGAGGGGAAAATGATCAAATATATAAGATAGATAAATGTAACGTAATAGTGAAGAATTCCTATTACTACATTTATTCACAACTAAGGTTATAAAGAGGATAAGATGAGCCTAAATTATATGAGTATAACAAGGATAGAATGTAATCAAGAAGAAGTGGTGTTTTTTCAAATTATCAAGTACAAAAAGTATAACCACAGAATTCGTCTAAGCATGAAAAAAGTATAAAAATAATTTCGTCGAAAATTGACGAAATAGTGACAAAAGAACAAGAACATAATTCATCAAATAAGTGATGAAGATGGAAGATAGAGTTCACCAAGTAATTAATTATACTATAATTAGAAAAAAAAAATTGTGGTAAGTGGAGTTGTTACATTAAAAATGAAGCAAGAGAACGAAATGGGCACCACCCTTAATATCAATGTTGTTTCCTCTTCTTAGGTAGTATTTCCTTGCATTTGGATTCACATTTCCTTGTGTACTAGTATACCCTTGTGTATAGTATAGAAACCTAATGCATTGTCAAAAAAATTATAAGATATGATTGTGAGCAATACCACAAGAAGCTTGTCTGTATAAAATAAAGTCTCACAAAAGGAAAAAAAAAAAAAACTTGTTCCTATAAAATAAAGTCCCACAGAAAAAGAAAAGAGTTGTTATACCCATTGAATTCTAATCCCCAACTTATATTCTGGGACGAAAGAAACAACTATGACCAGAGGAGGCATTGAAATACCAAAAGGAATAATTTTTTTTTAAGTATTTCACATTTATCTTCCTAATGGAACTAGTTTGCACAAAATGATTTCTAGGACGGCTTACTATTTTATATTACAAATTCACATTAATCAAGTGGCTTCAGAGTTGAGAGCTACACTTATAACATCAGCAAAATTTATCCCTAAAACCATAATTCATACAACATAGTAAATTCTCATAGAAGATATTAAATATTGAATAAAAATACATACAAGCTCACAAGAATAAGGAAAAAGACATAAAGCAACACAACTAAAAAGAAATCCATACTAAAATACCATGTATTCAATTTCCATAAACTAAAGGAAATGATGGACTGTACTTGACCACCCTTATAGCTTCATTTTGTTGGTTCGATCCCCTACCAATTAAAATATAGTTTCCATAGCTATGAGCTGGCCATTTCTATGTGAAAAGTGCATGAGCTATGGGGGAATGCGAAAATTGGAAGAAGGGAAGCAGACATATATTTCATAATTTGAATGGCTTCATCTGGCTCCAAATGTAGGTTTTCGTGAACTGGATATTTTTCTATGCTAACTGGCTAAGCTGTGGGGATAATGGGGGAACTGGGAACAAGGGAACACTATGGAAAATGGAGAAAGGTAACAAGGAATTTTAAACTGAGTATCAAACCCCGAGCCTTTCCAACATATGAATACAGGTTGTGTAAAGTACAATGAAAAGAAATACCAAGTTTTAGAATTCAACAGAGGGTTTCTCTTTATATGAAAAGAAAGATGAAAAACAAATTGTAACTAAGACGAAAGCTGGCTTGTTGGCGATCTCGACAGAGCCAACTAACCAGGTGGGAGGTATCCACCACAACCACAACTACTCACTGACAAGAAATATATAGTAGCACACAATTGCCTAATCACATTGAGTGCATCAACTTCCTTATTCTCCTCGGTTATGCCATCAGGCCTTTTGCAAGAATTGCATCATTGTTGACGCTAAGTACACTTACTATTGTTCCATCCTCTACTTCACGATCCATACAAATTTTAGTATCACCTACTCTACAACACTTTCTTGCTTGATAATGTGTGGTGTCTACATGTAATTTTCATAAATATTTTGAAGTCATGTCTTACAATGTGTTGTCAGTGTTGTTTTCCAATGTAAGATTTCATTGTCGCTACATAAGAGTTATTTAACCCAATTGTTGAGGGTATTTTTGATAGAATTTTGTTTATTTCAAACACAAAAGAAGTGATTTAATAACATAGTATATTTTTTTCTCTACAACCTGTTTTTCATAAATAAACATACTATTGCATAATTTTTTATTTCATTTGCATGAGTTAATTGTTATTGATTTTATCTATCAAAATCACTCTCCCGAAATTTGTAATAACTTTGAAGTATAAAAAAGTTGATTTTCTTGAAGTTTAATCAATATCAAATTTGAAACTCATAAAGAGGAGTTGAACCATTCAAACATCATAAAGAGTTCAACATAACTTAGTTTTGGGGATGGTTGTCTTTTTCTTGCTGCCAATATTTCTATTTCCGTGGAGCTTTAAAGTGAAAATCTTGAAAAAAATGTTGTAGATATATATAAGGTTTACACTTCACAATATTTTATTCTTCTTTCAAAGTATAGACCCAAATTTATAATGGATTTATGGTGGTTCTTTATATATATGTGTGTGTATACACCATGTATAAACTTTATGCTCCATATGGAAGGAATTACAAATGAGGAACAAACTAATAAAAAGTTTCAACATAATTTTTTTTTAATTATTTTATATAATCACCTATGTAACCACGTGTATTTCACAAGATTACTTCCATAATTACGCCATAAGGCATTCCCATTTGAAAACAACTCCCATGTTTCCATTTTTTCCTTCCTGTGCATAGTTCTATCTTTCTTTAGATGATTCTATTCTCCTCACCCATTGATTTGAATATGGTACTGATGGCGAGGTGTCAAAATAAATGGGCATGGCTCCTAGTCCATGGATCCAACAATCCTCGTCAACTAAGGTTAGTTATGGGATTAATTAGTCCTTCCTTACCCGCCCCACTCGCATTTTTTAACCATCTAGTAGAGCTCCACTCTCGTGATTCGATCCCTCATTTAATTGTTATGGAATTCTTGCAACCAACTCTCGAGCATTGATACGACACATAATTTCTCCTTCATTTTTTCTCTCTCACATTAATGAAGAAACCAGGTTTATGTAGCTCTTTCCATAAACTAAAATTTTGATTAATAACAACATACCACGAGTCTCAAGTCCAAATAACTTTCAAATGGGAAAATGTTGATATTCAGTCTTGTTCTCAGTCCTCCCATTCTAATTGAAACTTTCTTTCCATGGATTTTGTAGCAACGCTTGTTTTTACAAGGGTCTATGCTAACTACTTATTTTTTGGTATCTTTCCTCTAGTGATGGCTTGGATCCATCGTTACAGATCTATGAACAAGTATGTTTTGTAGCACTCTTTTAAATATAGTCATAACTTTGAATTTTTTTATCCATCTATTGAGCATAACTTTGTGGAGGCCTATGATATTTATGAAATTATTTGTATTCCATGAGTAACTATAGATATCAATTTGATGCATAAATTTCATTTGAATGTTGTTCGCTTACATTTCAAGTGATTGAAAAATGGTTGTGAAAGTGACCCCTCCATCTATTCAAGGTTTACAGCATGGTTTTAATGCTTTATGAGCTGCATATTATACCAAAGAATACTCTCAATATTCTTCTCCAAGAACTAGAGGTAACTTCCTCTTGAATCTCCAAATTTTCATTAATCTTAAGCATGATGATAGGAACAAGTTACATAACAATAGAAGTTTTGTCTTTATTTTAACATCAAACAACCTCATTCAATATCTCATATGCTATAGTCCACAACCTAGATTCCCTTGTGTCCTACCTTGGTGCTACATCAAGAAGAGCCTCAACAATGTTCTTAAAAAAAGGAGATAGCGGAGAGGAAATTTCCTTGCATATTCATAGCCTTGGGCCTCGAAATACAATGCACCAAAAACTTTTTCAGCAACATTCGATGCATCCTTAAAGGTTTAAAGTAGAACTTATAGGATACGTGGGAAATTTATTGTGTGAATCAAATTCGCAGATCCGCACAACCAAGACCTTGAATCTAAAGGTGGTACCTTAAAATCCCATAGGACATGTAAATATATTGTTACGGTTCATGTGGATTCTGGAATCGTCATTGATACAATGATAAGTATCCAATGGAAAAACTCCTTCAACTCAATGCACCAAAACAACTCCATGGATTTCCAAACTTTCGGGACACAATCAACTTCAAATAAATCAATTCAAAATAATATGAACCCATTAATAAAACTCCTTGATCATGTTATCATCAATTGACAATAATTCATCAATAAAATCAATGTAAAATGTATCTTGTTGCAGAAATGATGCAGAATTTAAACCCAATGTATCATTCAAATCACCTAGGACCCGATTTGTATCCTTTGTTACTTGAAAATACTTGAATTAACATGTATGGAAATATAATTTTTTATCAAAATTATGAGAATGAAGCCTCTGTAAGCATAAATAGCACTAAAAACCTTCTATTTAATTCTCATACAAAATAGGATATTAAAAAAACTTAAACCAATGATAATCACAAAAATTGCAGCTTGTCAAAAAATACTAAATTAAAAAAAAAAAAAAAAAATATATATATATATATATATATATATAGTTGAAACAAGAATTTATTGTTACTGATATTTTTCTTCATAAATACTATTGAGGAATTGAAAAATGTGAGCTGCATAAGGCATCAAAAACTCAGCCTTATATGAATTTTTGAAACCTTGGAAAATTGGTGAATAAGCTTCTAGAATTACATCATGTAGTTGATTACTCTATTCAAGTATTTCATCATCTTTACTACACTCTGAAGCATAGGAGTCACATATATTAAGTATTTCTCAAATTTGTGACCAATAGCCAATGCAATATCTCCAAAGCATGAGAATATTGGAGGCTTAATGGATCGGTGCAACTCACTGATCAATAGATATTTAAGAACGTAGGCCATAATAGCATCACAGAAAGGTAGCACCTTGTCATCCAATTCCTTTCATATATCACCAAACACACCAATAGTGATAGAAAAAACCTGGTGTTCTTCAAACTTTTGGAGACCCACCTCTAAATACCAGTAGAATTCTTGCATGTATTTTCTAAATTTCGCTCCTATTACATATGAAAAAGCTACTATTGCCAACATTTCTACCTCATGAATGGTTGCAGTCTGATAGAAAAATACCCTTAAGTAAAGTTCGATCATTTGGTCAACATATTTTAAAATACCATACTTACTTGACTCAGAAGTACACAACTTTTGAATGATGAATTTCAAGCAACAACATAGAAGTGCTTGCAAATAACCCTATTTTTCTTTGCCTTCTACTGATAGTTTTTGCATCTCCAAAGTTTCATTAAGCTTAAGCATTATGACAAGAAAAATTTGCATAAAAATAGAATTTGTGTCTCTATTTTAACATCAAACAACCTAATTAAATGTCTCGTATCCTATAGTCCACAACCTAGTTTCCCTTGTGTCCTCTCTAAGCGCTGCATCAAGAAAAGCCTCAACAATGTTCTTAAAAAACAATGATAGCACACCAAAATTTTCCCCTACATATTCATAGCCTAGGGACAAGAAATAAAACCACACCAAAAAAAATGTCAACAACATTCGGTGCATCCTTCAAGATTTCAAGTAGAACTGATAGGATATGTGGGAAATTTAATTTTTTGATTCATGGGTGTCTCCATTGTTGAACCGTGTAAAAATTCAAATATTATTCCAAGGGCCCATGTAGTTTTGTACTTAATATGACTATTCTCATTGAATAATGGTTCACCAAAACATTGTTGGTGCCCTTCCTTTTCTCTTTCCTCATAATTTTAGGTTTGAAAATTTCTAGAGTATACTCGATAGCCTTCATCAGTGCTTCGTACCTCTCATTCATAATTTTAGTTTTGAAAAATTCTTGAGTAAATTAGATAACCTTCACCAATGCTTCATACCTTTCATTAATATTCACAAGGTCAAAAATCTTGGTTGCATGGAAATTCTCTCAATTCCCTTGCTACAAATTTCTTCATTATGGTTTTCTCTTAGCTAACAAATATTCAACATACCAAGCCTTCTATTATTTTCTACAATATGTCACTGGAATTCAAAATAAACTCTACAAGAATGCATTCATATGATTATAGAAATAGTGTTGAATATACCTTGCACTCAAGTATACTTGATTTATATAATCTGAAAATTATTAAAACACTGAATGTTTCCAGGAAAAAGTTAGGATTTTCTTTTCTTGGTTACTTTACACATTTATTTTCCTTTTTTATGATCAGTAGGAGATAGCTTGCATTAAGAACAAAATTGCAAAGATATTATCGTCCAATCTATGTCATAAGGGTTTGAAATAAATTTCCACATTTTCTGAGTTCCATTTTGAAATGAATTTCTAGATTTCTTGATTTCCATTTTGATTGAGACGTTTGGATTTTTGTTGAAATCTTCTCATAAATTTTCCATAAAAATGGAGTGATATTCTTCAATACACAACATGTGAAATGCATAAAGTTCTAGAGTAAAAAATGAGAGCTTCACAACAAAACCCACAACTTGAATGTTTTGTATGTGGTGGTTAGTATGGCTCCATATTATTTTCTATTCATTTTGTAGGGTGACAAGAATGTTGAAAAGACAATAATTAGGGGCATATCAAGAAGTTTATGGTCGAAAATATTTTTTAATTGTGTCTAACATATTTTATATTATGATTTTTTTCTTATATTTTATAGGAATTCTGCATGATTAGAGGAAAGGAAAGCTACCATTTTTACTATTACTCCACGTTTCATATCTATGTTATCTTTTTTGGAAAGAACTATTTAGAACATGGAACACTCTATAGCATTGTCTAGAATGTTTTGATCCTCATGAAGGATGTTTTAGAGCTTTTATGAACATGTTTTTAGGTTCATCAAGTTTAATAACCTTTTGATAAATCTAATCTCTTAGGTAAAGGGCCTTTGATATATATACTATTGTCGACACTACTTTCTCTATGTTTGGTCATTGAGTTTTATGGGTATTCACAGTATTATACAATGTAGTTATCACCTGTAATAAGTATTTTATGCAATATGGTGGCTTATGGCCCCCGATTTCAATTAGTGTTGTGAGTTTGGAGTCATGGTGGACCTTTGACACCTGGTTTGAATCAGGATTTTTCCACTGGGGATCTATAAATCCAATGGAAAATCTGCCTCAATGCCTATGTGGGAAGTCATGGGTATCCCCTCCACCTTCCATTCTACATCATTCAACCAATGATTCCAATGTTAAATTGTGGGGAAATTTTTTTGTAATTCAAAAAACACAAGTTGCTTCAAAGAACTTTTTTTTTCCTTGTTAGCTGTTTGCCGAAATATGGTTCTCCTCTTCGCTAGATAAGACAAGTAGACTTGAAGACCCTCTTATTTTTTAATATATATATATATATATCTATATATATATATATATATCTATATATATATATATATATATATATATATATATATATATATATAATAATAATAATAATAATAATATATGTATGTATATGTATATGTATATGTATATGTATATGTATATGTATATGTATATATATATATAATAATATATATATATATATATATATATATATATATGTATATGTATATGTATATGTATATATATATATATATTTATTTATTTAGTTATTTATTTATTTATTTTGTTTGCAACTTTACAAACATTTACTTACCTTCAAAAGAAGTGAAAAGGGGAATTTTATGTCACAATAAGATTTTTAAACTCGTAAATGGAAGGCTTAGACCTTGTGAAGTTAAATGGGGCATTTGTTTTAATAATAATATTGTTCATTCAATGACTGTAAGGCTGAGGTCTTGTTCTTGTAGCATGCTTTTTGGGGCAGTTAGCAAAAATGGGGTTTCACTTTTATTTACTTATTATTTTAAAAAAAATAAGAAGTTTTATCCATTCTTATATCCCTCCACAAGTGATCTCCCTGCATAGAACAAACTTACTTTGCCTTAGGTTCTAAGTTTGAGGAGTAAATACTCATTCTCTAGGACTTCAAATGATAAAACTATTTTATTTTTAACTGTTGAAATTGATTCAACATGACTACAATCAAATTTTTTCAATGTATAAAGTTAAAAAAATATAGCTTGAGGTGAATTTTCCCTTTGGTTCTTATCTTGTCCACTTTTAATACACCCCTTCATCTTTCAAGTCCTAGAAAAAAGTGATAATGCATTTCAAGCCCCACCAAAATTCTTACAACTTGCCGAGAATCATAATTATTCAACACAAAGGCTCTGTAACTACTTAAAAAATAATATTGGGGTTGTTTTCGAGTGTTTTCCTTAGCAACATTTAACATTACGAAGACAAAAAGAACAATTTGTGATTTGAAGGTGTTATGAAACTACCTCAAAAACATAAGAAAAGAGAGACCAACGCGTTAGAAATCAACCACTTCGAGGGGAAAACCTCCTTCACATTAAATAAATGAACAATTATTGTATGATACAAATGAAAAAAACTCCTTTCTATATATAGGAGTCCAATGGATCACAATATAATCTTATCCGACATAACAATAACAATCTAAGGGCACAACAATAACAATAGTGGGCTTCTATGGGGCACAATAATAACAATATGGGGACTACATGGGAAAAACAATAAAAATAAGGGGGCTATAATAAAAATAAAAATAAGGGGATACAATAGTATTATAGGGACCTAACATGGCCATGTCCTTCAAACAAGTTTTGTCCTCAATGCTTGAATATTTCTTGATGCTTCTGTATAAAATTCTCATCCTTGCATGTGGAATTTTCAACGGGTAAGTTCTTCCACTTGCTCAGATACTCTGAAATTGATTGATTTCATAGTTTTTGATTTATTGTTTCTCTTACTTCTTCAAAACTTCTTTTGTTGCAATGTTGATCTTCATGTTGTTTCATTCGATTATGCACAGAAGTTACGCTATCCTTTGTGAGTTGGATAACTTGTTGTTGATGCTCGATGTGATGTTCCACTACTTTATCATCCATATTATCTTTCATTACATCCTTGAAACCATCCAACTTAGCCTCCATTTCTGCTTTTAAACCATCTATTTCAACTTTGGTTTCTCTTTCTAAGATCGAAATTTGTTGGACTTCGACCTTAATTTTCATATATCATATTGCAATTCTTCCTCTTCATGCATCATAGTAGAGCTTTATGAGGGTTTAATGGGTGTGGAATTCTTTTTGGGAAGAATTATATAATTCAATACTGATATATATGCTTCAATATTCCCTTGGAATCACTTCAAAATGATTTTTCAAACAAATGTTATGCAAAATTGTTTAAAAAATACACACCTTTTTCTTTAATTTTAGGAGGTATATATTGAGCCTCATTTGTATATGTTATTTTGGATCTTCAAGATCTAAATTTCTATGATGTATTAGCCTCTAATTCCTCTTTCCAATGCCACAGGTCATACCTGATTTGGATTCTTCAAGAAAAATTTATGCCCAATCTCCCACAATGACCTAATTATGGACTCGCTTAGTAGAGAAACATTGTCCGGTGTGCCACATGTCACTGTTTCCTCCTTCGACTCTAAAATTTATCCACAGTAAACCACAGTTCATGTAATTTTATCTATTTTTTACAGAATTCCAATCTGATGATTAGAGAGAGAGTTAGGAACATTTTCCCAAGGTCACCTCTTTGAGATGAAATTCGAGAGCCTATTGAGATACTCTAAAATTGATCAATTTCATAGTTTCAAGTTCTTCTTTATGTGACTGCTTCATAACTTCTTTCGCTGCGATGTTGATCTTCTTGTCATTTCATTCGATTATGCACCAAATTTAGGTTATCCTTTGAGAGTTGGAGAACTTGTTTTTGATGCTCGATGTGATCTTCCACTACTTTATCATTCATATTATCTTTCATTTGATCCTTCAAACCATCAAACTTAGCCTCCATTTCTTCTTTTAAACCATCTATGTCATCTTTGGTTGCTCTTTGTAAGATCGAAATTTGTTGCACTTCGCACAGTAATTTTGATATACCATACTGGAATTATTCCTCTTCATGCATCATAGTCGATATTTTTGAGGGATTAATGGGTGTGGAATTATTTTTGGGAGGAATTATGTAACTCATTACTAATATATATGCTTCAATATGCCCTTGGAATCACTTCAAACTGATTTTTCAAACAAATGTTATGCAAACTTGTTTAAAAAATACACACATTTTTGTTTCCTTTTAGGAAGTATATATTGAACCTCATTTATCTCTGTTATTTTGGATCTTAAATATCTCAATTTCTATGATGTATTAGCCCTCTAAGTCATCTTTCCAATTCCACGAGTCAAATATAATTTGGATTCTTCAAGGCAAAGTTATGCTCAATCTCCTGTAATGACCTAATTAAGGATTGGTTCAGTAGAGAAAACTTGTACGGCATACCACATGTCACTCTTTCCTCCTTTGGCTCTAAAATTAATACGCAATCAACTACAGTCCATGCAATTTTGACCACTTTTTATAAAATTCCAAATTGATGATCAAAGAGGGAGTTATGACAATTTTCCCAAGGTCACCTCTTTGAGATGAAATTCAGGAGCCTGCAACAACCCTAATTTCCACAGATCATATCTCTGAAAATATTGGGAACCAAGATCTGAAAGTTTTACACACAATTCCTCATTATTTCTTCGCAAATGGGGTTTTCTTTAGCTTTTGAACCCTCGTATAAAAAATGTTATAGCGACAATTCCACAATGACCTATTTAAAGCAGCGAAAAACTAGAATCCAAAGATCTGATACCAAATGTTAGGAAACAAGCTCCAAAAATAGAAGAAAATATATATAAACCCTTTATAAATCATCCACTTTGAGGGGGAAACCTCATTTTCATTACATAAATGAACAATTATTGGATGATACAAATGAAAAGACCTCCTTTCTATATATAGGAATGCAATGGGTCACAATATAATCCTAGCCGACATAACAATAATAATGTAAGGGCACAAAAATAATAATAATGTGCTTCTATGGGGCACAATAATAACAATATGGGGGGTTCTTCCAAAAAAATATTTGTTGGGGTTTGAACCTCTGGCTGTGCGTAAGCCCTGTAACCTAGCAGAGGGTCTCAGCCGCCATGGCTTCAAGAGGGGGATCTGACCCCCTTCCTCCACCTTCGGAAGTGACTGTGTTCAGGAAATTTGTAGCTTCAAGCAACAACCATCCACTATTTGTTTTGCAGCAGAAAGTTGTGAAGCAACTGGAAAACATCCCTTTGATGGTTCATCCAGTTGACGAAACTTGAAGGTCAAAATTGAATCTCATAGAAAGAGGTCTTATTGGGCATTTTACTGGCCTTTTTCCATCTCCTAAAGCCATGGAAGACTGGGCGTAGAGAAAATGGATGCCTCTAATTTCGGAAGGCATCAAAATCCACTTCGTTGGAAAAGGTTTCTTCATTTTTGTGTTTGAAAATGCAGAAGACAAAAGCGCCATATTCAGAAATGGGCCATATTTCATGGGTCCTAAAAGTCTATATTTAAATAAATGGATGCTTGATTTCAATCCTGCGCAAGACATGCCTTCAGTTTTCCTAGTGTCGGTGGGCCTCCCCCACCTTCCTCTACATTGTTTGAATCATAAGTCTCTCCAAACCATTGGCAACACTCTCAGAAAATATATTCACCAAGTAGTAAGAAAATATCAATAATATTGCACACACATATGTGTAGAGGTAGACTTGGAAAATGGGTTGTCGGAAGCTATTAAACTAACAATTTCAGATTGGACCCATATCTAGGAGTTGGATTACGAAAAACTTCTGTTTACATGTAGGCATTTTCATGTCTATGGCCATTTCGCAAGGCATTGTAAAAATAAGGCTGAAGAAGAAAGTGGAAAATCGAAAGGAGAGAAATGGACCCTAGTTTAGAAAGCAGCCCCAATATCAGGGAAGGCTCTTACGGTAGGGAGCTCCATTCCCTCATCAGTAGAAGCCAATCTCATTGAAGAGGATGACACTCCAATAGATCCTCCAGAAATAATTTTGGACAGCAGAGAACAACCCATTTTCCCTTCTTCTGAAAAAGAAAACGAAGAAGAATTCATCCCCGGAGCAATCCCAGACACCTCCCCCCCTCCCTCATATGCAGAAATAACTAGAAAGAAGTCAACGGACACCTCCTACTCCTCATAGGACGAAACCTTTGAGAGGTCTTGGAAAAGAGTTGGAAGAAAATCACATAAATAAGCAAGGGAAGAAGAGACATAAAGGAAAAAAACACAAGGAAGTCAATCCACAATCGAGATGTCTTGTAACAACTCTACTTACCCAATTTTTTTCCTTTCTATTTATATAATTTATGCTACTTTGTCATCATTGAATATATTTAATTTCATCATATCAATATCTTTCAACTCATGTACACTTTTTGTCGTTAACACTAGCTATAACCAGATAATTGTTTGTGAACAGAATAAACTTTGTTGCCAATGATAATTATACCATTCATTCATGATTACACCCTTCCTCTTTTAGTTTTTATTGTCCGTTGCTACATTTCTTCAATGTGACAAACTTCTATTATAATAGCAGCTTATTTAAATGTTAATTTCTCCTTCATAACACTAAGTCTTTGCTATTATTTTTCTTCGCATAATACTTTAATAAGTATTACATTAATTTTCTCTATTAGAATATGTAATTATATTCTAATATTATACTCCTTATCAAAGATATAACTTCCAACTATTTTCCATCCTTTTACTCATAAATTCCACTTATCAAAGCTCTTTTTAACCTTTTTAATTTAACATTGCAAATAAATATAGCAGGGGTTGATATCAATGTATGGACCTACCACTTAGCCCACGAATAATTAAATTTACATTTAACTATTTCAATGGTGTATGGATCTCGTTGATAATTCATATTCAACGAATTCCAATTATCACCATTAACCAATCCTTAGAGTTCCATTCAAATTTAATATTTTGAACTATGGAGGTGAGCACTATCATGAAGTTCTAATACTATATATCAAACACTACACATATAAGCCTGCCCACATTATGACATTACTTTGGGTTATTACGTTAAAGTTTTCCCTCTATTAATGAATTGAAACAGTATATTAATATGTTCGACTAAGGTTGCCATATCTTATGAGGATAAATGATAATACATATTGGGATTTTATCGTATCTCTATCATAAATATTTGATAACTCTTTGATGTCTTTCCTCTATTCGAGGCTATCACAATTTAATGGATTGTACTTCATCAATTAAACTCGTCACATGGCCTCGTTGATATTTTTTATTTTCTTGCACCATGGATGATTCCACGTTAATGGTGAGGATGAGGCCATATCCTCTCCCTCTATTTTCTTCATTAGTTTTTCGATGGCTTTTCAATTTTTTTCTTTTCACTTGTATTTCGCAACGTCAGGTAAGGCTTCAAATCTGTTTCTCCAACCATGCCAGATGCCTTCTCGTAGCCTGCTTTTTTTCTTACGGCTACTTTCTCAGCCTCAGGTAAACAAGCTTTCATGGTTTGATTTGTTTCTGTCAGTGGCTAATTTTCATTTTATTAGTTTAAGGATTAAATCCCTTAACTTAGTATGTTCTCTTTTGGTGAATGCAGGGCCTTCTTATGAAATGGAATTTAACCTTCTTCATAGCCTCTACTCCTCGAATTAGTGAGGTGAAGTCATTTTAGCATTTTCCAGGTAAGAAATTCATTAACCCATTTTTTTATGAAGACATGTTTTGTCTCTAGTTATTGTATCAATGGTCGTGTTAAATTTGTTGAGTGTACTACTCCTAACTTCATTTTTTTTTATTGTTTCATTTCTTCCTATGAGAAAGTTATTCGATTTATGAATTTTGTTCTATAGGGAACTTCTCTTTGGGTTTGAGACAATCATTCATTGAACGATTTTCTTTCGCTCCTATTAGGGCATTCAATCTTCTATACAGACATAGGGTTTCTTTCATTAAAATCATTTCCTATATTAATTGCTTCATCCACATATATGAAAATTCGTTTTAATTCCCAAGAAGGGAATATGATTTTGGCCCTCTATGTCCAGCTTTAAAACAAATATGAATTTCCTCTTTATATCTAATTTGTATTCCAATCCTCAGTTTTCTTAGGAAATTCCAGATAGCACATATTCTTAATTTAGGAAACGTTTTAATTTCTCTATGTATGAAATTTTCTATATTCTTGTATTACATTTTTTGTATATTTCGTTCCTGCTCATTTTTCCTCCACTATAAGTATTAAATTTTTGTATTTAGCTTGAGTTAGGTATTTTAACTGCACTTTTATACAGTCATTTACCCTCAAGTATATACCCATCATTTTAATTTCCACAATGGTCATAAGATTTCTTTGTTACAGTAAAACCTTATAGTAAGGAACAAAATTCAATTCTTTACATATTTAATTTATTTTCTCCATCAATACTAATATGTATCTTTCCATGTTTGACTTGCATGATGTTTCCTTTGTTTTGGGATTTCTTCACCATAATTCATAATCAATTAATTTTTTTCATATTATACTATGCATAGTATATGGAAACAATGGTTATTTCAAGTTAGGTAACAGGGTATTCCTGTAATGTTCCCAAATTTTAGCCTCAAGCTAAAATGAACATTATAGTTTTTATATTTTTATTTTGATGAATAAAATGGGTAAGGAGACCCCTTAACCCCTTAGATGGAGAAATAACACTCCTTGTGTGAAAGGAGAGCAAATAAGAAGCTGGATTAAGCACCTAAGGCTGTGAATATGATCAGTATCACTTTGATTTAGTCATCTTTGACTAAGTCAATAGCGTTGTCCAAGAGGAGAAATCTCCATGACAAGGCAGCACAGTTTTAGAGGAGGCTCCACTTTCATGAGTTAGGTGGCAAGTGTGGATGGGACCCATGGTGAGAGGAGTTCATTTGATTTATAAGGAGGAGATGGCAGCCCATTTTCATTATGCTATTGGTTTATCATTTGCGTATGGTGTGCTTATACTTGCATACCCAGGTTGTTTAGCAGGGTTGTAGTGTTCTTGAGCACAAGGGTGTTCCTAGTCGAGAATCCCTACCTCATCCTCAAGGAAGGAGAGGGTTTGAGCTCCATTTCCTCATTCTGAAATTTGGCCAAGCTTCCTCCTGCAGCTGCAACGTTTTCCTGTTGGGCAGAAAACGTTGTGTTGCTAGGTGCAACAACAAAGGAACTCATAGATTCATTCTTTGGTTTGTTCTTCGGTGGAGATTTTGTATATTCTTTGGAGGAGCAGCAGAGGAGACTCTCGGGCATCATTTCAGATCTTGGGAACCAGGCTAATCATTCACCATCTCTCACAGTGCAGTCTAGGGCTGAAACTACGTTAGTTTGTGTATGCAGTGTTGGGAGAGTTCATTGAGCTCATTAGGAGGATTGTTCTTAAGTAGAGGGATCAGCCTTCTATTAAGGAGCATCATTGGAAGAGGGCAATCTATATTTCAGATCTGCCATAGCCTCATCATATGTATTCAGTGTTGCAGTGACATATTAACCCCAGTAGTTAATTGTCACATTGTATTTTATCCAGCGTTTCTATCAATCCCTCCTGGATTGGCTAGAAATCTTGTTTTGGAGCCCATCTTTCCATTCTTGAGCATTTCTTTGGATCCTTCAGCCTCATTATCATTTTTTATGCATTCAGCAGCTGCTACTCTCATAGATACTATGCACTCACTGCTCTCTGGCATTTTGTATAGTTGCAGCAACTCATGTATTTCATTGCTTGATCATTGGAGATTGGTTCTCATAGTTTGAGTGGCTTGTCCCTCATGATTTTCTTGTATATTATTGTTGATATAATAATATAATGTTGTCTGCATAACATTTCCCTCTTATGGTATATTCATAATTGCAGAGTTTATGATTGTGTTCATGTATTACTGTAGGCTCTCTCTTTGAGCATTCTCTAAGGAACCTAGTTTGGAGAGATCTTAATAACCCATCTAGAGTCATTTTTTTGGGCTCAACTTCTGGAAGAGAAGTTTTTAATGAGTTAACAAGGGGGTCCAAGCCCCCTTTCAACTTATTTTGGCATTATATTTTTTATACAGCGTCCCTTTGGACCCTATTGCGGCAAATCCTGAAAAAGATATATTAAAATTCCATTTCATTACAATTTCAATCCCAATTATCATCTACATAAAAAAAATATGTAATTGTAATGACTCTATCTCTAAATTCAGAATTCTATTTTATTTTTAAATAATTACCTTTATGGCTTATACTTCTCTTAATTAGTACTTCTCGTTTTATTATTTTTCTTAAATTAATAAAATGATTAATTTTACAAGAAATCTCTCTCCTATATCAAGATCATTCCAGATTTGTAGTACATGCCCTTTCTACAAGAAGATAAGTAAGGTTATGTTGATAATTCAATATTGTTACTACAGTATTTTCTTATGTTCATTTACCTGCATAAACTTATTTATTTTCTTCTTTGTGCACATAGATGATTCCACTGTTTACATTTGACTAATAAGGTAATATTTCTATTTCAATTAATTCGGTCAAGTTATTCTATGTTATTTAATTATTTATATTATTATATTCATATACTAATCCTTGTATATGGTCTCTTTGTACGGGTATTGCACTTCTTTCATTTTACCATTACTCAAATTGAGCACTCATTTTGCCAAATTTGACACTTGATATTATTTCTTCTATTTACAGGTTGGTCCATGTGACACATAGAATTCAATCCATTGAATTCAAGGATATGTATTCATGTATAATTTGTATAATTATTTATATAGAACAATGGACTTTAGTCAAGGAATTCCTGACAGTTTGTAATGATATATATTCTATCATTGTTAATACAATTTTATGTTATGTTTATAATGAGAAACATTAATTTTTATAGGTAGTTGGTATATATATGGGTCTACTTATTTATAATATATCCCTTGTACTATCCTCTAGTACTTTAATATGTAATTGATAATTAATTTATTATTCAAGCATAAGAATGAATAGCTATATACAATTTTTCTGTTAATATACAATAGAGGTATTTATATTTAATTTGTACAATCATGCTTTCTTATAGAATGACAATTATCTCTTATTGCATTTATATTATGTTTCATTATTGTTTACAACATAATTATATTAATTATGGCTCTTACATTCTTTCCACCCTTACTGATGTATTTTATGAATTTAATAATTATATTCTTACAACCTAACAGCAGATTTAAGCCCTCTTACTTGGGTTTAGACATTCTGTTTGTTGGTTTACTAATTTAAATTGTCTATGTAACTATACAGAACTATATTATATCAATTGTAGTATATTATGTTAAATACATCAGACTCTATAACTTACAGCTAACAGAAATTTATTATATTATTTAATAATACAAAAAGGATAAGTTCCCACATATCTTCTACATAAACCATAATTACTCTAATTCTCATCATATCAACAGAATCATAAGACAAAATTAAATTACTTGTGCATACCAATTTTGGTAAGACTATTTTCCACCCAACCTTGAGCTTTCTCTCCACAGCTCCCCTCTAGTAGAGAACAATTCCTCCAAAGAGTAAACAACCTCTTGTCTACCCAGGAATGGCTTATTTAAGCTTGCTTTCCCTCAACATGTCTCCATAACTGCGTCCAATTAAATCAGGATGTTGTTTTCCTTTAGCCTACGCTTTAATTTTGTTTTTTCCACAAAAGATCTTTAAAAATAGCTTTTTCCTCTTTCTATTTTTATTTCACCTCTTCTCAATAACTTTCCACTTTAATAAGGTATCTTTTAGATTTTTATCTCCAATCTAATATTTTTTATTTATTTTATTTTCTCCAAGTATTTTTGGAGAATTTTGGAAATTATTTGGATTTAATTCCATTCTCATGGACATGAAATCCTGGTCTCCAACATACTCTAGCCTTTGTACAATAATTAAAATTACACATTTATAAATTAAAAAAATATAATATGTCCACATATATTGTTTTCCTTTAGGTCCATTTAACCTTTAGGATTTTCAACTGTCTAATAAAACCAGTAAAAATAGGAATATTACATGTCCATTGGGAGAAACACCAAAATAAGGCCTCCCAACGGAGGAGTTCCCAACCCCTCCATCAATAAATAATGTGTTTAATCTCTTGGAATTGTAGAGATTTGGGGAATCCAATGAAAGCTGAAGCCGTCAAAGATATCCTGAAAATGGACCTTCCAGAAATCCTCATGCTCCAAGAGACTAAAATCGAAGGGGACACCCTTGTTGACATTAGCAATTCGAAATGGAAGAAAAACACGGGAAGGGAAGTAAGTTCAAGGGGCTCCTCAGGTGACGTTGCTACTTTGTGGTTGGAGGACCAATTTCAACTCGAAAACTCCTTTGAGACCCAATGCTGGATATTTACCAAGCTAAGGCATTACACAAGTAAGTTAATCTTTGTTATTTTCAATCTTTACGTTTCGGTGCTCTATGATGAAAAGAGAGAATGTTGGAAATCTCTTTCTGCCTTTTTAGATCTCCACTCTCCCAAGAATATCATTTTAGCTAGAGACTTAAACATTTTTCGGGATATGAATGAGAAAAAAGGAGGTAGCAGCAGCAAGGACCAAATTATCCCCTTGGTCGAAGATCTTGTTCACCAATGGGACCTCCTGGACTTCATACCCTTAAGAGGACTCTATAATTGGTCCAATCACAGAGTAGGGGAAGAGCATATTTCTACCCGTTTGGACAGGTTCCTTGTCCAAAGTTTGTCGTTGCTAGAAAAGAGGTTCATCTCCTTAAAAATCCTCCCTAAGTTGACCTCGAATCATAAGCCTATTATTCTCCTGTTGGAAGAGGAAGAAAACATGGGCCTAATTCCTTTTTGGTTCAGTCCTCTCTGGATCAACAGAGAAGGGTTATTTGATACTCTCCGCTTGGCTTGGTACAAATTTATCATTGGATCCCCAAGTTATGTGTAGGGGTAGAAACTAAAGGCCACAAACCAAGCTTTGAAAGAGTGGATAAAAAATCCAACTAAAACCCCAATCAGTCAGAGAAAAGAAGAAGTCCAACTGCTGGACGACCTGCAAATGGAATTGGAAAGAAAAGATGTCACCTCTATGGAGCTTTCAAAGGAACAGATCACCCAAATAAACTCCTACCGCTCTTTCTGCATTGAAGAGGTATATTGGAGAATTAAGTCTCGCAGCATGTGGTTGAATGCAGGAGATCGAAATACTTCTTTCTTCCATCACCAAAATAAAGCGCGCCTTTCCCGCAATCATGTCTTGGAAATAACATCCACTGAAGGGCTAGTATAAAAAGGTTTCGATCAAATCAAAGTTGTTGCTCAGTCTCATTTCTAGAACCTCTATAGTAAAGGGAGTGTTGGTAGCGAAGAGGACATATTGGATTTCCTCTCCCACATTCCCTCACTAGTTAGCAAAGAAGATAACTTATTCCTCACAAATCCTTTTGTTGATGATGAAATATGCAATGTCATTTGGTCAATGGAACCCGACAAGGCTCGTGGACCCCACAGATTCCCAATTCACTTATACAAAATCTATTGGGACATTATCAAAGTTGATTTGTTGAGGATGATAAAAGGATTCCTAAAAAAATCCAAGGTTGGGGGAGGCATTACCTCCATCTTATCTTTAATTCCGAAAGAAGTGAATCCTAGATCCTTTGGAATATTCGGGCCTATCTCCCTCTCAAATTCTTCATATAAAATCCTTGCCAAGCTTCTTTCCAACAGAATCAAACAACTACTTGGGAACCTCATCTCCATCTCTCAAGGAGGTTTTTTCAAAGGAAAACACATCCTAGACAATGTTGTACAAGTGCAATAAGAAATGGATTCCAGCCATCAAAGGAAGGAGAAAGGGATGTTGATCAAGCTTGATATGGTGAATTCCTTTGACAGGGTCAACCTATCCTTCCTCTATAGGGTCCTTCACTCCTTTGGTTTCTCCCCTGAGTTTGTCAATTTGATCAAAGCCTGCAAAGACAAGCCATGGATAGCACCAACCGTTAATGGAAGACTAGCCAATTATTTTGAAGCCTTGAGGGGATTAACGCAAGGCTACACTTTCTCCCCATTCCTGTATATACTCATGGCAGACACGCTCACCATGAAACTAACAACCTAAAACTCTGCAGGGGCTTCTCTAGGCTTAAGAATTTCAAATGGGATGGAGCCCATAAACCAAGCCCTCTTCTGTGATGACTCCCTCTTGCTAGACGGAGTATCCAGCAGGATCACAAATTCCTTTAAATACATAACCCTTAGATATTGTAGTGTCTTTGGCGCTCTCATCAATGACAGCAACAATGCTCCGTATGGCTGGAACATAGAGCAGAATGATATCCAAATAATTGTGCAAATCCTGGGCTTTGTTAACTATGCACACTGGTAAAAAATTAAATATTTTGGGGCTACCATTAACTGTTGGAGTAAATAAGAGCTCACTATGGGTAGACGTTATCAGAAAAATCAAAGCGAAAATCATTTCCCGGGGAAGCCAATGGCTCACAAGTGATGGAAAACTAATTCTCATCATATGAGTTATCTCCGCCTTACCTACTTACCATGCCTCCTTTCTTCTGGTGCCCAAGTCCATCACAGAACAGATCTAAATCTAATCCTATATTTTCTATGGCGAGAAGGAAAAGGAAATCAGAGGAAATTCCACTCATTTAATTGGGAATTGGTGAAACACCATATCCGGGAAGGTGGTATTCAGATTAGAGACCCCTACCACGCTAACATTTCACAAGGCTGTAAAATTATGTGGAAATTATACACAGAACCAAATCATCCAGACAGTCAGTGTTATAAAACCAGCTCCAAAAATAGAATAAAAGAGAGATCAATTCCTTACAAATAAGCCACTTCGAGGGGGAAGCCTCCTTTACATTACATAAATGAAAAATTCATGGATGATACAAATGAAAAAACGTACTTCTATATATAGGAGTCCACGGGTCACAATATAATCCTAGCTGACCTAACAATAATAATGTCTGAGCACAATAATAACAATAGTCGGGTTACAGGGGTACAACAATAACAATAAGGGGGTTACACTAACAACAATAAGGGACTACACTAGAAATATAGGGACCTAACATGCCCCTCTCCTTCAAAAAAGTGTTTTCCTCAACGCCTGAGTAGCTCTGGATTCTTTTGTATAAAATTCTCATCCTCCCAAGTAAAATCTTCAGTAGGTAAGTTCTTCAAATTGATGAGATACTCTTAAATTAATCGATTTCGTAGTTCTTGAGTTCTTATTTCCGTGACTGCTTCAAGTTCCAATATGATTTTTTCTTCCTCATCAGGTTCTGGCAATATTATTTGAACTGGAATTTTGTCACCTATAACCTTCTTTTAAGCATGAAACATTGAAAACTTGATGCACTCGTGAAGAAGCAGGAAGCTCCAATTTCTATGCCATAGTAACAATATTTTGCAACACCTTGTCAGGACCATAGTACTTTGGAGAAATTTATTATCCTTCTTACCTTTCTTGAGGGAAATTTTTTGTATGGTTGTAGCCGTAAAAATAACCAGTCTCCTACATTAAAATTTCTCTCGCTGCGATGTTGATCTTCCTGTTGCTTCATTTGATTTTGTGCCAGATTTAGGTTATCCTTTAAGAGTTGGAGAACTTCTTGTTGATTCTCGATGTGATATTCCACTGCTTGAAACTTAAAATTTTATCTTGAAGATGATGTGATGGACGGTGGATGATATCCATAAAGTTCCATAAATGGGGTCATTTTTGCTACAGTATGGAAGGAAGTGTTATACCACCATTCATATAGAGGTAACCACTTGACCCATTGTGCTTTCTTATCATATACAAAACAACAAAGATATCCTTCCAAAAATTTATTCACTATCTCAGTTTTACCATCGGATTGAAGATGATAAGATGAGCTATGAGCTAGTTCAGTACCCAAACAAGAAAATAATTTCATCCAAAAATTTCCAGTAATAATGGGATCTCTGTCATTTACAATAATATTTGAGTTTCCATGTAGCTTCTGAATTGTTTCCATAAATGAAGTAGCAATTGTAATTGCTTTAAATGGTTTATATAATGCACAAAAGTGTGCATACTTGGTAAGTGTATCAACTACCACCATGATGACACTCTTTCCTTCAGACTTAGGTAAACCTGTGATAAAATCCAATGAAATATCCTCCCAACATTGACTTGCCTTGGAATGGATAAAGGTTGTATAAGACCCGGGGTCTTAATTGTCTCAACTTTATTTTGCTGGAAAACCAAACATTCTGCCACCAACTTTTGAATTTCTGATTTAAGGCCATCCCAAAAAATTCTTTCTTCGCCCTGTGGTAAGTTTTTAAAAATCTTGAGTGTCCTCATACAGGAGAAGTCTGCAATTCCAAAAGAATATTTTGTTTTAGTTGGGAATTCTTACAAATATATAAGCGATCTTCGTACCATAAGGAATCAGTTTTCCAACTAAATGTATCATATGTACTAAGATCTTGCTACAAATTTTGAATGAGTGTCCACACTTCTTCATCCTTCTTCCATTCATCCCTTGCTTTGGTTATCAAATCTGGTTGGATAATAGAAACTGCACAAAGCAATGGTTCCACCTCTTCATCCTTTCTTTAGATTGCATCTGCAACAACATTTAGCTTCCGTTTTTTGTAGATGATTTCAAGGTGATAACCCAACATCTTTGTGACCCATTTTTTCTTCTCTTCTAAAGGTAATCTTTGTTCCAAAAAGTGTTTAAGACTATCATGATCAGTTTTTACCTTGAAGTGTCTTCCCATTAGGTAAGTTTTCCATTTCTTTAGTGCGTGCATTGTTTCCAAAATTTCCTTCGCATAAATAGATTTATGTAAATACTTTCCTTTGATTGGAAGACTTTCATACACAATGGGTCTTCCTTCTTGCATTAAAACAACACCAATTCCATTTCCTGAGGCATCACATTCCACAATAAGATTTTTTGTGAAGTATGGCGTAGCTAAGACTGGTGCTAGGAACATTGCCTCTTTGAGATGTTCAAAGGCCTTGTTGCTTCAAGAGTCCATGAAAATGCATCTTTCTTCAATAATGTTATTAGAGGTTCTTCTATTCTCCCATAATTCTTAAAAAACTTGCGATTATACCAAGTTAACCCGAGAAATCCTCACAACTGATTTATTGTTGTGGGGACTTTCCATTCCTTAATGGCTTTAATTTTTTTAGGGTCTACCTTAACACCCTCATGAGATACAATATAACCCAAATATTCCACCTCTTGTACTCAAAAGAAACATTTGGATGTTTTTGCATATAATTGTTTCTCCTCCAATAGTTTGAGCACCCTGCCAACATGTTAAACATGATCGTTCCAAGACCTAATGTAGATTAGTATATCATCAAAAAATATTGGCACAAATTTTCTAAGAAAGGGTGTGAAAATTGAATTCATCAACCCTTGAAATGTAGAAGGTGCATTGGTAAGGCCACAAGGGATGACCAAAATTCATAATGACCCTCTTGAGTTTGAAATGTTGTTTTTTGAATATATTCAGTATTCATTGTAATTTTATGATATCTTGAACAAAGATCCAACTTGGTAAAAGAAATTAATCCATGTAATTCATCCAATAATTCCTCAATCATAGGAATGGGAAATTTATCTTTAATTGTGAGCTTATTGAGCTCCCTATAATATGGACACATGCGCCATGATCCATCATTCTTGTGCACCAATACTACTACAACAGAAAAATAACTTTGACTACGTTGAATTATACCAGCCTCTAACATTTTTGCAATCATACGTTCAATTTAGCTCTTTTGGACAGAGGGATATCTGTAAGGCCTGATGTTTGGCAAGACTCTTTCTGGAATCAAATGAATAGCATGATCATGATCATGAATAGGTGGTAGTCCTTTTGGAGTTTCAAACACCTTGGAATTATTGAACAAGAATTTTTGGATATCTGAAGAAATAGATTATTTTGATGTTGGAACTTTTAGTGAGGATAAGGGTGAAACTACACCTCGTTTTTCTTTCTTAAGAAGATTTTTCGTGACATTATAGCTTATTATCTTTCCCAGCTTCCCTATGATGCCCCGTAATTCTACTTCCTTTCCTTCCGAAAAAAACTTCATTAAAATTTCTTGAAAATTAAAAGCTATCATCCCCAAATATTGTAACCATTGTACTCCTAGTATAACATCAACACCCCCCATTGGAACGGAAATTATTGGACTATCCAATACATATTCCCCCATGGTTACCTTGATATTATGGCATTTTCCAGAGCAATTTATAGTTCTTGCAATTGCAACAATCACTTGAAATTTTGGTGTTGGGTATAGGAAACAATTCATCAGCGTATGAAACACATTGAACTCCACATACACTTCATCAGAAACCTCATTCATGATCGTGTTCTTCAAGTGAAGTACTATCCAACCAATGATCAAGTAGCCGATATCTTTATGAAGGCGCTCACAGAAGCGAAGTTTACCAAACTTTGATCCATGCTTGGAGTTCAGGAAAGTTGTCATTAAGGGGGGATAGGCTCTAATGCCTCCTTCCTTCTCCTATTGTGTCACTTTTTTAAATCCTTCAATCCTATCCCAATTTGTTCTAAAGGGGGGATGTTAGGATATTTCGACACATAGGAAATAGGCTCCTTTTGTGTCACCTTTGTAAATCCTTCAATCCTATCCCAAGTTGTTCTTAAAGGGGGATGTTAGGATATTCCGACACATAGGAAATAGTTAAGAATAACTTAGTCTAGTGTAGAGTTAGGTAAAGTGTGTTTCTTTACTATGTACATTTGTAACTTATAATCCGACGGTCACGATTTGTAGTGATTCGACGGTTCACTCTCTCCTCGGTATTAACGACACTTGATCTGTGGCTTAACATCTGATTGGTCCATGATCTCTATTTAAAGAGCATGGAGGGAACATTTGTCTAGTAACTGCTATGAGAGAAATGATGTAACTTTTCTTTTATATTAATTAAATTTATGTAATGCAGTTGGTCTGTGTCGTGGATTGTTTCCCTCTTTGAGGGTTTTAACCACGTGATTATACTGGTGTACTGATTTGTGATCTGTTTGTGAGCGGTGACCTTTGGTTCTTGATCTAAGGAACTTACCTTGTAAATTCCTACACGAGGCTTGACATTCTTGCCATATTGCACCTTGATACGTTTCTTATGGGCTTCATTAGCCATTATGGAATCATGTAGGGTTTCATCTAATTATGTAACATGTAAGAGACATTCATCTTCTCTAGAAGTGGCAAGAAGTAGCTCGATAGAAAGTTCCAAAGACAGAATTTCACATTTTATTGGAAGGATTTCTTCTAGACCATATACCAATTGGAATGGTGTGAACCCAGTCGTAGTCCAAACAGAAGTTCGATATGCCCACAAGGCTGCATAAAGTATCAAATTCCAACTCGATTTATAAACCCCTATCATATTTTGAATCATTTTTTTCAAAATTTAATTGATAGCCTCAACTTTCCCATTCGCCTGAGGGTAGTAGGGATTTGAACTCTCATGAGAGAGGCCCAACTTAGAAGTCAGTTCAAACGTCATGTGGTTCTGAAAAATTTTTCCCATGATCTATAACTACGGAATATGGTACACCAAACCTCACAATAACGTGATTGAAAAAGAAGAGAGCAGTTATTTTGTCAGTATTATTGTATGTAGGCATCACCTCGGCCCACTTGCTAAAATAGTTTACCGCTACAATGATATAGCCATGCCCCCTGACCGAGTGAGGGTTACATGTCATGAAATCATTGCCCCATTTTTTGAATCGTGCAACAACAATAATAGGGTGTCAAGGAGCAATTGGAGCATAGGTTTTACGATCGTCTATCTGGTGGGCATGAAACTTTTGAACCGCGAGAATGCACTCTCAAAACATAGTAGGAAAAAAGTATTCAGCACATGAAATATTTTGTGCGGTGTCATAACCATATATATGACCACCACATGCCCTAGGGTGGCACCTTTGAAAAATCATATCTATACCACGACGATAAAGGGTGTTGCCAATTATAATATAGTTTTTAGCTCAATATCAGCTACGTCGTTGCTGAGAGCAGGATATATCGAACCGGAAAGTCTACATTTCGAGATATATAATAACTTATCCATACCACGGGTCATATGACTCAATCAGGAACAACAATTCATCTAGAATATAAACGACATATGTTTCAATTTTAGCAGTGGGAAAGTTGCAAATTAGCTCAGAAAAAAACTAAGTGTTTCTTGGACGGATTTGATTAACTCCAAATCAAACTCCTCGAGTATGAAAATCCTCTTGTATTTATTGCCCCCCAACAATTGACCTACCAATATATATGTCATTGGGTTATAGTGAGAAACAACCATAGTCTTGCGAAGTAATATATAGTGGCGAAACCTTTGGACAGCCTAGACAGCTACCAAAGCTAACTTTTTAATGTGAGTGTATTTGATATCAATATCATTCAACTTCTGAATCAAATAATAAATATGATATTTAATACCTAAATCTTCCTCTTGTACCAATATCGTAGTGATGGTAGTAACTGCAACGGCAAGGTACAAGAAGTAATCGCGTTGGTAATCTGGGGGATACAACAAGGATGCCTAAATCATAAATTATTTCAAGGCATCGGATTCCTTTTGAGTCGTTTCATCCCAATGGAAAGGAACCCTTTTATTTAATAGGTGATTAAATCCTTTAGTTAGTTCAGTGTAGTAGGGAACGAACCATCGAAGAAAGTTAGCCTTCCCTTGGAGTCGTTGAAGTTGAAGAAGGGAAAAAGGAGTAGGCAGATCTAAGATCACCTAGACTTTCAATAGGTTAATAATAACTCCATATTTCGAAGCCACAAAACCAAGAATTCAACTAGAGATAACACAAAACACACACTTATGTGAATTGATCCTAACTTTATAGTGTCAGCAACGCAAAAAGATAGCCCTAAGATGCATTGGATGATCAACTCGATGTTTCAAGTGAGAAGGTAAATTGTTGAAATAGGGTTATATGATGTGCTTAATGTCATGGAAGGAATATTTCATTGCACTCTGAAACATGGTCCCATCGTTCTTCAATATGAAAGGAAGTTTTCAATATGAAATTGTGCCCCATGGACAAATAAATGTTATTTTATGTTGGTCCGTTGGGAGAATGTTAATCTGATTATATCTGGAAAATCCATACATAAATTAAAATATCTCATGGCTAGCACAATCGTCAACAAATTGGTCGATGAACGGGGTAGGATTATTATCCTTAAGACAAGCCCAATTAATGTCCTAGCAATCGACAAACACACAAATTTTTTCCTATTTCTTCCTTACATGAAAAAATTTGGACACCTAATCAGTGAGAGGTATTAGGTAGATAAAACCAAGTGTATAATTTTTTCAACTTCGGCTTTAATAGTGGCAGCCTTCTTGGGATGGAATAGACGAAGGCGTTTCCAAACTAGTTTAGCATCAATATTTGTCTTTATTTCATGTACAATGATGTTTGGATCGATACATGGCATCTCTTCGTAAGACTAAGAGAAAACATCTTGAAACTCCTTGAATAGGGCTATATAAGTCTTGCTCTCATCAGGAGAGAAAGATGCACCGATATGAAAGTTCTCAACTATGTCTGGTCTTATCGAAATATTGAGAGGAATATTCGCTTCAATAATCAAAAAGTTATTCTCAGAATAGATACCATGGATGGATACGGAATTCACAGTCAACATAATGATATTGGGTCGATAGAGTTCACTAAGATCATCCTCATAGGAATATGGCAAGGAGGAACGATGATGATGATCGTTCCACAGCTCATCATCCGAAATCATGATTTCCATGATGTTCTCATCAGAAGATAATGTGCGATAGAAAGGATCGGAGGATGTGCCATAATCTATGGAATGATCAGCCCAATTGATCAAAGAGAAGAAGGTAGAATGTGTTTCACATGCCAAATAAATGGCTTCATAGTTGAGCTCAATAGGATTGAGCATAATCTGATCACCAAAGATGTCGATATTAGATTCATCTGGTACTATTCAAGGATCATCTGAAGTTGTACAAGAATATATCATATTGATATATGCAACCAAAGTAGATTTGTCAAGAAGTGAAGGAGGAGGAAGTGAAAGGTTCTCATTAGGGACGAATCCTTAAGCAATTCAACCCTGACATATTGATACATGTGAGGGGATTCCCCCATGAGAGGGATGTTTCCAGTAACTTGAGAACCAGAGGAAAATAAAGTGACTTGATCAATGGCTACTATAATGCCTTTACGAAGAAAAGTGATAATTCTAAAATATGTTGAAACAACCGCAGCCATGGCGTAAACCCACATACGACCGAATAGAATATTGTAATATAGTGTTCCATCAATAATTTCGACTTCTGTGTATACAGTCTCTCTCCCTAATTCTAATTATATCGAATTCAAGATTCCACAAAGTTTGTAGCTTCTTCCATCAAAATCCTTCAAAGTGGTCGGTGACTGAATTAATTAGGGAGAACTAATGGCCTTCCAGCAAGACAAAGACATAATATAGGTTGAGGATCCTTTTTCCACAATGGAATGATGGATGTTCTTACTGTGAACAACAACCTAGATCATGAAATTTAATTGGTCCAAAGATCAAGGTGTATAGTTATCATGGTTAAAAACTAGTAGGTTGGAATATAAGGGATCAATACATCCAATTGCAGAAATCAAAGCCTTCTTTTGGACAGGGAATTTTTGCAACACCTCGAGATTTGACATAGTTGAAGGAGCTCGAGTGAGATATTCAACTGTGTTATAATTCTGAGAAGTTATCGCATGAGGGTTGAAATCATATATATGGATAACTCCTTTGGGAGGCTTAATCAATAACTCAGAAGGTATGGTATTTAGAGTAGGATCCGATGGATATGTAGTCCAATTGGTAGGTTGATCAGTAGCCTAATCTTTCAATGGATTCACATTACCATAATATTTACTTCTAGTGGCCACCATAACATCATTTTTTGGCTTGGTAGAGGAAAGCATCAAAACCTAGTTAGAGGAAGAGAGATCTTGGGAAACCATATTGGTCTCCTGATTCAAAAAAGGATCTTTCAACATGGTCGGTGAAGTGCATGACGTAAGGAACTGATTACTTCCTCTCGATTTGGACAATCGTGAGTGAAATTCTCCTCAATACAAATCAAGCATGGGTAACGACATTTATGCTTCTCTTTAGAAGAATAATTATTTTATTTATCCTATGGAGGATTATATTTATTCTTTTTACCTTTTCCTTTCTTCTTACTTCCTGGTTGTTTTTATTTTCCTTTGGATGATTCAAAATCATTGATCTCAGCAGTAGAAGCCACAGGAGTAGTGGAAGGAGGGCTTTCAGCATCCACAACAAGAGTAGAACTAGATGGTTTACTTGTCAATTGTTGGCTAGCAGAAACAATCATGCCATCGACTGCATGTGATTCTCTATTAAGAGGTTGAGGAACACTATTTCAAGGTCATGGAGCATTTTGTATTTTATTATAGAGTGTGTCGAATTGAGTATAAATAAGATCCAAATACTGGGCACGAGAAATTACCTACTCTTCAGTCATAACTATGCCCTTAGCAATGTCTTCTGTGATGGATGGCAAAAGAGACTTAATGAACCATTCATCTAAGAATTGGTTAGGAAAAAAAAAATAACCAACAAATGACAATGTCTCCACTCATGAATTTGATTCAAAATGTGATTGGCATCAATTTTCTTTAAATTGGTTAAAATTCAGTTCCAATTTCATAATGAAAGGGTAACTGAAAATGTGTTCGGAATGTGGTAGCTAAGGCGTTGAAATTATCGAACAAATCTCTTGGTAGTTAAGTATACCATTTTTTTTTTGTACCAGTAAGTGTGCACTGGAAAATATGTAAACAGATAGAGTCATCATTGAGAAAGTTTGAAGAACACCACAAATGATAAGTCATAATATGTGTCGATGGGTCTTCTCCAGAATTTCCATTGAATTTAGGGATATCACTACGCAATTTCATCAGAATAACTGGCCAACAAGGAGAATAGGAAATGGTATCATTGGTAATTCAGGACAAATATGGTGAATCTAGAGTTGCTACAAATGGAAATTTCTTGTTAAGGTCTGGTGGGGGATACCCTGGTAAGATGGAATGGCTTGAGAAAAAGGTATTTTTGTTCTAGGATAAGGAGGATTATTGTAACTAGAATGCATATAACCTTGCTTCCCAGTGCCAAGATAACCTTGTAAAGGTTGAAATGGATAGGTTTGACTTTTTTTATTTTGATAACGC
Organism: Pinus albicaulis; assembly: GCA_034641835.2. NCBI lineage: Eukaryota > Viridiplantae > Streptophyta > Pinopsida > Pinales > Pinaceae > Pinus > Pinus albicaulis. The sequence continues at coordinate 462,098 of JAXQQM020060417.1, forward strand.
ATTTTCTGACCTTGGTAAGGCACAACTTGACTCAATTAATACGGTTGTCCTGTGGGATTTTTCTTCATCCCAAAATAAGGTTAGCCATCTTGTGTCTATGCCATACCATATATAGGGTTACCTATATATACTTGAGGAATAGCCTGCGTAACTAGTGGATAATATAAGAGCCCTTGAAGAGGCTGAGTAAGTGGGGCTTGAGAGGCCCCAGAAACTGATGGGATGTGTTGAGATAAATTTGTAACCTGTAAAGGTTGACTTACATGAATTTTAGTTTGAACATGTTAAGATATAGGTTGAACAATAGTAATTTTAGATGAATATGGAATAGGGTGAGAATTTTGAACTTGATTCACAAGTGGGATACGTTGTACATGCAGAGTAGGTTTCAAAGAATTAATATACATTCCTCAATGTGGAGGATTGTGATGAGGTTAAGCATTAACTTATGATATTTTATGAGAATATGTAAATGTTCCCAAAATAGGTTCCCCCCTATTGATAGAGGAGGGGAATATGGCAGAAATGACCCCACAGGAGGAGGGTACCCAACATAAGAAGAATTGGGCTATGGTAAGTGTCCATATCCAGTGACATATGAGCCATATTGTTGAACAATTATTGGTTGATATGGAGGAAGAAGAGAAGATTGTGTAGTGCTCATCAAAGAAGTTCCAGAAGGTATTACAGAAAAAGATGACATGGGATAGGTCCATGGATTGGATGTTGCACCAGAAAATGTACCACATAATGATTGGTAACTAGGTGAGATGGACGAGCCACCATAAAAATTTGTCTCTCTCCATGTTACAAACATGGATGAAGTTGCAACATGGGTTGTCTTGGTCATAGTAGTATATACATTTTGAGAAACCATACCAGATTCAGTCATGTTTAACTATCCTAAAAAATATTGTCGCAAGAAAATCACAGGTGATTTGAAGAGAAAAGAATAAGACAAAGGAGCTTGTGATGGAGTATGAGGAGAAGGAAAAGGACAAGCTTGGTAAATATGAGTTCCTCTCAAATGAACAAGGGGAGGGTCAAGGCTCTTCTTGGGAAATCTCTTCAATACTCACAAGACCAGGTGGAAGGGGTTCACCACCAGGTCCAAGATATATGGTTTTTTGTTGGGTATGAGATAGAGGAAGAGAAGGAGAAGGTCATGAAGTAACATATGTAGGTAACTGAGGTTCCTTAGGTTGTATAACCTCAGGTTGTATTGTATTTGATTCAATATATTCAGGTTCAATAACATCAGGTAATAAATTCCCAGGTACTTTGGTCTCAACTGTGTCAGAATCTCCAGTAAATGAAGAAGTAATCTCAGGTTTATTACTCACAGGAAAAGATGATTTTGGTGGATTTATTTCAGGTGGAGGACTAGAAGTAATGGCTCCCTAAGTACCAAATTTAGTATTCTATGTATTTTCATTCTTATGAAGACATCCAGGAGTTCCCTCAGGTGGAAGAGGAGGTGATATTTTAATCCTAATCAAACAATGGGGTTGAGGGGGTATTTCTTCCACGTTGGTTTAAAAAAATTTAGAAATTAACAACAAAAAATAAAAAAGGGTAATCTAGGAAAAAGTGTTTACCAAGCAACTTTGAAATGCAATATACCACCTTCAAGAACCAATGATTTATGTATGATCATTTATTATCCATGGATCTTGTGTTCAGTGTATCACAGTATACAAGGCGTTCGACTCGGTTACCTAAGGTGAGGATAGAGACCTTGGGTGGACTTCCAAAATATACTCAACGATACGTGGAAGTGAAGTTTGTGGTAGTGTTTTCTAATGAGTAGTCGTACGATGACAGTGTTCCCATATAATTTTCATGCATGGAGCACCATCCAATATACTCAGAGGTACATGGAGAATGGTCTGATACACTAACATACGTGGAATGAGATATCACCCCCAGAATGCAACGTTGGAAAAAAAAAAAAAAAAAAACTCATACATTTAAATAAGTTGGAACACATCTCTAGCCTAGACCTCTAGATGTTTGTGTTAAAGTTTCAAATGATCCTTATTATTCATACAATAAATTTTAAAATTTATCTTTAATTATATTTCAATTTTCAAGGCTCACTGTGAATTTCACCTAAATATCCTAAACATGCAATCTAGCATGAAAAAATGAAAAAACAAATTAATGAAAATATATATACAGGATGGAAGAGAAAAAAGAATGTAGCATAAAAAATGCTGAAAAAAAAGAAAAATAAAATTATATATATATATATATATATGCAATTCCCCTAATGCAATTGTTCCAATTTCGATTCACACACAAAAGTGCAATGCAATATGCGTGAGATTTTCATTTTCAATTCCACTTAATTTTCAGATGAAAACTAAGATGCTTTCCTAATCATTGATATTCAAAACCATGAATATAACACAAATTATTTTAAGCAACCAATTATCAAGCAATCATTTTTTGCTTTAGGGTAAATTACATGGGTTGTAGCGAATGTAAATTCCCTCTCAAGCCTTCTCGAGACCCAAGGAAGACTGTCATTTTAGTAGCAACTGTCATGGAGAAAACATACACATGTCTCTGCTAACTATTTATTGACAAAGTAGTTGAGATAAGAGTTACCTCAATGTCTTGTACAATCTTGTTGGATATCCCAATGTAATGAAGAGGAATATCATTGCACCAACTCCAAGATCAGATCCTGGAAGCAAACAAGAGAAGAGAGTAATCTCACGGTATATCAAACTTTAACAATCGAAAACTAACATATAACTAAACATAAATAAGTATGAATCTAAGCCACTTATCACTTTTGTGTTAAAGAAAATTTATACATTAATGCAACATGGAGACAACCAAGTGGACAAAACAAAGGCAGTTCTATATTATAAGTAAGTGAAGGAGAATTACAACCATATCGGCTTGACCAAGCCTCCCTCGATCCTTCAAATACAAGCTCTCTCTCTTCAACTTTTTGGTATTACAATGCTTGAGCCACTAACTCTTAGTGAATCATGCAAACACTATAGCCTCGCACCAATGTGAAATCATTCTTCGACCCTTCTACCCTTGTCACTATGCCCAAGCCTCCAATTTATAGGAGTGGGGAGGATTTTCCTTCCCATTTCCTCCACTAGTTCATATAGGGAAAAAATTTAGGATGTTTCCTTTATTTATTTCTTTTACCTTCCTTGAATGACTCATATAGGTTAGGCAATGTCCATTATGAAGACTAATCCGCAGGTTTCCAGCTTTTTGGACTAAATCCTTGAGAAAAAATTGGGATGTCATTTAATTAACTTAATATTTTCCCCTTGGACTTCAAGACTCAAAAAAATATGCATTTATGTGGATTTAGACAGATTTTGTAGAACCTATGCCTATTAAATATTGCTCGAATATGAGCGACGTGTTGGGCTCGTTTCCTGGAATGAGCGGGAAGATCATCCAAGTAAGCTTGAACAATGTGTCTAATATCATGAAATGCATAGTTCATGGCCCTTTTAAATGTGGCTCCTTCATTATTGAGACCGAATGGGGTTTTCGATGTGCAAATGTGCCCCAAGGACAGATGAAGGCATTTTTGTGTTGGCTATTCTACTTAATAGCAATTTTCTTGTATCCTGAGAATCCATCCATAAAGGAAAAAGATTCACAACCAACGCAATCGTCGATTATTTGATCAATGAATGGATTTGGATATTTGTCTTTTGGACAGAAAACGTTCATATCACAGTAATTGACATGTAACCAGACCTTGTTTCTTGTCTACAGGAACCGACTTAGATACCCATTCAGTTAAAGGAACGGGATAAACGAAACCAACACGTAAAAAAAGTTTACTTATGTCTTGATGGCATCAGCTTTGCGATGGTGGACTGATCAAAGTATTTTCCGAACATGCTTGGAATTTTCATACGTTTTGATCTCATGCTCGACTATAAAAGGGTCTATGTCAGTAATTTCCTCATAAAACCAAGTGAAAACATCGCAGAATTATTTAAAAAGATAATTGAAGCATGCAATTTCCTTAGGATTTCAAACTACTCCAATATGAATGTTTTCCGTGATACCTTTTTTGACTGAGATGTCTATGAGCATAGTCTTCGAAATATTTCCCAAGCTTCCTTATGCATCGATAGTCTAGACAGTTGTGTTAGCGGATGGAACAATATCAAGTGGGTCAAAATGAAGGAAATCATCCCAAGGTCTCTCTTCTACATACATGATATCTGGAGTAGCTTTTTCCATAGGTAGGGCTTCATCGAGTATATCGCTAGGAGTCATGATGGGAGATAGGATGGTACCATCGGTCAAAACCAAAGTAGCAGAGGGATCATATGTCGAATGAATGACTTGATAAGAAAACTCAACTGGTGAAAGCAACATAACTTCTCCATAGGAATCAATGTATGAAGGGGATGCTAGGGTCCAGGGATCGGTAGATCCATCAATAATGGTAGAGATCATATAAATCGTCTATGGAACCTCAGGCGGTAGGAGAGGAAAACAACCCAAGAGGGAGGATCCCTTTAGAAGACTGGTACCAACATTGACATAAGAGTCAGGAATTCCTCCTACTAGGGGTACAATGTTGATGGGAAACGTGGAATAATCCAGGGTGCAGAAGGATATTTGACCCACTGTAACAATTTTCCCATTCAAAGGAAATAGGATAAGTCGGAAAATCGAAGAGACAATGGCGTTCATGGCGTAAGACCAATGATGCCCAAAATTATATTATATTTTAGATGATGATCTACAACTTCAATGACCATTGTTATTGTTTTCCCACTAAGAGTAATGGGGTAACAGCAAGGTACCCTTTTGGGAGGAAGGTGTGGTCGTCGAATGCTTTAAGGGAATTCAATGGTGGAGACAGCATGGGAGAACCTAGAGTGATCCAACATAAATTTGAGATTACGCAATCCAAAGCACATTTGTGAATAACAATTTGATGGATAGGTTAGCCCTTCGACACAACTTGCACTTGGAAGGCTCATTGATGAGAAAGGCAAGGTTTGAATTTTTCCACATCAAATATTACTAGCATAGAATCCTGAGGTTCAATTCCACTAATTGTCGAAAGTAAAGATTTCCATTGTCTCGGGTAGCTTTACAACACTTCGAGAGTAGAAATAGCTAACGATGCTTGCACCAAATATCCTACAATGTTGTAGTTAGGGGAAGTACATGCAGAGGTATTATGTCTCATGTGATGAAGGGTCCCTTTGGGGGGAAAGATGACAAGATCAGCAACTAGCCTTTCAATATGAAAATCATTAAGTGGCGGTGGATTTGAACTTGAGTTAGTGTTTTGAGCATCAGTGAATGGATTTCCATATTTTTTGGCTTGTGTTTGGAGGTAAATTGTTTCGAAACAATAATCAACCAATGACCTTTCACAAAAAGGAGGTGGGGGAGGACCACCATTTCCCCCTTGCAGAGTTTGTGGTGGACTTGTAATAAGATGTTGTTGTTGTTGAGTAGGGAAAGGGTTGAGTAGGAAAACAGGTGTCCTTCACGTTTCCTTCTGTTCAAGAAAGTCTATGCATTCCTGAAGGCAAGGACATTTATACGTCATGTGGTCCTCCAGACAGATCTTGCAAGGGAACTTGGTAGCTTTCTCTTTCCCTTTTTCAGATTCGGTAGCAGCTCTCTTATTTGGATTATTATTCATAGTAGGTTGCTCCTCAGAAGGAGAGGTATTTTTCTTATTCTTCTTGTTCTTATCGTTGGGCTTTTCTGTATACTACACAGACTTTACCACAGTTATTG